>JAUTXW010001890.1:885000-1075995 GCA_030620095.1 Kuschelorhynchus macadamiae
AATACACCTTTAGTGATAAAAAATGTGTCAAAATCGCTGGAGATCTTTATTGATTCTGATCTCCGTTTCATGAGCATGTGTCCAGTAAATTAAAAAAATCGTATGCAGCCTTAAAACTAATTTATAACCAACGACACTGTTTGCCTCAGGATTTTAAGACAACTCTATGTGGTTCTTTGGTGTTATTACATTTCACATCACTCCGGTAGCGTGTATGAGCCCTGTCTAATCAAAACGACACTAGGCGAATACAGAGGGTTCAGAACTCATGTTTACGTTTGATTTTTAAAATTCGAAAATAATTGGGCTGGTTGAATATGTTCAACAGGCGCAAACTTACATTTTGCATGTGTTTGTTATAAAATCATAAAAATAAAAATCCTAACCTATTTATACAACAAAATTCAATTTAGGAAAGATATTCATTGATTAAACCTTCGAAACGTTGAAACACTAACTATCCCAAGACACGGCAAGGAACAGTTCAAAAGATCATTTTCGTACAGAGCAGTTTCTTGTTTGAATTCTTTGGAAGTAAGTCCATTTATTCAGACTTGTGCTGCTTTCAAGACTCTCCCTCTTTTCCTCTTATTCATTCTCTGCATTTTTGTTCTTTAGATATTACGATTGCAGGCTAATTTTAATATTAGACTTAAGTATTCTCGCTTCAGTATATATCGTATGCCAACAGACGCTAATGAAGCTTTATTAAATTGACTGCTATTAAGGCCTAAACAGTATTTGGATTCATATCTGGATTTCTGCACTGACATGGCCTATTATTGTCCCTTGCAAATATTTAATTTTAAGAAAATCTACATGTAAACCTATGTTTGTAATATGATTTTGTAAAGTAATAAATATATTATTATTGTTATTATTATTATTATTATTATTATATACTCTATAACTTAGAAATATGGTTACTTAAAAATACACTTAGCCATTGAACATTTTTAAATACCTAGAGATGTACTCCTAATTTTAATTTCCTTGAACAGTGATGCCAAGTTCATTTATTTACAAGATTATTTATTTTTATTATTTTTTTATTTTTATGCCTTGGTATGCATATCAAGTAAAAAAGAAGTAAAGCTAATTTTAGAGCTATTATATGCCATCGCAAGCTTTGACACTTGGGGTCTTAATACAGGGCAGATGAAATTCTATAAGGTCCAAATGATTTATTTTACATTTGAGGACACAGTTACAGATTTTTTCAGAGATGTGCCCATTAAAAAAAAACACTAATAAACAGTTAAAATAAATGAGTTTTTATTATCAAACATTCAATAGAAAATATACCAAGGCGACAAAAAAGATAAAAAATAAATGCGAAAAAATAAAACAACAACGTAACACAATAACTGTTGGCCCTCCACCAGCTCTAATGCATTTCTCAATTCTTCTTGGCATGCTTTCAGTTAGGTTGTTTATATGGAATAAATTCGAGAGACATCACCCTGGTTAACCCCTGTTATTTCCACTACATTCCTCTGAGTCTACCTCTCTCCACTAAATCTATGATACGGCCTCGGTTTAAAGCAGAAATTCTAGGCATTTTTAAGTTTTTGTAGCTATGTTGACATTGTCAATAAATTCACCTTATAGGTCGATTAGGTTGTTTATTGTTATACGAGTAGTTGTTTATTGACTTTTAGTGGGCAACCACTGATTTCGTTCGAAATCCGTGTGGGCCAATGTGAACATTATTATTTCATCGTCCCTGTATTAAAACTGCAAATGTTTAAACATTGTGATTGGTATACATTATTTCTAAAATTAGCGTATTTTTCCTTGATACCTATACTTAGTAATAAAAAATAAAAAATAATAATACCAATAAATTATTAGATTTGACAACACTGTTTAGGAAAGTTAACATTAGAAGTACATCTCTAGGTATTAAAAATGTTCAATATCTAAGCGTATTTTTAATTAACCATATTTCTTAGTTAAGTGGTTTAAGTGTTTATCTTTTTATTCACCCCATATTAATTAAAGTTTCAAACTTGGTGATCTGTTACAGTAAAACTTTACGTATCCGTAGCATATGAAAAAATTAAATCTGCATGCCCCGTCTCTTTTTGGCAGTCATATTAAATTTTGATTTATTTACAAGCTCTGTAACTTTTGGTTTTCCCGGTACAATACAACAAAATTTTCAACTCGGTCTAAAGCTCCAGAAAGTAGAAGGACTGATCTATCAGGAAAGAACTTTGTTAAAACCGGTTGAATAATGACAAATATATGCATTTGAAATTAACGCCAAAAATCAGTGATGCGTTATAAATGGTGACAAGTATATATATATGTGTATATATATATATATATATATATATATATATATATATATATATATTTATATATATATATATATATATGTATATATATATATATATATATATATATATATATATATATATATATATATATATATATATATATATATATATATATATATATGTATATATATATATATATATATATATATATATATATATATATATATATATATATATATATATATATATATATATATATATATATATATATATATATATATAGTCGATAGGTTTGGTCTAGGTATTTTATTTTAGTGGCAGCTTTGTCGCAGCGGGACGAAACTCAAGAAAAACTTAGAAAGTGGATGTTGATACCACATCAATTACCGCGGGGCCTAAGGTAAAGCCTTTTCCCATTCACCATGTACCATAGAAGTCGCTAAGATTTATTTAGATCTTTTTCAAGGGTACACAAATATCTACAACAATTAATATATCTTAAGGTATTTAAGAACATAAGCACATTTTTCTTTATCCGTTAAGAAGCAGAATTTAAACAACTAACTACTGTCTTCAGGTCCATAATTTCTCGTTCTTGCTTTTTAACATGTTTCTCTTCTTCGAGGATATTAAAGTATTTAAGCCACACCTTACCTACAGCTAAATCACTCTCGACAACACCAATAGTTCGCGCATCGTATACTGCGCTTCCCGTTTCAGCATGTAGTGTGAGTTTGTTTATGTGTTTTTCATTTTGTTTATATCAAATGAATAACATGTTATTACCACCTGTAATGTCGCATTTACCTGAGTCATTTTCCATTTTTTACTTCAGGCAGCAGGCTGCTCTGTTGGTGAAATGAATGTGTACAAATTGTGTCTGTGTGTGTTTTCTGTTTTTGCTCTCTGAAATGAATTGCAGTTTAAGCCACGAATGGTAGGATAACAAATCGATTTTAATCGGAGTAAACCCAAACTAACTTTATCCAAACGTATTATCTAAACAAAGACACTAGACATCAGTCCATTTATCCACGAATTTAAAATACAATTTATATATCAAATTACTACGTCTGTGACCGGCATTCCGACATATTTCACGTTAGCATTGTTTAGTGGTGTTACAAAGTAAAAATGTTACAGATATTTATTCTCCAGCTATAGCTATAATGCATGCAAAAAAAAAAATTATGTTTTCATGGAGTTAATAGTTAAATGGATGTTATGAATTTTTTTAATAAATATATATAAGGGGATAGGACATATTTTTTAGACACGCTGTACACTTAACTGGAATACATTTAATAACTTGATAACTATTTATAAATTGAAAAAATTGCTTTACCCGTCAAATTGTTTCATGTCAACCGTCTAAGAATTAGCAGTTTTAAATACAATATATGGTACTTTTTTAGATAATAAGTGGCATTTCAAATATATGTCTATAAAATCAAAATCAATAGTTTATTTCTTCAATTTAAAAGTACATATCGAAACATATACAATAATTGGAGAAAAAGTCAAAAGATCAAAGAATTAAAAAAAAACTAGACAATACAAAATAAGATATATTACGTAAATGCGCAGATGTTGCGCTAACCCCAGTCGGTATCTTAATCCTAAAGCTAATATTAAAACTGCCCAAAGGGTCACACAGAGGAGTCAGATTAAAACTTGGTATTAAAAAAATTACATTAAAATCATCTCCTATAATGAACGTAAAATTAGGTCTCTTGAGGTAGGCTAATAAATTATTAAATAAATAAAAAATTAATAAAATTTCCTATGGGGGGCCTATATACAACAATTAAAAATTGGTTTAAGAAGTCAATCCTCACACAGCAGTACTCAAAAACACCCTCGCAACAAAATTGACACATCGCAAGTAACCACTGGTATTGTGGAACGTTGTCCTTTGTTTACTTTAGCTATCTTGATGATTGAATTTGATTTTGTTTGCTTTTGTTTTATAAATAAATAAAAAAAATAGTTGAATTAAAAGTTATAAATAGATAGCATCTCATCTTTATTTTCCACTAATTTCACTGTTAGTATAGTAATATCAATAGGTTATCAGCCCAGTACACGCGTAATTTATTTGAAATAGTAGAAGAACGAGAAGAAGGCAATTTTCAAGTAGGATTCTGAAAATTAGTAAATTTCGTTACGGTTAACCTCGTTGTTCAATCAATCAATCATTTTTGCCAACAGTCAAAATGGATAAAGTTCGAGGATACAATATTCAGAAGTTTGATGGCGGAAACTTCCAGTTATGAAAGTATCAAATGGAGATTGTGTTATAGATAGATTAATGGAATATATCCTTGTCCAGGTGCTGAAGACTCTAAGAAACAAGAGGAGTGAGAATTTTTAAATGCTCGAAATGCTATGAAAATTCCCTCTACATCAATGGAATTTGAACAACTTCAGACTATAATGGTACGCAAAAATGCTCCAGATGTGTGACATTTATTGTGAAAACAGAGGTCATCAGTTAATAAAATTATGTTAAAACAAATTTTTTTCAATTATCAGATGTTTGAAACAGATAGTATTGCTAAGCACATTAGTAATGTTGAATATATGGCTCAAGCACTAGAGAATGTGGGAGAAGAAGTTTCCGATACTGACAAGATAGCTAAACTTTTGGGAAGTTTACCTCATAAATATAGCGTTTTTGTTACTGCGTGGGATTCCTGTGATGAATCAAAACAAACTTAAAAAGTTAAATTGAACTTATTCGGGTTCATCCAATTACAAGAATGTAACTAAAAATTGGAACCCCAGGTTAAATACTGCAACACCTATAAAAAGGTATGTAACTGGTTTCTATTGCCACAGTCAGGGCCATGTTAAATCAGAATGCAAAAAATGGTTAAAGAGATTTGGTTTAGATAGTGAACAGTTTAGTAAAAGCAACCAAAATCAAGCACTGAGCGCAGAAATGAAAAACTTATTAGTGTCAGGTTGTGAAGACTTCTGGCTTGCAGATAGTGCTGCGTCGAAGCATATGACATCTCGGAAAGAATGGTTTACCTCCTTAAGGCCTGTAAATCAAGAAATACGTATTCAAATTAACGATAATTCATTTTTTTGTGTAGAAGGTATTGGTACAGTTAAAATTTCTGCAGTTGTACGTGACAGAAAAATACAGTATGATCTTTTCGATACACTTTATGTCCCTAAATTAAAGAAAAATCTTTTTTCTATTGGAGCTGTTACAAATAGAAGATATCAAGTTGTATTTAATCATGAAGAGTTAGAGGTAAAAGAAAATAATTTGGTAGTTTCTGGTGTAAAACTACCAAATCAATGTTATAATATGTTGTTTGCGGCTTCTCCAGTACTTCAAGGAAATGCAGCTGAAACTAATGCCGTTTTTCTTTGGCATGAAAGGCTTGGACACATACATTTTAATACTTTGAAGAAAATGGTAAATGATGGTTTAGTTCCTGATTTAAAAGCTAACAATTTTGAAAATGATTTTTGTGAAAGCTTTCAGTACGGCAAATTGTCAAGAAAACCATTTAAGGTTAACCATCAATGTATTTATGATCCTGGAGAGTGTATTTATTCGGATTTGTTTGGAAAAATTGCTGTTCCTTCTCTTGGGGGTGTACATTATGGCGTATTATTTAAAGACGATTGAACATCCTAACGTGTTTTATATTTTGTAAAATATAAAGACGATGTTTTTCCAAAATTTCTTTAATTTGAGAAAATGGTGGAACGACAAATTGGCAAAAAAATCAAGGTGTTGAGAACTGACAATGGTACTGAATATGTTAATCAAACATTTAGCGATTTTTCAGAAAAACAAGACATTATACATGAAACCTGTGCCCCGTATACACCAGAAGAGAATGGAAGGGCTGAAAGAGACTTTAGAAGTATTGTCGAGTGTGCTCGAACTATGCTAAGTAGTAGTAATCTTCCAATTAATGTATGGGCAGTAGTGATGAATACGGCAGTCTACATATTATATAGAAGGATTTGCAAGTCTGCTGAGAGTAAAACTATATATGAGAAATGCTCAAGGAAGCTAATCAATCTTAGTCACTTAAGAAGGTTTGGTGCCGAAGCATTTGAACTTATTCTAAAATAGTTTCGAAAAAAATTTGAAAAGAAGACCAACAAGGTATTTTTTGTGGGGTATGATGGTAATATCCACAATTTTACCGACTTTATGATGAGAAAACCAAGAGAAAGTTAAGAAATCATGGTTCTTGGGATTAGACCGTGTCAAATTGGAATTACTATCCAAGTAATTCCAATTTAACATGATTTCTTAATTGACCAAAGCCGTGAAAGCCCTATGCAAAAGAAAGTTATTGTTCGTAGGGGTGTAACTTTTTTACGAAGCAGTATCTTCAAATACACGTGTCTTAGCAGATCAGCAAAACATGTCCTATTTTTCTGTTTTTGAAGTAGAGAATCATAATGAATCGGAGTTAAAATTATCTACAGCTCAGGAGATAAAACCAGTATTTTAGAAGAAAATGGATAAGAAAGAATACCGACATCAGAAACATCAGAAGAAATGTTACTTCAAGTTGAACATGATCAAAACATCTTTGGAAATACAATACGTCAAATTAAGAAGAGAATGTCAACATCAGTTATTACAATGTAGAAACTTTAGATCAAAATGGAATTATCAATGTTACTGGCAAGGATTTTTGCGACCTGAAAAATCGAGACAGTTTAAAGTTCCCAGTTCGTTTTGAGGACTATTTCTGCACTATAGCATGTACAGAAGTGATTTATGAACCTAGAAATTACACAGAGGCTATAGAAAGTAAAGAGAAAAATGAGTGGATTGAAGCAATGAGAGAGGAAATGGACTCACTAATAAAAAATAAGTGCCAGGTGTTGACTTCACGGAGACGTTTGCACCTGTAGTAAGGTATGACTCGGTTCACATATTATTAATACTAGCTGCTATCAGAGATTTGGACATTTGTCAATTTGACATAAAAACAGCATTTTTAAATTGAATTTTAAAAGAAGATATTTACATGGAACAACCTAAGGGTTTTATTAGTGAAAATATAAGTTTAGTTTTTAAACTAAATAAAAGTCTCTATGGGTTAAAGCTGTCCCCTCGATGTTGAAATGAGGAATTGGTAAAATTTCTTACCAATTATTCATTTAAACAACTGGAATCTGATAAGTGTATTTTTTACGGAAGTTTTGAACAGCAGGAAGTTTTTCTTTCATTATTTGTGGATAATGGATTACTTATTTGTAAGTCTATACAAATAATTTCTAAAATATTGGAAGATCTTAACCACATTTTTGAAATCACAATATGCAGTGCAGATTATTACGTGCGTATAGAAATTAAACGAAACCGAGAAGAGCGATGTATCTACCTAAGTCAGAAAGGCTACACAGAAAAAGTTTTAAACAATTTAATCTAGGGGAATGTAAATCAAGTGCCATTCCATCCGATCCAGGTGCTATTTTACGGATTCAATATTTTTAGCGGTGGTATCAAGACCTGACATAATGTTTGCTGTGAGCCAAGTTAGCCGTTTTTTAAGTAGCCCTAAGAGAAATCATGCACAGCAGTAAAGAAAATACTTAGGTATCTTAAAGGTACAAAGGATTTTGGAATATGTTTTGCTGCGATGGAATTAACTTTTATTGCATACTCTAATGCGGACTTTGCTGATAATTTAGACACAACCATCTTAATCAGAGCACCTATCACTTGGTCATCTCGTTCACAAAAGTGTGTTGCTCGATCAACCACAGAGTCCGAATATATAGCAGCAGCAGATGCAGCTCAAGAAATAGCATGGCTTCGTACGTTTATCCAGGAGCTTGATATTAAATTAGAAGTATCAACACCACTTTATATTGACAATCAAATTAAATTAGAAGTACCAACACCAAGTTATATTGACAATCAAAGTGCTATTCGTTTAGTTAAAAATACAGAAGCGAACAAAACACATCGACATAAAATATCATTTCATTCGAGAATGTGTAGCGAATCCATCCATACAAGTCCTCTATGTGAACTCACAAAAACAGTTGGCTGATTTTTTGACAAAACCTTTACAAAAGCAGAAATTTGAGAAAAACCGAAGATCATATGCATTTCACCCAGTAAACAAAGAGGGGGGGTTTTGTGGAACGTGGTCCTTTGTTTACTTTAGTTATCTTGATTATTGTGTTTCATATTGTTTGCTTCTGTTTTATAAATAAATAAAAAATATAGTTGATTTAAAAGTTATAAAAACATCTCATGTTTATTTTCCACAAATTTCACCGTCAACATAGTAATATGAATACTGGCTTCACAAACATTTTATTACTAAAAATTGCAACACCCCCATGTTTAAGAGATTTTCTACAATACGCGGATTCCAAGTTAAATTTCTTAAGCTTAGTCTCAATTAACTGTGCATGTGTTAGCCAATGCTCACTTAACACCAAAAAATCATATTTTTCGAGCATCACATCAATAACTAAAATTTTATTTGACATATATCGCACATTTAAATGACAAAACGTAAGCGGATTATTGAAATTTGTTGGGGAATCGAAAAAACTCTCTAGTTATAATAGCATCATCCACAATCCCAGCTCGAGTTTCAGACGAATCATGATGAAGTTCTATAAATTCATCATCCGTCACCATACTTACAAGCTTAACTTTTAGGGATATCAAGAAATAGTATATACAAAAGTTTTATGGTTTTCTCTGAACAGCGAATATTTGCTAAAAAATAAACAAACAGCTGAGAAAATTGACAAACACCTTGCTATAAGAGACGGTTTGTTAGAAAGAGAGAGAAAATTTTAACGTCTAACATATATATAGAGTCAATAGGAATAAACTGCCTCTCGGCAGGGTTATGTCAATTTCCTCGGTTAACAGGAGTAGTTAAAATAGGGGAGCGCCTCCTCCTCCTCCTCTTCCTCTCTCTCATGTCCCTCATTCTTATCTTCCTCCCCTTTTATTCTCATTCGCATCATATTTTTAATTTTTTCTTTTTGTCCTCCCACATTTGATTTTGCATTCTTAAGTCTTATAAATAGGTGCATCAAGATCATTTTAGTATGCTAAGGTACGAGAGACTGTTAAAAGAAAAAAAGCTGTTGAATAAATCTATTAATAATATTAAAATTAAAATGAGTGAATCAGTTGGAGAAAGAAATCGACCCATTCCGCTTCAGACAATTAGCCTCGAAGAAATTATACCAGGAGTTCGAGAAGAAACTATACCATTAGTTCGAGAAGAAGAAAATGGGATTGTTTTAAAAAATTTGAACAAAACTGAGAGTGAAGAGAAAAAAGTGTTTTGTGCTATTTGTTTTGAAATAACCGAATATTATGATTCATGTAGACCAACTACATGTTCCCACATTTTTTGTTTAAAATGTATTTTAAGATGGAGTGATGAAAATTGTTGTTCTATAATGGTTAACAATTGTCCTGTATGTCGCACTAGATGTTACTATTTGGTACAAATCTTCAAATATGTAATTAGACATCATTTTGTTGTAGTTTTAAAAAGAGGATAATATTTTTCATAATTTGTGTTTGTGAAAACTCGGGTCAAATAAATTTGAAAAAAGTAAATGTAAATATATATATATAATAATTGTCACACAGTTTTTCCTTTTCCTTTTCCTATATTGAAACGACAATATTCTTTAAGTGTTTTAATACATACTAATTTGTTATGGTTTGACATTTTAAAATAAACAGTGGAAATTAAAAGTTATTATTTTTTAATTAGACAAATAATAATATATTAATATATTTTTTTCCTTTTCCTATATTAGAACAACAATGTTCTAAGAAGTTTTTTAATACATACTAATTTTCACATTACATAACAAAACAATTGTTATGGTTTAACATTTTTAAAATAAACAGTGGAAATTAAAAGTTATTATTTTTTAATTATACTAATAATATTAATATAATTTGCATCAAGTAAGGAAAAACTCAATTGAATACAGAAACAAGCGTTAACAAAATTTTATGCTAATATATGAGCGCTTATAGTGGCAGTTTACATAATCTAAACATTATTTTTACATATGATTAGCTATTTCATTTTTCGTTCTTGTTGCAATAAAAAAAATACAGGGTCAGATTTTAGAATAAAAAGAAGTATTGCATATAGCACTGAAAATATATAACCGCTTATAGTAACAATTGACATTTTTTAAAATTAATATTGTTGACGTATTCTACTTATTATCTTTACAATTTATGTTTAAAATTAATATTTTTGACATTATCTACCCATTACGTTTATAACCTATATTTAAAATTAATATTGTTGAAATAATCTACACATCACCTTTACATACTATGTTTAATATTAATATTTAACGACATAATCTTCTATCTCTTTTTTTTTATTTTTATTGCAGTAAAAGCAAGCATGTTCAGGAATTAGTAGAAAAAGATGTATCCTACAAATAGCACAATGTAAATCAGAAGCACTAACAACATAAGCCCTTTTGTAGTGGCAGCTCACATGATCGGACTCCCCTCTCCGTAAATATCTCATGTGAATTGCACTACAAGGAAGGCAAATAGCAAATGTTCCTAGTCTTCGACTTTCAATTTTAGTGTAGCTTTGTATAACACATACATCTTTTTCTTCAAAAATATTAAATAATTCACTAGCCCTAAACTTGCTTAATTTTACGTCAGCCTCGGTTCCTAAATTTAGCAGTTGTCCATCCATGTCCACTCCTTCGTCAATTTCCTGATCATCTTCCTCCTCCTCTTCTTCCTCCTCCTCTTCTTCTTCCTTCTCAATATAATTAATGTCGATGTTAAACAAGAATGATCTTCTAACAAGCCTAGATGATTTGTCCAAAAATGAATGTTTATAACAGATGGAATCGCCTTCCAAGTTAATAAAAATGTCTTCTCTTTCTTCAATTTGAGCGGCGATCTCCATATTATTTTCTTCAATTTGGGCAGCGTTTCCAATCATATTTTCTGCCATCGTTAGGAGGTTTAGATTTAGATAGATATATTTGATAAAAAAAAATTTAAATTTAATTTTAAAAAGTTATAAATAATAGCGACAACTGATATTACAGCGAATGATACTGTATGATCACCGAGTGGTTGTTCTGAAGTATATATCCCATCGACCACCACTTTCACTACCTGCGTGATATCATTTTCAGATCCAACAGAGTTGTTTTTTTTTCACTGTCCCTTTTCCTGTCACTTTACCTCGGTGGGGGCAAGGGGGGCTTCGTCCTACTGCCCGCTCCGCCAACCCCCATAAGGGGGGAGACCCCCCTTAACCCCCCCACTCTCACCCCATCTTCTTTCTCTCCTTTCCTTCTTTCTCCTTTTTTTATTTTACTCCTTTTTCCTTCCTTCTCCTTTTTCCTTCCTACTCCTTTTTTTTCCTTTCTTCTTTTTTAATCTAACCTAACCTAACCTAAGATCCTCCTTAACCCCCCACCCTCACCCAATCTTCTTTCTCTCCCTTCCTTCTTTCTCCTTTTTTCTTTTTCTTCTTTTTCCTTCCTTCTCCTTTTTCCTTCCTTCTCCTTTTTTTTCCTTTCTTCTTTTTTAACCTAACCTAACCTAACTTAACCTAACCTAACTTAAACTAACTTAACCTGAAAAGGGTAGCCTGTAATTGGGGAGCCGGGATTTGAGTCTCGGGAATTCAGGGGTCCTGGGGGAGGGGAAGGGAGAGAGAAGGGAGGGGGAAGGGAGGGGAAAGGGAGGGGGAAGGTCGTTGCTCGGCTTGGGAAAGTGGTTGTCGTTCAACTTTAAGTAGGACATATGTGATCAACTTTTTCATATAAAATCGCCTCAGCGAAGAGACGAATGCAATTGATTTCTGCATTCACACTGTGCAAGGCTCGCGAGTTTTCTGGTGTTTTCATTGTGTCTATTTGGTAATTTTTTAATTTTTATTCATATTTCTAACATTTTTAGTTGGCAAAATTTAATTCTTATTTATATTGGTGACATTTTTATTTATATTTGGGACACTTTTATTTGGTATTTTATTTGTTATTACGATTTTTTTCATAATGGACAATTTTTTGGCATCGAGTAGCAAAATAATTAACAATGACTTTGACTTATACACATGTACTCAAATGCAAAATTTTGCAAACCAACAAACCAATGAAACAGACGTATTTACAACTAGTCAATAACAAACTATTCAGGACTTGAATGAAATTATTTACAATAGCCAAGTTCAGAATAATGCCAACAACAACGAAAAATATTTATTTACAGCTACTCAACAACAAACTCTTGACGATCTCAATGACATTATTGACAACAAAACGGACTTAATTACAACAAAAACTAAACAAACTCTTGAAGAACTGAATGACCTTGACGAAAATCAATTCGAAAATTCTAGCTATGAGGATATTGTTTGTTTTCAAAAATCTAATGCAAATTATTTAACATTAAAATCGCCAATTAATTCTCCGAGACCAATTTGCTCTCCCTTTTTGTTTAGTGAAAATTCTGATTCGGAAGAAGAACAAATTGATCAAAATTTAAGTTCGACTATATCTCCTATTAATTCACCATATGATATTGTAAATTCTGATTCGCAAGAAAAACAAATTGAAGCAAATTTAACTTCGGATATTTCTCTTAATAATTCACCAGCTGAGCAAAATTCAATTTCGAAACCATCATTTATTATTAAAAAAAAATTAAAATTAATAAAAAAAATAAAAAACAAGCAAACCTTAAGTGTCTGGGTTTCGCTATTCAAGATTTAACTGATTTGATTACAATTAAACAGGGAGACGCAAGTACGGTGAATTATGTTAAACAGGCCTTTGACAAATTAGTTGACTCATTTGAAGAAATGGATTCATAAAGTCAATTAATTTCTATTGCTTTTTTCAAAATTTGACTATAACTAAATAAAAATGCACAATATTAATTTTATTATTATTATCCAGAAAACTTCAAAAATGCAATTGCTTTTTTCAAAATTTGACTATAACCAAATAAAAATGTACAATATTAATTTCATTATTATTATGTAGAAAACTTCAAAAATGCATAAGTGTGTAACATGTAATAAAGTCTTCACTAGAAAGGATAATTTATTGCGACATATTAAAAAACATGTTTGCGGAAATTCCACAACACTCACTAGTTGGTTGAAACAACCAAAGCTTATTAAAGGTAAGAACATTTTATTTTTCATGTTTTATTTTGTAAAATATTTTTTCTTAATTTATAGATTATACAAATATTGTAAAATATTGTAAAGAATGCAAGAAAAATATAAACCAAAGTCTATGGGGTGGACATCTTCGATCTAGTGTGCACAAGAA
Source organism: Kuschelorhynchus macadamiae (assembly GCA_030620095.1). Taxonomy (NCBI): domain Eukaryota; kingdom Metazoa; phylum Arthropoda; class Insecta; order Coleoptera; family Curculionidae; genus Kuschelorhynchus; species Kuschelorhynchus macadamiae. The sequence goes on from JAUTXW010001890.1 coordinate 898,617, forward strand.
CAATTCCAAAATAGGCTTGGAGGAAGGTGTTGAAATTATCAATTCGGCATTCAGGGAACGAATAATATCTTATAGGATTTCCTCACCCCAAAACTTCATAAATGTGAAAGAATATTTTCAACATTTGGAATACAAAATTGTACATCTAATAGATCAAGAACTGCAGAAACATAAACGTATCAAGCTAAATATGGAACTGTTCGGTTTCTATTTTAACCCCAGCAGCGACAGCTATGATGTCAAATCTTTTAATGCGCCGTTCCAAGTCATTTGCCAGGGAGATCAGACAAAAGAACTTTTAGAGCAAATCTGCACCATTATTGACCAGAAAGCTGACGAATTTGCAGAAAGAGATTCAGGTAAAGAATTTACTTTCTATTTTACAACAGCAACAAAAAAAAAGTAATTTTTTAATTTTTACGTTGCAGGATGGGCTTTGATGAATTTACTTCATTTGGAAATTAATGTTAACAAGCACAATCCGCTGAGAGCCTCATCTTTTATCGAACTTCCTCAAGAGATCAAGAGACGTCAAGCTGTGATCAACATTAGGAATGATGACAACTTTTGCTTCGCCTGGGCAGTTGTGCCTGCTCTTCACAAACCAAGCGGATTAGATTTTGAAACTTCATCCTACCCACACTACTCTTCTGTTTTGGATATGTCAGGTATAGAATTTCCAATGTTGCTAAAGAACATTAAGATTTTTGAAGAAAAAAATAACATTTCTATTAATGTATATGGATTAGAAATTATAAATCCTAAAAAGGGGTATGAAGTAATTGGTCCACTTTATTATTCATCGAATAAAAAAAATCAACATGTCAATTTATTGTTAATAAGTGATGATGATGAAAAAACTTTTCATTATTGCTATATTAAAGATTTATCAAAACTAGTTTCTGCACAAATTTCTAAACATCACGGAAAAAAATATATTTGCGATGGTTGTTTACAATATTTCCCTACAGAAGAAAATTTATTACAACACAATAGCTATGATTGTGATCATTTACGAATTAACCTACCTTCTAAAGAATTAATAAAAGATAAGTTTGGAAACTATTCATATGATAATATTTTGAAATTTGTAAATTATCATAAACAAATGAAAGTTCCTTTCGTGGTGTATGCAGATTTTGAATGCATTTTAAAGCCATTAAATAATGACAATGTTGACAAAAATCCTAATACTTCATACACCTTAAAACAATATGAACATATTTCACATTCATTTGCCTATTACATTAAATGTTCCTTCGACGATAATTATTCTAAATTTGAAAGATATAGAGGTCAAAATTGTGATACATTATTTATAAATTCTTTAGAAAGAGACGTGTTTAACATATACAATACATTTTTAAAGGTTCCTAAAAAGATGATTCCTCTGAACGAACTGGACAAAGTTTATCATAACTATGAAACAGTTTGTCATATTTGTAATAAACATCTTTTAAATGACAGGGTTGCAGATCATTGTCATATAACTGGTTTTTATAGAGGTCCAGCTCATTCACTCTGCAACATAAATTACAGAATACCTAACTTTATTCCAGTTATATTGCATAATTTGCGTAATTATGATTCTCATCTATTTCTTAAAAAATTATGCTTAAACAAAGAACAACTAACAGTTATCGCACAAAACAAGGAAAAATATATTTCATTTGAAAAGCTTATTCATGTGGATAACTATTTTGATAAAAAGACATAAAAGGTAAAAAAAAAATTTATCGTAAAGGTTCATTGATGCTTTTCAATTTCTATCCCATTCTTTATCAAAACTCTCTGAAAGCTTAAAAGATGAACAATGTAAAGAAATAAAAAAAAATTTCAATGATGAAGAAAAATTTAAACTTATTCGCCAAAAAGGTGTATTTCCTTACAATTATATTAATGATTATTTAAAATTAGAAAAAACAACTTTACCTCAGAAAGAGCAATTTTATAATACTTTAACGGATGAGCACATCAGTGATGCAGAATATCAAAGAGCTGTAAAGGTTTGGAAATTGTTTAAATGTGAATCTCTTGGTCAATACTCCGACCTTTACTTACTCTCTGATACTTTACTTTTGGCAGATATTTTTGAAAATTTTAGAAGCACTTGTTTATCCACATATAAGCTCGATACAGCTCATTTTTACACTTTTCCAGGTTTATCCTGGGAGGCGTGTTTCGTTATACTGGAATAGAGTTAGAATTGTTAACAGATCCAGATATAATACACTTTTTCAAAAAAAGCGTTCGCGGTGGTGTGAGCTCTTGCATTTGTAGAAAATCTGAAGCTAATAATCCATTTCTTTTAAATTTTGATCCTTTAAAGCCAACTAAATACATAATTTATTATGATGCAACAAATTTGTATGGTTATGCAATATCACAGCACATTCCAACGAGAGATTTTGTTTGGTTAACAGATAAAGAAATCAACGATTTAAATATTATGAATATTTCTAAAAAATCTAATAAGGGATATGTTTTAGAAGTTGATTTAGAATATCCTACAAGTCTACACTCCTATCATAACGATTTTCCGTTTTGTCCTGAAAACTTTAAACCGCCAAATTCTAAATGAATAAAATTAATACCCAATTTAAATGAAAAATCAAAATATGTTATTCACTATCAGTTATTAAAACAATGTTTTGAACATGGACTCAAGCTGACTAAAGTTCATAGAGTTTTACAGTTTTCTGAATCTGGTTGGTTGAAAAAATATATAGACTTGAATTCAAGATTAAGAAATGGTTCAAAGAATGAATTTGATCGTAATACTTACAAATTGGCAAATAATAGTATTTATGGCAAGACTATGGAAAATGTTGATAGGAGAATTGACGTAAGACTTGTTACAGAGTGGGAAAAAAATAGAAGAAAAGATGGTGCTGAGAATTTAATTGCAAAACCATATTTCAAGGACTTAACAATATTTTCTGAAAACTTGGTAGCTATTCAAATGCAAAAGATTCAAGTTACTTACAATAAACCAATATATGTAGGCTTCTCAATATTAGATATATCTAAAACTGTCATGTATGATTTCTTTTATAATTTTTTAAAACCTCTTTATCAGGAAAATATTTCACTTTTATACACCGATACCGATTCGTTCATTTTAGAAGTCACAACTCCAAATATTCTGACATGATAAAAAATATTCACAAATTTGATACATCTAATTATGAATTTGGTAGTAATATTCATGAAATGCCTATTACAAAGTCAGTTATAGGAAAATTCAAAGATGAATATGCTGGTGAACCCACTACTGCTTTCTTTGGTACTGGAGCAAAAGCATATTGTATTAAAACGGAAAATAGTTTAACAAAAAAAGCAAAAGGTGTTAAGAAAAGTGCCATTAAAAAGCAGTTGGATTTTATTCATTATAAAGATGTTGTTGAAAATCATTCTAAAACCTTTTGTTCAATGTATGTTTTTCGATCTAGACAACACACAATTTTCGCCGAACTAATTAATAAATTGGGTTTGAGTTCTGAAGATGGTAAGCGGTATACAAATCCCTATAATTTTAATACATTAGCTTGGGGACACCAAGATATTGCTTTGTATCAATGGAATGCAGAACATGAAGATTTAGATATATTTATGTAGATATTATAAGGTATTTAAATTTGTTGTTTTTGTAACCAAAGTTAGTCTTCATAAGCCTTTCACAAAATGTGCTTAGAAACTTTTGACAAAGAAATTGATAACAGTTATTTTAAAACATATGAAAAACGACTTTCCACTTTTAAGAAATGGAAAGGAAAATTGAGGCCAGAAGTGTTGGCTGGAGCTGGCTTTTACTATATTTCAATCAATGATATTTGTAAATGTTTTTATTGTGGTATTGAAATTTTTGATTGGTTAAGTTATGATGATCCTATTGTGGAGCATAAGAAATTTGCTAGGAATTGTGATTTAAATAACTGTTTATGGAAAAATAGGAATCGAATAATTGTAACCATTCAAAATAAGTCTTCAAGCTACACATTTTATATAGTATTATTAATATCCTTATTTATGAACTTTTACATATCTTTAAATTAAGTATTTTATTGTTATTTTTTTACAACTGCTTTTGCTTTCGTGGTGAAAGTATCTGCTTAATGCTAATAAATTTGGAATATAATTATTAATTTGTTTCAATGACTATCAGTAGAGCGCAATTCATTCTTCTTTATTTTATTTTCCAAAATGTTTTTTTATGTTCATCATCCCCCTGGCGTAACACAGTGTGAAATATGGTTTTCTAATAAAACAGACGTCACTCTAAGTAAATATTGTAAATTTATGAAAATTTGATTAATTAACAATAGTACAATTAGTTGGATGGAACGAATAAATGGAGATGAAAATGCAAGTAAATTTTTTAAAATTTTGTATCATTATCCAAATCGATCTATTTTTGATACAAATTGGATCGAAAGGTTAGAGTTTAAAAATAATCAGTTACAAATTATAACCCCCAACTATACCAATTATTATGACGGATTCAAAAATTATTACTTTTCCATCATTAGTGTTACATTAAACTTTGCATTATTTTTATACATTACCATTTTAATTATTTATCTTTATTACAAATTTCAAACTGGAAATCTATTTTTTCATTAATTCGTTTTAATCGAAACTTTAAAGAAAGTGGGGATGAGAATATTTAGGTACAAGAATAACGCAATATGTTTCAGTCTCGTTTAGTCATTATGAATAACGCCGTGGTTCATAAACCTTTAGAAACGCTTCTTAATTCAAAAATTTATTTTTTAAATAATTCTTTGTCAAAATTTGTTCTTGTTGGCATTAGTTTAAATGATTTTTCTCCAAAAATTGTAATTGGTGGAAAAACTGGATTTTTAATCGCACTTACCGAAGAAAATTGGAAAGACATTTGTGTTCATCAAGGAATTATTGTAAACAATTTCTACTTTCCTCAAGTTGATCAAACCAGTGTGAAGATAAACAACATTCATCTGCAGGTCCAGAAAATAAATGATATCCCTGTTCTGCAAATTACAAAAGGCCCACACTTCATATACTTAGGACAAGAGTCTTTGGACAATTTGTGGTGATTGAAGGAAATTATTGATTATAGATTATCTATAATTAAAAGGCAAGAATTCAATACATATTTCAAAATATTTCAAAATAATATTTCAGCTGATTGTGGCGACTTGTGTACGCATGTTTATAATATAATAAGTCCAACAAAATCCTAACAGTGAAAATGTTTCAACTATGATGGAATTACTTGCTTTATATCCTGAAGAAAAGGAAAACAAATTGAAGCAAAATGGAACAAAAAGAAAATATTACGAAGAAAACAATGAAAATGGATCAAAAAGAAAATATTACGAAGAAAACAATATAATTTCTGGAAGAGAACAATAAGGTGCATGTGTTAGTGAAGTGGAGCTTTGCTTACAGACAAGCCCGTAGGAGTAACTTTCAGATGTGGTACTTAGATAGACTCCGTTTCGAAAAAAGAATAAATGATTGTAAACTTATTCTAGATTCGATATTATCTGAGGAACATAGAAATAAAATATATTTGACACGTTTTAATAAAAATTGTATTTGATGTTTTACTTAATAAAATTTCTCAAATGTGAATTTTATTTGAAATTAATTAGCAGATAAGAGTAGGTACTTTTCAGACATTGTAATTTGTATCAGCTAAAGCATAAAGTGAGGAACAGAAATAAAACAATTTTAACTAAAATTTAATTTCAATTTAATTAAACAATATTTTTTTTATCAATCCATGTGTTATATTTTTTATCAAGTCCTTACAATTTCACATAAACTTTGTTTCCTTTCCTTCTCAAAATCTTCTCAATAAGATACACATCGGTATGCTTTACTTTTAGTAATTCTTGCTCATAAATACCACCCAGAGTGTCCTGATTATCTTCGTCTTGAATTAAATGTGTCCAGGGGTTTGTCATCTTAACTTCTTTAATGTGGAATATCTCATTTGACCAATTTGGTGTGTAACCTTTTGAAAATGCCTCTCGATGCTTGCTTATGCGTACGTGATCACCCACTTTAAACTTTGGACATTTTATATCTAACGTTTTAGCATGAGTAAATGCAGATTTCAAGATTCTCTTTTCATTTGTTTTATTTACTTGTTTTGGCTTCCTTCCTATTGAAGAATGTTTTGTATTGTTATATTCTTTTACAATATCCGCTAATATATTAAACCATTTGTAATTTCCTTGAATGCTAAATATTTTCCACATATTATTCTTTAAAGTCCTGTTCACTCTTTCTACTATACCCGCTTTCAAATTGAAAAACGTGCTATAATGGTTAATTCGAAATTGTTGCATCAAATTTTGAAAATTTACATTGAAAAACTCTCTCCCTCTGTCCGTTTGCAAGTTTTTTGGTGGAGTTTTTGCACTGATTAATATTTTTTTCATTGCCGCTGTTACGTCTTTTCCAGATTTAGATTTTACCGGTATTAAATTTGGCATAGGGTAACATTTCAACCAAATCAGCTTGAAAAAGATCATTTAACCCTTTCACCACCACCCTTCTGCGTTTGTAGTTTTTTCTAGCAGGTTTATGTAATTCATTAACGACTTGTTGTTTAACGGTTGACATAACAACAAACTTGTTTATTCAATTTAAAGGAAGTTCAATTTCTATGTTTTGTAATAAATCGAAATATAACTTTTATATGTTTTTTCCCATTCATTCAATTTATCAATTTGTATTGTATAACTTTTTTTCATTTAAAACTTTACTAATTTTAGTAATCTCCCTTTCTAAAGCATTAAAGGAGTTTTTTATCTCTCCAATTAAGAAAGTAGTTGATCTACTATCACTATTTTTGAATTCCTCCTCTGTTTTATTTAATTCTTGTTCTAATTTCTTAATTACACTAGACATTATCTTTCCAAAGGAAATATATTTTGTTTTTCTTCCAAAGAGAGTTGGTCAATTGTTCTACTGTTAAGAATACTATTTTGATTTTTTTTTTTTTTTATCATCTAACCTTTTTATAAAAGTTCTTAATTGTTTAATCTTTTCCTTGTGTTTTTCAATTATTACTTCTCTTATATTTGTTTCCATTATTTTATTAATTTTGTTGATATCATCACTTAATTTTTTGTCTTCCTTTTTAACATGTTCATTTAAAAATTGCAAATCTTTACTTATTTGATTTAGCGTTAGCAACTGTTTATTAACGTTTTCAATTGAGGTATAACATCCTTTAATTTGGTTTTCATACTTTAAAAAATTTTCATCAAAAACCTTAAGCTTTTTAGCAAAGATTTCATTATTTGTTTCATTTTCACCTAATCTCATTTTTTAAATTATTAATGTCACTTATTCCCTCTTGATTTTGTTTAATAAAATCTAACTTAAAATTGTTGAGAATTTTACTTTCAATATTTGAATAAATTGTATTTTCCAAAGAAGCAAAATTTATTAATTGACGTTTTGAAATATGGCGTCCAAATTTATCAACTGTCATGTTGAGCGTTCATTAAACAATAAATTTGATTATATTTAATAGCTGTTTTTATAGTATAACTTTATCTTCTCTTAATTCTTCAATAATAGAGATAATCTCGTTACTATGAGCATTATTTCCCGCATCACTTGATGAAATTAATAAACGTAGCCTATCAACAATTTCGTTTACATTATTCCAGTATACATAGTCTGTATTTGATCTGTTTGTTTTCAAAATTAATCCCTTTCCTGTTGTTTTGGCTCTAGTTGTTCTAAACGGAGGTTTTGGTTTGTTAAATGCTGTAACTAATCTTTGCAAGGTTTTTGTCTTTGTAATCCCCTTTCTTTGTAAATATGGTCCTATTATTGTAACATATTTGTGTGATGTATTTCCTTGAACTTGTTCATTTCAAATTCCTACGATATACATTTGTTTTAGCTAGAATGTTCATGTAATTATCTAAATCTTCCTTCTTATAACCTTTCGGTTCTTTTTTGAAAAGCAATTCGTATAAACCTGGCGTGCCTGTGTACGTTATTCCTCCCACTTTAATGTCTTTTCCAATAATTTCTACCGCTATCTGTGTTAAACCAAAAGAAAACTTATCCGTTTCGAGGTCATGAACTATTCCATAATAATGGTCAAATTTATGATGTGTATCTTTCACACCCTCATCAATATATGATCTGGGTAATTCATGAAAATCTGCTAAGTAATCTTTATATGACGGTGTACCAACATAGGTTTGAATTGTTTTTCTAGTTTGTTCCAATATGTCTGACAAGTTTTAATTTGTTGTTGTGTCACTAGAAGGATCTGAAGTTTCCGCTATAACAGTTGATGTCAATGGTTGTACTACAGAAGAGGAAGAAGTGATACTACTGTCATCTAAAAATGTTGGTAGTTCTGTGGGGAGTAACGGAGTTTTTCCTGTTTTCTGAATAGTTTTCGTCGGAGTTGATGTTTTATAAAGCTTTGTAGGTGTTTTGAATTCTTCATACTTTGAAACTCTTTCTTCTTTTAAATCGAATGGTTTGGATTTACCAATATTTTAAATTAGCTGTTTAAGAGGTTGTGTTATTGGTCTATAAGTTTGTTCTAATTCAGACTGAGCGGTAGAAGTAGCTAATTTCAAGCTTCGATATTTCTGCTTCACGGCTTGTCTCGATTTTATTAATTCTCTAGCTAAACGTTTATCCATGCTGTACAAGTTTTAAATGAAATAAAACTGCAAATTTTATAAATATATAAAGGAATCGACTTTGCTCCTGTATCTGCCGTGATTTACTTCACAATCTTTGTCAATTACAAGAAAGCTATATGGATCCATCCAACAGTTAGCACAAATATTTTTAAACTGATCAAATGTCATATCCAATATACAGTGGTCGTTATATATATGTTTTAAACTCAAACAGTCCTGTTTAAATAAAATTAATAAGTTGGAATTTTCTCGAATTAGACGTTTAAGGATTGAGGAATATCCTTGAAAAATAAAAAAACAATCAGTGTTTCTATGCCTTCCATGCGTGAAATAGTCCCTGATAATAGATTGATTATGACAAGGAATATCGTCAAAAATGATAACGGAATTTGGCTTTATCTCATGAGGTGAAATAATGTTCTCATCGCTATCGTATTCAAAGTATCCAATTTCTTTCATAGGCTTTAACAACTTTCTTAAATATTCATATTTTGGTTGATCTAATGACTTTGAATAAACATAGACATTTTCAAACCTAATTCCATTAGGATGCTCGAGCAGTGTAAGCATAACGTTGGTTTTACCGCTACCACTGCAACCAACTATGAGTCCTCTTTTTGAACCACCGCAAAATAAGTCACCATGCTTTCTCAACTGTTTACTTAAAATTCTTTCGTCATGATTATTTACTGGTAAAGAGAATTTTTGTTTTTCAATCCTCATTTTTAATCACACTAGTAAATATTTTTAGCTGTAAAAGTATTTATACCAGAAAAATGTTAATGTGTTTTTAGTATAAAAAGAACTTCAATGACTGTGGGTCGGCATAAGTTGAAAAAAAACTATCAAAAGACGTAATAGAAAAGGCTCTGGTTTAGTAAATAAATTAATTAATAAATTACCCTTCGAAGTTCATATACCAGGATATAATTATTGTGGTCCAGGTACCAGCTTGGAGAAAAGATTAACTAGAGGTGACGTTGGTATAAATCCATTGGATTCCGCTTGTAAAGAACACGATATATCATACTCTCAGACTGAAGATTTATCAAGAAGACACATATCTGACCAAATATTAGAAAAAAAAGCCTGGGATAGGGTAAAAGCTAAGGATTCTTCTATTGGTGAAAAAATTGCAGCTCTAAGTGTTGCAGGAATAATGAAGGGTAAACGAAAGTTCGGTTTGGGATTTAAAGATAAAAAAGGGGGTAAACTTAAATCGAGAAAAAAACGTATCATTCGAACACCCAAAAAAGTTGGAGGATTTCTACCTCTTTTGTTTCCCATTCTTGGCGCCCTGGGTGCACTAGGTGGAGGCGCGGCAGGAATTGCTAAGGCAGTAAATGATGCTAAAGCAGCTAAACAGCAACTGGAAGAAATACATAGGCATAATATTGCAATGGAAAGTGCTTCTAAAGAAGGCAAAGGCTTATATATTAGACCATATAAAGGAAAAGGACTATTTATTAGACCTTATAAAGGAGGATCAGTCAAAATGAAAGCAATCAGACAAAAAAAACTCAAAATAAGTTTTCCAAAAAGAGCACTTACGAACAATGATATTATTAAATATGTAAAGCTGTTAAAAATAACTGGCTTTAGAGGTGTTTTTATGCTCGATGAACTTCCAAAAAAAATTAATCTGAAAAGTGTGGTATTGTAAATTTGGATAAAAAACAAAATAAAGGATCTCATTGGACTGCTTATATTAAAAATAACAAAAATGTAATATATTTTGATAGTTATGCAAATTTAAAACCACATTTTGAACTTCTCAAATATTTTAATTCGAATGGCAAAATGGATGTATTTTATACTTATGAAAACAAACAAAAATTTGATTCATATAACTGTGGTCAACTATCCCTAAAATTCTTGCAAAAAATATATAAACTCATTATTTGTTGTAATATCTCATTCATAAATAAACTGCAATGTCCACCACAATTGCCATATCAGGAAACAGTTCTGTTTTGTCTGCTGATTTTAATTCGCCCATATATTTAGAGGATGGAAAACAATATTATCTGGGTTTAGCTGATTTTGAAACGTTTATGACTATTCCCAATATAAAAGAAGGATATAATAAATTTTATATAGATAATAAAGTAATTGTTATTCCCGACGGAACTTATGACATTACAGATATAGAAACACACATAAGAGAAACTATAGAAGATTTATTTCCGAATGAAAAAATTTTTTTTCTTTTAAAAGCAAATGTTAACACTCTAAAAACTTTTTTAATGTGTAGTAGAAAAATTGATTTTACCGAGGAAGATTCGATAGGAAAAATGTTGGGTTTTAATAGCAGGATACTAAAAGCTATGAAAGAGGAAGAATCAGATAATGTTGCAAAAATAACTAAGGTGATGCTATTTGTATTGATTGTAATATTTGTGTCGGTTCTTACAGTAATGGTAAACCTGTTCATATTATTCCCCAGTTTTATCCAACTGTAGCTCCAGGCTATAAAATAGTGGAATCTCCTTTTCCCATTTTGTATTTTCCAGTTAGCGTCAAAGCAATTAACAATATAACCGTTAAAATAGTTGATCAAGACGGAGAACTTATCAGTTTGAGAGGAGAAACTATAACAGTAAGGTTACATTTACAAGCTAGTGACATATAAAATGGTTGTTAGATATAATAGAGCCCTTGGAATGAGACTTGCACCTACCACTATCAACAAAGTAAAAACTTATAAAAAGAAAAAGACTAAACAACAGTTCAGTATCAAATCCAACACCAACAAATTAAGACGAGATAATCGTAAATTTCTCACATCTTTGGGTTTCACTGTTTTAAAATAATGAACATATTAAACGTAAACGAAAAGCTTTATGTTTTTTTCAGAGAAATCCGCTATGAACTAAACGGAATTACTATAGATTCAATAAGAAATGTTGAATTAGCATCAACCTTAAAAAGCTACCTTTCCCACAATACCAACGAAAGTTTAAAACTGGAAAATGCAGGTTGGTTTCCACATCGAAAAGAAGGTGATAAAATTTTAGTTGATAATGATGATTTTTTGAGGCATACAGAAAAATTATTATGAATATGAAACAGGAATTAGTTCTTATTAGATCAACTGATGATTTAGATGGTGTTATCTTCAAAGAAGATCCGGCACACCCCGTTAGTGCTCCTGAAACTCCATTGGTTACTTTCGATAAAATTTATTGGAAAGTTCCTCACATTCTAGTTGATATGCCACAACAACTTGCTCTGTCAAAAATATTAGAATCAAATAAAGATATATTGATAGGATTTAGGAGTTGGGAACTTGTTGAATATTCTTCTCTAACCGAAACAACCCGTCACACATGGCCGGTAAAAACAACTAGTAAACTAGAAGCTCCTCGTCATGTTGTGATTGGCTTTCAAGAAAACAGAAAAGGGAAAATTGCTAAAGATATGAGTAAATTTGACAATATTGCCTTGTCAAATATTAGAGTATTTTTAAATTCTGAAAGATATCCTTATCACGATTTGTACTTAAATTTCGAAGAAAACAAATTTTCTGCTTTATACGAAATGTTTGCCAACTTTAGACAGTCTTACTATGGTGTTCCAAATGAACCCATTTTTAATCCTGAACAATTCAAAAACATTAGTCTTATTACACATATTGATTGCTCCCAAAAGAAACAATTCAAACGGGATCCGTAGTAATGAGAATTGAATTTGAGACACACAATGCAATTAAAAAAGATACTTCTGCTTATTGTCTTATTTTACATGACAAATTATTTAGCTACAACCCTCTTACTAAAATTGTGAAACAATTATAAACTTTATCCCCACTCTTTTCATACTTGGATTTAATTTAAAGGCATTTTCAAAAGCTTTTAGTTTTAGTCATGACATCAAAACTACAACAACAAATTGAAAAATTTATTTTTAAAATTAATCAACTGAAAGAAGAAATTGCAAATTATTCAAGTAAAAAAATTCTCATTAAAAAATTTGCTGCTTTGAAAATATGAGATTAGTTATGGATATTCAAGGATGAAAAAAATTAATTTATACCAAAAGGGCTTGCAGCTTTTGATGGTTATGAAATGACTCATTACATTTTTAAAAAGCCTTTTCCAATGGAGTTTCTTTCACCTGATTGTCACAAGCAGGCGGTATGGCTAATGGAAAATTATCATTGTATACATTGGAATAATGGATTTACTCCATTACATCATTTCCCAAAAATAATTGAAACACTTACGAAGAAAACAGATTTTGTTTTTGTAAAAGGAACCGAAAAAAAGGATTTTATAGAGAAATATTCTAAAAAGCCTGTGATTGAAATAGATGAACAACCAGCGCTAAAGCTAATGGAACCAAAATGCTTCTATCATTCAAAATCACCTTGTATGTGTGCTTTGACAAATGTGTTATTTTTATATGACAATTGTTTTATGAATGAATAAAAATATAAAGAAACTTAATTACATTTTTATTTTGCATTAACTAACCATGATTTAATACAATTAATATGATACCTTAAATCTAATTTTCTAAATTCATTTAAAAGTTCATACTCATTTTTATATTTTAAATAATCATTACAAAATTTAGCAGCTAATTTACATTGTTCCATTCGATCTATATTCTTAACGTATGCTGACAAATCTTGTGCCTCTGCGTCTTCTTCGCCTACAATTGATAAATATTGGAAGTATGCAGCAGATATAATAAACTCTTCATACATTTCAGTAACCACTTGCTCCATTGTGAATATTATTAAATTTATTCTTCCTTCTCAATTTCTTGAAGAATAGTATCCTCGTCAATAAATTGCTTCAAGTCTTTTAAATAGTTACCAAAGACAATATCTTTTAGATCTCGAATAAGTTGAAAAACATTTAATGTTTCAAAGTATTTGTTGCAACAGAGGGCAGCCTTTACGAATTCCGCAGATTGATTATAATAAAAGTCTATCCACTTCGGACCATTTGCTATAGAATATGAGAAATAGGTTTTTGAAAGATTACTAAATTTGTCCTCTAATAATTTAACTGCAATCAGCAACTCAGCCATTTAATTTATTTAACATAATATCTTAAATATTTGGGGGGACGTCTCTTGCGAATAGGATTAACTTTTCTTGATGATACCTGTTTTTTATCTTCGTATAATTGAAACCTCTTTTGGGTTGCAATAATAGCAGGTATAAATTGGCAATCTTCTCCTATAAATTCTAATAGGTGGCTTAATTCTCCTACAAAGTATGATTTGCCAAATGTATTGAAAAACGTAGTAAGGCTTATAATTCCTTCTAAATAATCATCACAACAGTCAATTGCTTCCAAATAATCTCGTTTCAGTGGATAAAACAGCTTGGTGTATTCATCTTTCGAAATCACTTCAAAGAAATTGAGATATTTAACATTTAAGTGTCTGATAGATGTAGCTAATTTTTCGCGATTATACATAATTCACTTATTACTTGACACATTTTTTCTTTTTGTTTTATACACAATTGGTGGAAAAATTCAAAAATAACTTTTTACGCAACTCGAGCACAGCTTAGTAAATGTGCCTCAGCATACTAAAATGATCTTGATGCACCTATTTATAAGACTTAAGAATGCAAAATCAAATGTGGGAGGACAAAGAGAAAAAATTAAAAATATGATGCGAATGAGAATAAAAGGGGAGGAAGATAAGAATGAGGGACATGAGAGAGAGGAAGAGGAGGAGGAGGAGGCGCTTCCCTATTTTAACTACTAACAGGAATCTTTCACGGCTTTGGTCATGAAAGAAGTCATGATTCTTGAGATTAGACAGTGTCAAATTGGAATTACTATCCGATGTTTGGCCTTCGATTGTACCAAGCATCTTCGGAGATCTTTACTCCACGAAATATGTACACTAAATGAGCTCAAAGAAATTTAGGCGGGCCTTTATACCCGACTTGTGCTCGCCGAAGCGTGACCTTGCGATAAAATCGGTTTCCAGGTGTGATGTAGACCGTAACCCGTCTCTCTAAGTTTCTTGTATGTTTGAAAATTTCATTAGATTCTGAAATCTTTCGTTGTTAAACTCCTGGAACAGACGCTAGAACCTTGATTTCTTTTACATTTTTAATTTGGCCTGTGGTATGCTGGTGTTCAGTTATAGCAGATTGAACATTTTGGCTCTTTCTAATACATCGTTCATGTTCCTTAAGTAGTGTATGTAGTGGACATTGAGTGTCTTTTTGTCGATTTCTCACACAAACATTTCCCCACAGGAGCAAGGCACTTTATATACTCCTTCTGTTTGAAAAAGTACAATAACGTTCGGGGATCGCAAGCATTGTCCAATCTTCTTATGTGTATTGAAGATTGTATGTATGTTGGACCGCCAAAGTAAGCATTCTAGTTTGTCTGTAGTGCCACTTATGTACGGAAGAACAACACTACCTAACTGTGGCGGACTTGGATTACTATACATTTTAATTGAACACGCACTATCTTCAATACAATAGCCATTCCCTCTTAGACCTTCGGTCAGTTTCACGGTTTCCGAGGTTAGAGAATTTTGATCAGAATTCCAACTAGCTCTAAATACTAGTGAGTTAGTAACCGATTCCTTTTGTGCTGGATGGTGGTGAGAATTTTCATTTATGTATCTATTCGCATGTGTCGATTTTCTATACATCTAGAAAGCGAATCGTTCTATTATTTCATTGTGAATTTAATATTCCGATGTCGTTGATCGAAGGTGGTCCAGTTTTCGTGTCCATGAAGTCAAACAACAAAAGTATCATCTACATACCTGTTTTGGTTTTAGTTCAGCGGACAAGGTGATAGATGACATAGCTGATAGAATAATAGAGGAGATCCGATAGCTGCCCCTGATGTTTGTTCATAAAAAGTTATGTAGGACAAGCTTCCACTAGGTTTTGGGTTTATTAAGTTATTATCAAGATTATTACATTCCAATATATCTGATATAATGGAAATTGTGTATAGTATTGCTACATCGAAACCGACCAAAATATCTTCGGGATCCAACTGGATTGCCTTATGTTTTTCTTTAAAATATGCAGAGCTTTTATAAATGAATCTGCTTTTCCAGTAAATGGATTAAGACAATTTGAAAGATAGTTGCCTAATTTTTACGTGGGTGAGTCTATTTCAACGTCGATCGGTCGATGTGGTACATTGTTCTAGGGTATCTTGGGAAGACCGTAGAACCTGGAGATCTTGGAGTAGCTTGGCCTGAATTATTTCTTCTCCGCTGGTGATAGCTTGGATGCGTTAGATTGGTGATGTCTCTTTCTATTCTACTGTTAGAGTCTGCCTGCATAATCTTATAGGTATTGGTGTCCAAAATGCATTAATCAAATTGATGATGCTTCTTTCTATTCTACTTTTAGGGTCAGCCTGCATAATCTTAGGGTAGGTTAGGTATTGTTATCTAAAAATTGTGTTACCTTTTCCGCATATTCCGTTTCGTCTATGACAACTGTGGTATTGCTTTTATCTGCTGAAAGGACCAGGATTACTCTGTTTTCATTCCAGATCCTCATCGCTGTTTTTTAGGCTGCCTGTGGTTTTGAATTCTTAATGATCTTCGCTGTCTCATCGGCTTGCTCCACTGCTAATCTTCTGATTGCAGCTTCAACGGAGGATATTATGTCTCTACAGAAATACCTCTCGGTTCTATTGCGAAAATTTTCCTTTGGAGAGGGCGGAATATTCTGCTTCGGTTAATGGATTTGAAACTTTTATTGTTGTTTTAGTGTAACATCTTAATGTATTTTTTTCTACTTGTGTATTCGTAATTTTATCTATAGTTGTAAATATGGTTCAGTCTAAAAACTATTTTCCGGCGGATTTTAATTTACGGGCATTTGTGTCTAAATCACGATTTATTATCTTAATTCTTTCTCTATCTAATTGCTGGCACTCTTATACATTAGTGCTTCTAGAAGTAACGTGATGCCTCACCAGTAGTGATTTGTGTACTATATTTTCATCGCGACACCTAAGGAAAAAGGCCAAGTGGCAGAGTAACTTCCTCCCCATAGAGGTTAGCTAACATAGAACAAAAGCTTTCACGGATTTGACCAATTAATAAATCATAGTTCATCACTATCCGACGTATCGCATTCTTCTATTGCATGAGGCATCTTCAGGGATCTTTACTTCACGAGATCTGAACACTGTATCTCTATTAAAGTTTATTGTATGTTTGAAAATGTCAACAGCTTCTCTAATCTTTCATTTATAATATGACCAGTGGTATGCTGGTATTCAGCTATAGCAGATTGAAAAATATGTTTCTTTTTAATACATCGTTCATGTTCCTTAAGTTTAGTGGATATTGAGCGCCCTGTTTCTCCAACATGTACTTTTCGTAGGAGCAAGGAATTTTATATACTTTTTCTGTTTGAAAAGGTACAACATCTTTCGGGGATCGCAAACATTGTCCTCTTCTTATGTGTATTAAAAATTATACGTATGTTGGACCGCCGAAGTAGTCGTCTTATTTTATCTGTAGTGCCATATACATATATAGAGAAGAACAACACTACCTAACGGTGGCTGTTTATCATTCTCTTTTCTCGGAGTTGGATTACTACGTCTCTTAATTAAACGCGGAATATCTTCATTGAAATAGTCATTTCCTCTCAGAGCTTCGGTCAGTTTTGTTGTTTTCGATGTTAAAGAATCTTGATCAGGAATCGAAATAGCTTTAAATACTAGTGAGTTAATAACCGATCTCCGGAACAGCAAGAAGAAGTTAGTCTGCCAGTTGGTCTTTTTCCTTAGGTGCCGAGATGAAGATGTAGTACCGAAATCACTACAGGTGAGACATTACGTTACTTCTAGAACCGCTAAGGCTATTTACAAGCATCCGAACAATGCATTAGTTAGAGAAAGGATAAGGCAATAAATTAAATGAAAATACATCCTGGTCCTTTCACGAGATAAAGGCAACGCCACAATCGTCATGAATAAAACGGAACACGTGCAAAACGTAACTCAACTTTAGGATAACAATACTTAAGGTTATACAGGCAGATCCTACAAATAGAATAGAAAAATGCATCACCAATCTAACTGACGCATCCAACCTACCACCAGCGAAGAAGAAATCATTAAAGTCAGGTTCTACGCTCCTCCCAAGATACTCAAGAACAGTGTACTAATTCGACCGGTCGTCAGTGTAATAGACTCGCCTACATAAAAATTAGGTAAATATTTTTCAAATTTTCTTAATCCATTTACTGGTAAAAACAGATTCGTTTATAAACAGCTCTGGACATTTCGTGGAAAAACATAAGGCAATTTCCTTTGAGGATATTGCTTTAACATCCTTGCACTTAAACCAAAACACTGGTTCAGGTATGTAAATGATACTTTGTTGTTTGGCCTCATGGACAGGAAAATCTCGTGATTTTTTGGAACACCTTAATCAACAATGCAAATTCAAACTAATGGAACGATTCCTTTTCTAGATGTATGTGTTTCAAGGAAGGAAATGGTACATTAGGACATTCTGTGTACAGAAAACCGAGGCATACAAATAGATAATTAAGTGTTTAATTCCCACCACCATCCAGTACAAAAGAAATCGGTTATTAACTCACTAATATTTAGATCTATTTCGATTCTCGAAACTCTGAGAGGGAATGGCTATTGCACGAAACATATTACGCTTTCAATTAAAATATATAGTAATCCAACTCCGCTAAAGGAAAATGATAAGGAGTCACCGTTAGGTAGTGTTGTTCTTCCCTAAATATATGGCACTACAGACAAAATAGGACGATTACTTCGGCGGTCCAACGTATGTACAAGGTGCTCCAATAATAGAGGGCGTTGGCTCGAACTTGGGAACCGTTATCGACTGAACTTAAGGAAAAATATATTTATAGGAAAACCGGCCAAGAAAAATCATTGTAATTCTCCAAATAATGTTGATTTTCTCAAAAAAAAATCAAATGGTACGCTATCATTTTATCCCACAATTTATGTGACAGTTATGAAGGGCAATGAATGGTGAAATAAAACATCTAGGTCCTCATTTAAATTAAGAAATTTGATGATGGTTTCTCGAATCCGAAACTGCAATCTTTCCTGTATCGATTGGATTGGACTGCGTCCTCCACTTCTCCCCAGTATTTCTATAGCAGAAGTGGAGGCTGCAGTCCAAATGATACAGGAAAGATTGCAACTTTGTATTGACAATTACGGCCGGAAAGTTAAATATAAAAGTTTTAAGTTTTATTTAAATAGTCAGTATTTGCTAAAAAATAAACAAATGACAATTGAAAATAAAAAAAAATAGTACTGAATTTGTTATTTTAAATAACACACCCTATATAATACTATTTTATTAAATGGATCTCTTTTAGCTGGTTGGTTATAAATATGCTAACTATGATATATTTATACTTAAATGAAACCCAGAAAACTGACAAAAATTCTCCCATAAGAGAAGGCCATATATGTCTATATATAATTAAAATTTTCTGTTCCTTTTGCTTCTTATTGCAGGATTTTGACAATAGTTGTCAAACATTATTTTATCGATTGTTTTTAAAAATTAAACTCTCAAATCTGGTGCATGCATCAACACCAAGAAGAGACCCATTTAATGAAATAATATTATACAGGGTATTCCATTTAATATGATTAAGTCGACGTTAATTCTTTAACTTTTACTTATACGAGTACGACTTGGTAATTTTTTAACAATGATAATAAAGCCTTAAAATGTTTAAAATTAATATTGTTTTCTATCCTTTAAAATAAAGCTTTTAATACACCGCGTTTAAAATATATACAGATACCCTGTCCATATTATTAAATAACTAGGTACATGCCGAACTAAACAGGGTTATACTACTTCATTATCCTTGATAAGAGGAAGGATCAATTTTTTTAACTTAATTTTTGTTAATATTTTATTTGACAATTTAAATACTTTTATTGAGAAATTTAAAAAAATGTGACTTTTTAAGTTAGCGATTTTGTTTTGCCATATTGGATTCACATCAAAATTTTACTAGTTCATCCGAGAGTTAATCCCTATATCATAATTATTTTATTTGCAAAATTCGAAGGGATATTGGATAAGCAGCTTTTAATATTTATTTTTAAAACATTTTATTAGGACGCATTTTTGTTCCGCGATACCATTTTATCAGTTGATCTCCATATCTCCTCTTGATTTTCGTGCAAAAATTAAAGTAAGCTAATTAGTTTTTCGACACAAATTATTTCTTTTTTTATTAGGCCTCTTTATTGAATTTATAAGAAACTTTTACGCAGTGTGGGCAAATAACTTGCATTTTGCCTGATGCTACCAATTGTTTTTAGATGGCTCATAGTGAACGTCACGAAGGAAATGTAGCTATTAAAATAGTAAGCAAGTTTTCAGCGCCAGCAGATTATTTAAAAAAGTTTCTTCCAAGAGAAATCGAAGTTGTTAAAGGTTTGAGACATCCCAATTTAATACGTTTTTTGCAAGCAATTGAAACTACACACAGGTAAGTTGTGTTTAAATGTTTAGTAGTCATCTCTTTAGTTCTTTAGTTTTTACCGAAACATTTTCCAACCCATAGAGACAGTATATATTTGGCCGCGAGAAAGAAAGCGAAAAAAAGTGATTTTAGCCAAACGTCAGCAAAACTGTTCTTTTCAGAACGACACTAGTGAACAGATGTATACCCGGAATGAAAACACATTGTATAACAGACGTACTTATTTATGGGGCAGAAATTAAAGATAGTCAAAAGTAAACTCCCTGTATTATTTGAAATCTAATATAAGTTGATACGTTAAAAAATCGTTTTGACCTTGCCAGTCAAAACCATCTTTAGGTCAATTTTCCACAAATCGAATTAGCCACATTTTTACACGTCGTTTCGAATGGCGCCATTTCTCTTTCCCTATTCCAAACTGTTTTCAAAATACCTTCCAAAAACCGTCAAAGTTGACCTAAGCTCGAAAATAAGTGAGCAACCCACAGTTGATATTAGATTTGAAATTAATTCTTAACAATATTTCTTTTCTGCCTCCATAAAAACGTACAACTATGAGGTATATCAGCTTAAACCTGGTAAAAATATGTGCCTCCTAACTTCACATAACCAGAACAAAAATGAAAATGATCCGTTGAAAAATGTCTAATATATCGGCTTATGTCCATGTTAAGTGGAACAACCAAACCAGAAAAAAAAATCTGAAAAGTTGCTATAGTTTCACTATTTACAGTCACTTCTTAATATTTTTTGGATAAGATTTATTTATATATCTCTTGATATGTAAGGGTGGTTGATAAGTCTACGCAAACGACATAAATAGCATATTTAAATGTGCACACTATAGATTATTTAGGGGTAAGTTATAGTTAAAATATAATTATGATTTTACTTAAGGGTCTACATAATTATGGAATACGCAGAGAATGGGAGTCTTTTAGATATAATTAGGAAAGATCAGTATATCGACGAAACCAGGGCAAGGAAATGGTTCAGACAGCTGGTTAATGCCATAGATTATTGTCATGAGCGTGGAGTTGTGCACAGGTAAGTTTATCTGTTTAATAATTCCCGTTTGTACTTCGGTATGGATCAGATGTTTGCACATAGTTTTGGAGGAGCCCGATCTGATTTGGATTAAAAGTGTGCAAAATGTTGTAGATTAGGCAATCCAATTTGTGTTTTTTCTACCAACTAAACATTTTTTATTGTAATCTACTAACTAGTTGCAGGATCTAGAATTATTTGAAATTTTGCGTACCTACTCTATTCGCCCACGTACATATTAAAACAGTTTCAAAATAATCGCTTTGTAACACATTCTGTGAAACAGGTCATAGTCATCTTTCCAAAGTTTGTGTTATACCGTAAAATATTTTGTTAGCAGTATTCTAGATGTGAAATTAAGCAACGATTCTGCCTGACTGACTTTTTATTTTCATTCCATTATCAGAACGGAAGTTAATCCCATTTCGATCGCTAACATCGGCTTTCCTGATCTAATGGCACCTTTATCAGTCGGGCCGGCTCTGTCACCGGAACGCGATTTTTTTCGACATATCGATAATTACCGATTAATCGAATAATAAGTAAATATAATATAGAAAATACATATTGATATACCGATAACTATCGATGGTTATCGATATTTTGATAGTTATCAATAACTATCGGTATATCGATAGATATCGATTTATCAGTCACAATAAAAAATGTTATTACCGGTAACTATCGGCAATCTTAAACGCTGACCTAAGTTACCCAAGCGCTAGTAAAGTTCCATTTTATATTTTCAGGTGCCCGTATTCTACTAACTTTTTAGGCTCTCTTGAGGAAGGCAATAAATAGTTGCCGAAAGCTTGGCAAAGCAACAAAGTGTTTTAATCAAGATCCCAATCTAAATGTTGACTAAAATCCCACTAGATTTAGCACGTTTTGTTCTAACTAGTTCTCATGACTACCCAATTAATTACTATATATATATATATATATATATATATATATATATATATATATATATATATATATATATATATATATATATATATATATATAATACAAACCGAATATTAATGTCTTATTACTTACCTATCACTCTTTGAGGCATTATTATGAAAATTGTGAAAAACCAGGCGAATCTGACATAGGGACGACTGTTGTTCTTTAACTATAGTGTACCATGGAACAGTGTGACTATATTTAAAACCTAAAATGTTACGGGCAATATATCTAGCATATTTTGACAACGCTACTCTAATAACAGTCGCTTGGCAGAAAGCATCGTTCTTCAATGCTACACGATCTTTATGTCTGGTGGGAAAAGTAACTATTTCAGAATTCAAATTTTGTGTATATTTGGTGTAAATACGAGTGAATCCCAATAATTTTGGCAGTATTGTGTGCATCATTCTATGGTAACTATTTTCATGTTTTAAAACTTATAGCGCGGCCGATAAATAGCATTCGTTTACCAAAATGCTATCCAATAGTGCCTCAGAGCACAGCGTCATTTTGTACCATGAAACATATTCCAAGGTATAAGAGGTAATTTTAGATATTAATAACATACATTTAGATTCAAATTTGGAAATGAAATAATTTAAAGGATTTATATTTTTTACAGAATAATAAGTAACGAATAAGTATATGAAGCAAAGTAGGACTAACCAGCTAGCTGTTGATTTTGCATCACTTAAAAGAGTTGTAAAAGCAGTCACGTGCGAAACATATATTTCTCTTCGAGAGGCATGTAAACTATACAATGTTACATTGGCAATCTTACCAACGATTTAGAGAGTCATATTGTTCAAAACTGGCGAGGTACATACAGATTGTTGCTACAATATGTCTTCTCAAAAGGCACTTCGTGATCCAACTTGCACCTTAGTTAAATTCTATTATTTTAAAGCATTTTTTGAGTTATATGAAATCATCTAAAAATAGGCGTATGTTACTTCTCCTAGACAAACACGAAATTTATTTCTCCATTCGGGCTGTTAAATATGCGTCAGAAATGGATACAGTTATTATAAGCTTAGATAATAAACAACTTTGGCAAAACGTTTACTATTTATTCCATTGTTGAATGATTAGGATAAACTTACTCTCAGGCATGTACCAACAGAAATATATTTAATGGGTTCAGAAAACCAGGATTATCTCCATGTGATCGTGGGATTTTTTTCTGAAGAAGACTTTCTCGATCCTTACTTTACCGACCGGCCTAATAAACACACTCATTACTGAACCATGTTCCCCTAATACAGATTTGGACGCAACACAAGGACCTCCTATTCAATTAAACAGGTTTTGCAGGCATTTTTAGTTTTATTTTGTCAGAAGTAATTTACCGCATCCGCTGGACTGGAACAATATTAAAAATAGAAGGAAATCTGGAGATATCCGCATAGTTAATTGATGTTAGAGGAAAGGAAAGGCTTCAAACTCACTAGACAAAAAGGCAAGTTCTTTAAAAGATGGGTCAAATAATTTTGAACCATGTAAGCGATTCCGAATATTTACAGAAGATATTGCTGACTTAGAACAAGAAGTAACTTTAACATCAGACCGCTACCACATTTGCGACAATGTTCTAGGTCAGTTCCCTTAAAAAAGAAGTTGACTAATTAGCAAAATATAAACCCATAGTCTGTTTAGAATTTCATGGAACATCCTGTAGCTATTTTTGATGTTACACTGCAATACATCAGTTCGAAATAATAACATCTTTCTCAACGAGTATGACTAGTATTGGAGGAGGGACTGCAATTTTGGTCAATAAACAGAGCGATTTTGTTGCAGTTGATAAGTTTTCCAATTTTAATATTAAAAAATGTATAGAATTGTTTGTATTTTACTATAACATTTTAACATAATATATATTCTTACTGTTTACAGGGTTCCATATTGGCTTCGAAGGTAATTTTAATGTCAGGTTTGGTACAGGACAAGTTCATAGTTATATAGTTATGTAGCCTCTTGTTGTTATGGTCTTAAACAAATGTTATCTGAACCAACTAGAGATCAAGCTTCCCTTGACAATATATTTTTAAATTTTAATAATGACCGTATTTTAGCCTATTTAGTATTGATCTTTGTATCTTATTATCTGGCCCAAATAGTGCACATCAATATAACAGATAAAAGTAAAGAGGGACAGGTGAGAAAGACACATCACACAGCACTATTTGACTTTTATAGTATTATAGAAGAACAATCATGGGAGTATATAACTAACAACATTTCCGGAAAGAAAATACAATGTTACAACTATTAGGTCAAATTGTCAGTCAGTTGATACAATCATGATAAGTTCATATGAGAACATGAATACAGAAAATTTAACTATATAAACATAACATATTGCAGAATAAGACTCAGTTAAATGACAGAGTGGTAACCTCCTCCTCCAGTCCTCTTAAATGTATGTGGAGTACTATAAACAAATGTAGAGTTTTGGATGGGTATTATATCGGATTGACATATTGCCCGACAATTAACAATTAATTTTCTTTAGCGGCTCGTAACTTAGTAAACATACTCCTGACATAGATGCTGATCAATTATAAGGTATGGATTTTTTTTCAGGGCTTCTTTTCTTTCGCTAAGGTTTCATATAATGAAGTATGAGATGATAATGGGTGATAATACTTTAGTCTTAAACTATCGCCAAATATCTAAATTGCTAATAATTTCAAAAATTGTTTTTTTTTGCTAATAAAATAAAAGCATTTTTCAAAAAAAAACATATCTTTTAATGGACAATTTGCGTTTAGACGCAGTAGGGATACAATTCAGAACTCATGGACTTTGATTTCTGGGGTATATGATTCATTTGAGGACATAAATTACAGTTGCGCCATGTTGTGTGATTTAAAGTTTTCGACTGTGAATTACACGAGATTTTATTGAGCAAACTGTGGCACTATGGCTTTTCTACTGAACTAAGAAACGTACATATGTTGTACGAGTCAACGGCGTGTTTTCGTAGGTTTATCTGGGTCTCAGCTATAAACTCATTAGATGTGGATTTTGAAAAAATGGAATATCGTCGAAAAACTTGTTAAAATCCATAGCCACTGTAATGTCAGTTATTTACAAGAATGTTCAATACTATTATTTAATTTCTATTTAATTTGATAAGCATATCATAAAATCAGTAAAATGTTTTAGCGTAATAGAGTTTCTAATGATCTATCACCTTCTTTATATATTGGGCTAACTTTATAAAATTCCCATATTCCGGGAAAGGTGATTGTTTGTAAACATATATTAAACAAACATTGAAGAGGTCTCGAGAGAGCAAATCTGCAATTTTGTTTAAAAAAAATGCTGGAAGCAAATGCGGACCAGTTGTGCAATTTCGTTTTAGTTTAGTCTATGGCATTAATAACGTCTTGTTCAGAAACATAATTAAAGTTTATGATAGGATATATATATATATATATATATATATATATATATATATATATATATATATTTATATATATATTCGAGGATACAGTTTACAAGAGGAAAAATGGACTAACAATTAAAAGTTACGAAAAAAAGCCACTCTTGATAAAAGTTTTTGTTTAAAAAATAAATAAGGCCCCTTTAATTTTTTATACAGAGGCAATAAAAAATACAAAAATGTTATTTTGCGTAAAAGTAAAAATGTCTGATTTTGCAAGATATGAAAAAAAGCCACTCTTGATAAAAGTGTTTTTGCTTTAAAAATGAATAAGGTTCTGTTCTGATTTAACACGGCGATAGTGTTAAAAATTTGGAATATTATCGAAAATGATTTTTAAATTAGTGAAATTGTTTAAAATAATACGGCAATCTGGTAAGATTTCCCTACCAGAGATGCCATGTCCTGTTGACATGGACATCGAAACGTTTGACATTTTTAGTTTTAGGATTTCGAAAATCCGAATTTGTCGTTTGATTGATAAGGGTTACTTTTTCATTCCATGGCCTCTTAACCCAGAAGCCATGAATTCATAGAAAGGAGTATTAATATTTTTCGTTTGGTTATTTATGTTATTTGGGTTAGTTTTTCTTAAAAATACATTTTCGTGCAATTGCACCGTATGATGGTGAGAATATCCAACTGAAACGTCGTTTTTTTCTGAAGTTTGAGATTTTTTTATCGTTTTGCCCTGCAGCTTTAGCTTTATTAGTTGTACTGGACAAAAGGTCATTTATTTTAGTTAAATTTGGTGCCTCTAGAGTACCATTGTTAAAATTGTTACTTTTACCTAATGTTTCATATTCAGGGCCGCATTCGGCAGACACTAAAGAATGTTGACTAAAGGATCTATAGCTTGAAGAGCTTTGTAAGTTTTGATTCAGTTCCAAAGAATTGTCATTGAAAATTTGACGCTGAGGACAGCGACTTTCAGGAGGTTATCAAGTAATTCTTTAGTTCTTGAATAAGCACACACGGACTAACCACTACGTCGGGTAGCGATCATCTTCAAGCTTACTTGAAAATATTATCAAAAGAATTTTACATTTGGAAAAACACAACAGTTGTTAACAAACGCGGTTAAACAATTTTCAGGTTAGCAATAATTAATATTTTGTTATAAAACATTTAGCAACACTAATAATAAATACTTATATACCACGGCGTTCCACGCGCCTCGAAAATATTAGTCGCTAAATGTATGGTAGTTCCAAAATACCACTAAAACATGCACATTAAGTATCATGCACTAAATGAATAATCAATAAATTCAAATATTTAATTGTTTATAATAAATGTTATACTCTTAAGAGAGCTCGTAAGTTTCGGTAGCTGTCGGGTCAAAAGTTTGATAAGATTAATTAAAAAGCGCAATTTTCGAAGCTACACCTTAAATACTATCCTAACCTATACATGCCCTAATTCGGGAAACACTCAGTACATGCACTTTATTAATGCAAGTCTCATCTAATAAATATTTTTAAGAACTATCCGATCAAGGAGAGAAGCTTTATTAGTCACAGTCTCGATATGTCACAATTAAAAAGCTCCACTCAGTTAAGGTAGAGAATTGTTATTAACAAATACAAATTGACATATGAGCCGAAGCAAAATATTCTTTACACTAAATGGCAATATCTTAAGATTTGTCAAGTTAAATTGAAATATATAGCTCGCATTAAGTAAACAAATGTTCAGACAAAATTGAAAAATAAAATTCGTTTAGGTTTCTTGACACTTTAAAAATAGCAAAAGTTATTTATTTAAAAGTAAAATTATATTAAGCTAATTAATAAATAAATGGGTCGCGAACGCGAGACTTTACCAGATAACACTAATATTGCCTATATGGGGTTGTGATCAGTTAAAGCATTTAACAATTTATCAAAATTAATTCGCATTAAATTATAACACAAGTCAATTACAAAAAATACTTAAATGTTCAAATAAGTTATTAAATGTTTTCAAAGATTTAATAAGAATTACTAGACTTAAAAATTATAAGTATGTTCAATGTTTAAACAAATTAAAAATTAAAGTCAACACTTCTGAAGGCTAAGAATTGAAAGCTCAGAAATTTTCAAACACTTCAAGGGAATTAAATGCACTACCGTGTTATTTTAAATAAAATAATAAACACTTGTAAGATTTCGCCAAAACATTGATTAAGCACAAGAAGCTAATAGCTTCGAATGGGGTTGCAAAGAATCAGACTTAAGGCTGCTTACCTCTGTGATCTTCTGCACGAGAAATTTTAAGTACCACACAATCCATTTTCTGACTACCACAGCAAGCTGTGCGCATACATGGTTATTATGACGTACGATTCTTTACGAATTACACGAGTGAAAATCCTACTTTAGAGCTAAGAGCTATGCAAAATTTTAGATAGAAGCTCCGCTGTGCATGAAGGAAAAGGTCCTTATCGATGGCTTTGATACTATATGCGTTAATTTTACGACTGACTTGAACTTATTGAATTCTGGCCAGCTTTCCACGGTTTCCGCCGAAATGCACGTTTGGACCAATCAGAGCAAAGTTGCACCCTTGGCATTCTGGGAATGTTGGTCATTCTTAATCTCGAACTTGTAGAAGCAGCAGCGATTTTGTGAAGCTTCGTGAAATGTGTTTTTTATTTCTCTTAATTTGATGTTTTAGGGACTGGTTTTTCCCGTATTCTGCGTATGAAAATCTATGCCTGTGATTTTTTTCTGGATCTTTTCTATACATTTGAATTTCTAAATTCGATTAAAAATCATTAGGTTTATTTAGCCCCGGGATTTTTGCAATATTTAATAGTACTACACGTATACTTTCAGTGGGCATCGTCGTCGTGGCCTTAAAAGAGTTATTGTGCCGCGTACGGACTTTTTTAGGTGTAAAATGAAAATCGATCAAAATCATCCTTTCCGTTCGGAATTTGAAAAAATGTTATTCTTGATAAAAGAAATGATTTATTTATCCCTATGTTTTGATGCTAGAACGAGCGCGCTAGATTAAAACTGGTAAAAGTTCCGACCGAACAGCTGTTCTCTCGATCGAACTACTTAAAAATAAAAACAAAAAAAAATTCTTAAAAATCGGGGTCCTATCTAGTTCGAAAGAGATTGCGAAAATATGCATTTTTTTTATAAATTTTATTTTTATCGGTTTTTGTTTAGACGCTATGAGTGGAAGTAGTAAGTTAACTTTTTCAGAAAAATTTCACTTTAAAATTAAAAGTTGTCCAAAAAGATCATGCTAGGATTGAAAATGAAGCTTATGATGATGGGTTTTAGGGTTAGGTCAAAATGAGCCTATTTTGAGCTGTAAAACATTTTCTATGAGTCTGATTTGGCTCAA
Organism: Kuschelorhynchus macadamiae; assembly: GCA_030620095.1. Classification (NCBI taxonomy): domain Eukaryota; kingdom Metazoa; phylum Arthropoda; class Insecta; order Coleoptera; family Curculionidae; genus Kuschelorhynchus; species Kuschelorhynchus macadamiae. The sequence continues at coordinate 927,577 of JAUTXW010001890.1, forward strand.
ACTTTCAGAAAAAGTGTATTTCAACTATATCTTTCATATTCTGGAACAATTTTGAAAATATCTCTTCAAACATAAATTTTCATTTTTGAGATACCCCTGACTTGGAGCTCTCGTATCGCCCTGTATATGAGCTTATAAAATTCGCAAATAAGGTTTTTTAGTATCATCTGTCATGCTCGTACATGAATACAAAGAATGAACTTGTCGACTGGCTTATATTTTATCCATGTATTGTTGCAGTGTTTAGAAAAAATTCAATTCAACTTGCCTCTTGTTTATTTACCTGAAGGGCTTATGATATCTAGTTAAAACATTTAGGTTAACAACAAAATGGTATAATCTTATGATAAAAGCTTTGAGTGTTGTTAAAGTCTTTATTTACTTGAATATTAAATAGTTATTTCAACGTCAAGTGAATTTCATACTCCGGCCGATCATGCCGCGCCACTTGTTGCCTTTTGTGTGTAAAAGAATAGCAAAATCAATCCTGCCGCCTACTTTTTTTTAGACTGATTTTTATGTGTGATATGTGTGGGAAACATTGGCTTAGGGTCTAATATTGAGCTATGAATGTTTTTAGAAGTCATTTTGTTTTTAAGAATAAGACTAATAGTTTTTTATATTGAACTTTTTGGTATCTTTAAACTTTTTACATTATATAGATAAAATTTCACGACACCCCCCTGCCTAGACAAAATTTTACCGTCTTTTAGGAGATCGTGAAATTTTGTTTTAGATTAGTTCCGACTAATCTTCTGTGGAATCGTATGGTTGTATTATCGGACGCCCGCGATAGGGTTGGTTTAAAGTTAATTCATTATTTATAGATCGCGAGTCTGTCTCTTTGGTTATATTATAATTTAAATTATGATCGTTAGAATTTGAAATGTTTGAGCTTTCTCATCAATTATCTAAAGGTACTTGTGTTTCTAGCAACTGATTTTGAGCATTTAGTTCTGAGTTTTGGGGTGATTCCCCAGGTAGCGATTCTCAGTCGCTTTCAGGGAAAGAATAAGTGCTTTCCTCCGAGACACTTGATAAATTATTATCGTCATCAAAGTTGACAGTGTTCCCTTCGGGATGTTTAAGTAAATCGTCTACATGCGCGATCCAGTGTCGCCCATTCATTAGTACTACATAAGAGGTGTCACCTAAGGATTTTACTATTTCATGTGGGCCTGTCCATGTGGTAACAAATGAACCAGGAGCAATGGTATATTTATGTGCTAAAAATAAATTCAATGATTTCTAAAAATACATTTTGGGCAATATTACAGTTATTTTGAATTAAATTCCATAAATTACAGATTGGTATATAAACCTACCAGTTCCGATGGGGATATTAATTATAAGTCATATGATAGTAATAAAATGAACATTAATTTAATATTAAATTTAAAAAATATAATTAAAAAATTAGTACACCCAACGCTAAAGCAAAAAAAATTCAAAATCTTCCAACAAATTTTTACTAGATAACTCATACTCAATTAAACTAACTAAAAAGGTGTTATACAACACTAGAAATAATAATATCCCGAACGACAAAACTATTCAAGAAAGGAATAATATAAATCCTAATAATGGCTTACTTTTTGATCCAATTCCATATATTAAAAATTTGAGTCATAAAATTATTAAAATGTTTCAAACAGAAAATATAAAGATAGCACAACGTAATGTTAAAACCATTGGTATTTTGTATAGTAAATTAAAAGATAAAGATCATGTTTTAAACCAATATCATTGCGTTTATTCCTTGTTCAAATTGCGATAAAAAATATATTGGTCAAATAAAACAAAGATTAAGTAAAAGAATTGCATTGCATAAAAGTGCTGCAAGACTTAATAAACGATCTAGTTCCCTTTTAAAATACATTATAGATATGGGACACATATGTAATTTTAACGAAACAAAAATTTTACACACTGAACATAACACTAGCAAAAGGCTTTTTTTAGAAATGACCCAAATACACAAAAAAAGTTGAACAAAAAAAACCGAATTTAAATTTAAACGACGAATAATTCATAAAAAAATCATAAATATTTCTTTTTGTAATTACCTCAAATATTTTGTTCCATATACTGTATAACATATTATTTTAAAATGTTGTCGAACATACCCCCCTTTTATTTTATACATTTGAAATATTTAATTGCTAAAAAACAATTGGTTTTAAATTGTTTATTTCTTGTCAAAATTTTAGCAGTTAAAATCTATCCGATTTTATATTTTTTTCAATCTAACTTTCACTTAAATAGTATCGAGATGCCATTAATAATATTTTATACATCAGGTGACCTTCTAGACGACTCATACAGTTCAATATACTTTTTCTCGAACTTCCATCACCCTGCACATAAGTTAGTTGTGTATTGATAGATATGTTGGCGCCTATGATGTACAAATCTTTAGTTTTTTAAATAGTTATACTTCAATGGACTCTTCTATGTTTGATAGTTAAAGACTCTGATTTCAATGCGTTCATTCTCTATGTTTAATAGTTTAGCTCATGTTTAGTGTAATATAAGTGTTGTTCTCAGAAAGGATATTATAGGAAAAATAATTTGGAATTATTTTTATGGTCATTTAAAGTCTTTGTCAAGTCAAACAATGTTATTAACAGTCAGTAATCAGAAAGGTAAACGTCTAACGATTATTTACAAAATTTTCGAAGTTCTAGGTTTGTTTCAGACCTCTCTAAATCTACATATGTAGAATAATTATAACGCTTTTAGCAGTTTCCTATATATATTTACCGAAAAGGTAGAGCGTGAATCAATGAAAACAGTATTTGCTACCTTCTATTTATTGGTTTACACTAATTTCCTTCAATTTTTTCTTCACTACTTGAATATATTTATATAGTTGAAAACACATTGAGGTGGTTAACTATATAAAAGTTACATTACGTTACAAACAAACATATTTTGTTTGAAGATATTTCAATATTTTCATGGATTTATTACACCTTAATCCATAGACTCAAACTCAAACTCTATTTCGTTTATTTCTCGACCTGCAGCCATCTTCTTCATACCTTTGTAGACGAGGAGTAGCTTTTTCTGATAGTTGATTGAAATAATTCATTTGTTAATGTTTTGAAGCGCTCAGGAAGCCATACAGTTTGTCTTCCAATTATTGTTTATATCACTTAGTTTTAGTATCTCATATCTTGGCTTGCTCACTAAATTCGAAATATTTATTTGATCATTCATCTCGGTTAAATACTATCTGGGAGTCTACACTGATAAGCCTTCTAAAGCGAAGTACCCGAGAGACTTCGTCGCAAGGAGTGATAATTGGAGATATTACCTGACTAATTATGTTATAAAATACTTACCTCCTCCGTCTATAAAACTATACCCCACACGCACGAATCGGCTGAGAACAAGTCGACACCTGTTTAGTCTCAATAAGTTGCCTGCTCTTGTTTAGTTGTACAGAAGCTGCTTATATCTAGTTACATTTGTTAAGTTCAGAATCCTGAGATTAGGTATATATCGAACGCGAATGGGAGGTTCATGATGGACTTAAATATCTTCCACCCTCAGTAATTACTTATATAATGCACAACTATCGCGGCAGTGCATAACAACTCCCCCATGCAAATTTGGTGTTTCTACTTAAGTATCGAAAGTTGTATCTACTTCTTTATATTATAATAACAGCGAAACGTTCTTTAAACCTATCTATCAATCGATCTACCTATCTAGTTAGCAGCCTGTCTGTCTTCCTAACTAAAGAGTCGTGAGGAACAAACAGTCGAGCGTGGAGAGCAGTTAGTTTTAAGAATTACTAGTCAACTATTAGGAGATAAAAACTAATAATAGTTTTAAAAAATGAGAGGTAAAAAATTGTTCCAGATAAGGAAAGTAAAACAGTTGAACGTAGAAACAAGTTAAGTTAAGAAATATACGACAGTTAGTTGAGTGAGGTAAAATTGGTTTAAAATAAGGATCATACATAGTTGAGTGTAGAGAGAAGTCAGTTGAAAGAAATATAGGACAACCATTGAGGGGGTAAACATTGTTCGAAATAAGGAAGACACATTTATCGCATTCTGATGTTCGAAGTTAACTTAGATCTATGAGTTTAAAGCATGCTATTCAATTTACAATCAGCAGTATTTTTCATATACGCATTTCTATTCTCAGGTATAAAAATCCTTCGAGAACTGTTATTCATCACGTTGTTCTACAGTTTCTCACCTACTTCTACACCCATACACATCACAATGTCAAAACATAAGATGTGTCTAACTCCTATTACACATAAACATTTGCGTACGTCTAAAGTGAAGGCACGTACGTAAAACCACCAAAAGACTAAAATATCAAAATATAAGATGTATTGAACTCCTATTAAATATAAATAAGCATTTGCGAACGTCTAAAGTGAAGGCGCATACGTAGAACCACCGAAAAACTAAAATGCCAAAATATAAGATGTGTCTAACTAAGACCTGTGAAAAACTAAATGGTACTTAATTATATATATATTTATATATATATATATATATATATATATATATATATATATATATATATATATATATATATATATATATATGTATATGTATATATATATATATATATATATATATATATATATATATATATATATATATATATATATATATATAGTTAATTATACAGGGTGTTACGAATTTGAATATATAGGGTTATGTACATATTTTGGGCGATTACGGCCAAATGACCACAATTAAGAAAAATATTGTTTTAAAACTGGATATGGGTTTATTAGAGACGTATTTTAAAAATGTACAGGGAGTCCAAAAAGTATAAAAAGTTAATATATTTTTTTTTCATATGAAATACGGTGTTTAACAGTTTACAAAAAATTTGGTATTACTGGGTTTTTCTTAAGGTATCACAAGTCGGTACTTATTTGAAAAACTGAATGTCGTGCCATACAATCTAGTCCAAGAAAATATCAAAACGAGGAGAAATAAATTATCTTTTGAAAAATTGAAACCAGTTTGCGATTTTACAAAATTCCAGATTTTTGCCATTAGCATTTGTTGACCAATAAATTGTTGAAAATTGACTTTGTTTAGCCAACTTTGAAGTTTTTAGAATTCGAATTTGTTGCACCCTGTACTTTGATATCAAAAATTAAAATCATATTTTCAAAAACTATTTTATTTTATAGCAGTGCATGTACATAACTGTTGTAAAAACGAATGAAATTAGCGAACTGAAGAGCTCACAAACAATGAAACTACTAAATTGATCAAAATTTTGAAATATTACCTACATCTACTATCTCTTACACAATTATTTGTTTATCATCATCATGTGTAATATCGTTATCGTCAGAAGCAGCAGAACCGGCAAATATATTAATATCAGGACTTTTCAATACCGCGAACACCTCTTTTGAATATACAGAAGCTGCTTTCTTACTCTGACGTCTAAGATTGGTAATGACCGGGTCGGAGGCTATCAATAACATTCTTAATAGGTCTTTGTTCGTGGTGCTACGAGATACCTTTTAAGTGTTATATTCGCGAAATCTCCTATAGACTTTGTGTCTCGCCTCTTGTGCCTTCTCCGAAAAGTGACCGATTGGTGCCAAACAATGTTTTATTACATTAGATGAACGCATCAAAATTTTGTGAACTGGAGCAGGCATGTAATACCATGAATAAAGATTTATATAAAGATATTTGGTCTCAAACGCATATTTTTCAAATGCTTCGATATTTATTTCATGGCCAGACGACAAAGCTTGTAACAGAACGATAAAACGAGTTATAAGCCTTTCATATTAACAGGTTATTTCCGAACTCTTTTGTGGATTCAAAAAAAAAATTCTATCAGTGTTTCCGTCGTTTGTTGACCCAATCCCCGATTTTGGAATATTTAGATTAGCTCCATTTCTCCTGAATATAAGTATTCTCATTGTGATTTCTACTTTTAAATTTTTTTCTCTAATCTGCCATGACTGAACCGTCAGGTTGTAAGTGATATGTAGTAAGCATTCAAAACACAAAACCCGCAAGACGACAGTATGATACGTCCGTGATCCAGCAAAAACTTGACTGTTATTGGTCAGCCTGTAATTAACGGCTTGCCCAGTTGAGTGTAATTTTTCTGCAGGGACGCATTCAGTCAGCACTGACAGCCGTCTTATTTCGTGGTTTAACGTGCGTTATTTTTGTTAAATACTATTGTTCCCAAAAAGAGAATCAAGAAAAGTCATTTAACTGTTCAAACTAAGGAAATTATCTTTAATATATACAAGCATGAATTTTAAGATAATCCTGCGTTACCATTAGTAGCCGCTAGTCGTTTTTTTTAAATAGTTAAAGAATACAAGGATACACATTCATTATCTGGCCCAATAACACGCCGCAATCGTAAGAGGAGCCTCGATTATGTCGGTGACTTTGACAAAAGCGGAATAAGAAGAAAGGTACAAGGACTTCTTTTTTTAAATGAGATTCCTACCATTGACAAAATATTACACGAAGTCAATGACGATACAGATTTACCGACTTTTAAAAGGACTACATTCTACAAATTATTAAAATCATTAAGTTTTAAATTTGAAAGACGTGGACGAAATAGCATTTTAATGGACAGGGACGAGACTGTAATATGAAGAAGGAATTATTTGACCTAAATTAGAATTAGAAATGAGAAGAAAAAAAATTATTATTTGGATGAAACGTGGATAAATGTCGGTCGTACAAAGTCAGAGATATGGGTTGATAAATCCATCAAATCTTCAAGACAGGCTTTTCTGGATGGCCATTCAACAGGTTTAAAAAATCCGTCAAGTATTAATTTTTTTACTAACAATAAAGCATTATTTGCATGTAGATGGAGTAACCTTACTTTTTCCGTTATTCAAATTACAATAACTGGATTGTTTTTCACGTAAATAGAGCTAATTTTCCAGTTTTTATTTTGTTTTAATACAAGACGATGTTTTATAATTATTATCAAGTTTATATTTGTTCATTTAAATATGCCATATAATTGTTGTGTGCCCAGATGTCCATCGGTTTTCAAGAAACAGAAAATGGTTATGCTCAGGGTTCGTTTATTCTCTTTTTTTTCACAAGGGTAAACTAAAAGAGGAAAAAAACTTGAAAAAACTTTGGTTATTAAGCTGGATTTAGAAACATCGCAAAAACTGACGATTTCTCCTACCCCCCTCACGGAACGCCGGGTTAAGTTTGTAAATTCAATTTTATGTTCTTATCGTTTCCAGAGTTCTTTTTGGACCCAGCTGTTTTAGCCCCCAGTGAAACAAACTCATTTTTTAATTATTTAAAGTCCATTTTTCAATAAATAAAGTAGATATTAATAAATTTACTATACTTTTTTTCCAAAACGAATTACTATGGGAACAGCTGATTAACAAGGATAAGAATATCAAACATCGAATGTGGAACCCCTGCTTAGAAATTGCAAAACCAATTTATAGCTTGTGCTCCATTGCAATGTGTAAATAATTATTGCAATTTTAAACTAAACTAAACTTCAGTTTATTTGTAAAAACTAATTTATTCAAATGTACAATTTATCTTAAAAAATAAACATTTCCTGTTCTTTCATAGCATACACGCAAACTGGAGAAAATATCTACCACTTCTTCTGATATTCAAAACTGCGCTCAAAAAAATATTCCTTATGAAGAGTCATTCTTAAAAGTACAACTTTTAGAAATTGTAAAGGAACACAGAAAAGCTTATGATAAATATATAGTCGATGAAATGGCTAAAGTCCAAAATAAAATCGTATTGGGGTTGCCGCCATATCATTGCGAGCTCAATCCGATAGAGCTTGTGTGGGCAGACTTAAAAATTTATGTAGCATCTAAAAAACCACTTTTAAATTCGCAGACATGAAAAATTTATTTAATGAAGCCGTAACAACCAATAGTCTTGAAAAATGGAAAAATGTGTTTAACACGTTATGGGAAAAGTCGAACCAAAAATGTGGGAATTAGGTAATTTGATGGAAGTACAAATTGAACCACTTGTAATACACTTTGAGGATAGTAGTACGAGCTATGCGTAAACTATTAATTCCTATCATAAAATGGAGAAAGTATAATTTTTGTATTAGTGATGTAAAAATAAAACATTGTTTTTTTTTATTTATAAAAAAACTTTCATAACAATTAAATAACTTAAAAATGTTTAATACAAAATAAATTAATAATGTTTTTGGGTTTATTCTCTCTACAGGAAAACTTCTTTGTACACGACAGTGACATTTTGGTAGGGTCAGAAGAATTTGACGTTGATTCTGACTGACTATAGTGATTTTATTTTATTTTTCTTATAATGAAAATACTATTTTAGTTATCTTTTAATTTCAATATTCATAGATACTCGTGTATCTTTATTTTAGAAACAAGTTTAAATTACTTCCCTCGTTTCTGTTTGTTTTTAAATACATGTATGTTAAATAAAGATTATCTTAAAAGGTTGCTAAATTTTTCTGCTTCAGGTTCACTCTTTTTTAATAAGGAAAAACGTTTAAAAAAAAACAATATTTTTGAAAAAAAAATAAACCGCTTTGTTTTTTTTTCCAGTTTACATCACTAGTTTGTATATAAAGATTTTTCGACTAATGTATCGTCAACCTAATGATGTTTCATGTAAGTAAGGTATTTATTAAGTAAAAAAAGAATTTTTTTTTTGAAAAATATCAAATTATTTTTTTAAGTTGTATTAAATTGTCTTATTTTAAACCGAATACGGTCCTGCCTATTAATCCTGTGACAGAGTGTGTTTGTGTGATACTGATTTATTACGCTTCACTTGCGTTTAAGATGAATAGACTTTAGTAGAGGAAGTTCTTTCGTTTTGTCAAGCATACACAGAAAAAACAAATAAATATTCATCATTGGCGTCCCTGTTATGAAACTTTTGTTTATATCTGCTATGATCCGCACAGCCATCGCAACCTCACTTACTTAATAAAACAAAGTCTTTTTGACTCGATAAAATTATTTACTTTATTACTGTTTCCTGAACTGAAGTCGCTCTGCTGTTAGATCTATAAGAGCCTTGCAGATTTATTTCAGTTCGAGTTTCAGTAATATTTAGAAATTCATCGGCACATAACATAAAATAAGACGGATAAAGAGCGTGACCTTTATCTATAGACCTTTTTCTTAAAATAATGTATGTTTGTTTAGTCAGTTTACTATCAACAAAAAGTGCTAAAGCCTCATTTTTGGTATATCCCCGAGGACTTTCTGCCGTTAAACATTTTTAATAGTAGTTGCCTTATCAGGAGGCACTTGACATATCCTACTAACTACTTTGGCAGCATCTCGTCTACCAGTTGACCGAACAGCAACTTCTGCAGCAAAAGTTATTTCCTTATATATGTTTGAGCTTAGGAGATGTGCAACTCTTCTTTTTTTTTCTTTTAAAACTTGACTCTCCCATAGGTTTTTTGTGTCGCCTACAGTTATTGTTTGTATTAAAACAGCTCTTCTCCGTAACTTCGTCTGTATTTACGTCCAGTCAAGTTTAGTATTTGATTAACAATATCCTCATTTTCCGTGAAATCTGTCCCATTTTCTTTCAAGACCGGTAGAAACATTTCATATTATAATTTTCCAGTGATTTGTAGCTTGTTGTGAAACTAAATGTAGCTTACTTCGTTCTTTCACAAAAGCAAAAGGATCAATATACCGATTTGTTTTTGAAGAATTGTGTCATTTGGCAAATAATTCTCTTCGCAAGATTCTAGTCATAGCGGCCAAAAAAAAGAATTCTGGATTTTAAACGATGTGGCTTTTAAACGCTTTAATTCTTTTTTTGAAATTTTCGGATTAGGGCTAAATGAGGTATGCATAATGGTTTAAAAATGTTTCTGCATTAACTTTTGAATATGAGTTGTTTCAACCGAGTTTAGAATAAAAACCCACTGTGCTTCGCGCGTCGAGATGTACATAAAAGTGATGTCACGGGGGTTGGGTCAGAATTGATTTGCTATTGTTGGGCTACATGAATATTTTTTAGGTTTAAAATGTCACATAGTTGTGTTAAACAAAATTTATTTGAGTCATCAGGGTGAGTCAAGCCGGATTTGAATGGGTGTGACAGATTTTATTTAGGTTAAAAAAAGCATCACATACGTGAGCCATTGCCCCGGGGGACGGAACGTAGAAAATAGATAGATCTACTACCATTTGCAAAGAAAAAATAGAGCAAATTAATATTTTGCACGTCCTCAACTCCTTTATTACTGCACTAACACGCTGTAACAATTTTATAGATATCTATATTTCCAAGGTTTATTTGATCTAATCTAATTTGGTTTAGTTTGCTCCCTGCTTGGTTTCTCACGTTCAGTTGAAAAGTAAATGACATTCATTTACTTTACTTTGTCAGATCGCCAGTGACGGCTAGGTATATAAAAGTATATATAAATTGTGACTACTGCGGAGGTAACTGCCAAACTAAAAGTTAAGAATTCTTTTTGTAATTGTTGCCCGCAGTCGGATTTTTTAATAATTATTTTCGTAATTGATATCGGCAGTGGAGGTAACAGTATTTTTTTATTGTTGTATTTTTGTAGGACAGAGAACTTTTAAGAAAATTTATTTAGTAATCATAATTATGGAATTACAAAGTAAAGCAAAATTCTTACGTGCAACAACACAACAATGCAACAATGTTAAAAAATATAGTACTAGTTAAGGTATTAACAAGGTTTTAGCCTAGAAAATGTGCCCTGTATTTTGCTTAACCGGCTTACATTACATTACAGTTTTGTACGTTCCAAAAAGATATATAGTTACAAATTTGGACTTAATTTATGAATAAGTTTTTCAAACCTGTCAAAGTAATAAAGTTCTAGCCCGGGCTTTAATAGTTATGCATTACCAAAATATTTTTTTAAAAATCCGACTGTTGACAACTTGAGTGACTTTTGGAACCTAATTTTGTTCATATTTTTGCAGTACTCTATATATTTTTATATTAAAAATATACAGATAGCTTTAAAGCAAAAACGTTTGGAGATATGGCTCGTAGTAATTCTATGGCATATAAATCATGGATCATAAAACAGTTCTCTGTGCCACCGTCACGAGTGAAATTTAATCTTTTTGCACACGTCTTTACTACACCCTGTATAACTGGCTAAACCAATAACACCGTTCTGCAATATTAGCAGCAGATACTTAGAAAGTGCATCTTAACGAAATTGACAAAAAAATTAGTCGTTCCAGTTAGAAGTATGAGCACATTGTATAGAGAGCCCCTGTTAAAAATCAGTTAGTAGCATAAATATGGAAATAAAAGGAGATATGACAACATTGTTATAGTACAAAAATGTAAAATTAGGTCTTATTTTATCAACCAAAATTTCAATTTAGGATTTTGTCAAATAAAAAGTTACAGCGATGAGCCACTTTTTTGTGGCACCCGGTACTTATATTTTCTATATGAAACGTTAATATCTAATCCCTATTTAATAAAAAAAATATTATAAAGGTTTAGGAAATTATTAGCTCATAACTAAAGCAAATTCAATTCAACACTTGCTTTTTGATTTCAGAGACATAAAATGTGAAAATATGCTAATGGATGAAGGTTGGAATATCAAACTATCCGACTTTGGATTCGCGAGGGGACATATGAAACCCAAAAATGGACAACCAATTTTAAGTGAAACTTTCTGTGGTAGCTATGCTTATGCTTCTCCTGAAATACTACGCGGAATACCTTATCAGCCGCAACATGCAGACATATGGTCAATGGGCGTCGTTCTCTTCGCTATGGTATTTGGAAGATTACCCTTTGATGACAGTAACTACAAGGAACTAATAAAAGTAAGCACTTGGCAAATAATAAAACGTAACAATCAATGAACTATACAGGTGATATTTTAAATTTAAAAGTTACATGTTATGAATAAATTTAATTTTTTTATTTAAAAAACGAGGCAAGCGTCAACTATTATTTTTTTAAATAGAGGATCACATTTATTTTCTAAATTTTGGAATGTTTTAAGATTCAATAGATATTTTTCGTAAAGCATATCCTCCACCTAAATCCAGTTTTTTTATATGTCATTGTTTAACATTAGGGTAGTAAACCTTAGCCCAATAAACAGTTTTACTACATGTACTGTCGAATTTATCGAAAAATAATCTTTCCAAAAAACAGCTTGGATATTGTTATTGTTTTATCGGAAACTGAATTTAAGCAATTCAAGCTATGTGACGGCAAAAACCGTAATTATTATGCATTTTTTTTATTTCAAGGTACGTAGTTTCTGGAGTAGATAAATAATACTATAAGTAATAAGAAAACATTCAGTTTCTTTTCTGAAACACTCTGTACACAGGTCAAACGTGAACTTTCGGTCTATATTAAATCTAGAAGATATTTGCAAATATCTACGCCTGCGTATATCGAACTAAAAACTTGGAGTCCTGTCCAAATGTTTATTCTGTCATTTATCAATCAAATCTCTCCATCACGGCCTACCTTAAAAAGGGCTATTATCTTTAAAAGCGACTAAAATCTGCATTTTTTGGTGAAACTCGATTTTACCCAGTTTCTGTACCTCCGACAAAAAACATGTTATTATATATCTTGTAGAAGAAAGATCGAACTTTTGATCTGTCTACTACATTTCAAACATTTTTCAAACTTCGTCTTTAACTCCGATCGGGCTGAATTTTATGATAGTCTCTAGACGTTCCTTTGGTGGTATTACTTGATTCGCCTAGAGTCAACCATTCAGATGCTACAGTGCCAAACGTAAAACACTAGTAAAAAATACAAGAAGAAAACTGTAGTTTTATTTCTAAATTGTTGGCCCTGTATAAATCGGAGAGCAATTGTAGCGGCTTGGTTTTCAACCCCCGTATTCACTAAAAAGGTGTCACATAAACTATTCCTGCCTCTCATTACACTTCAAAAAAAAAAAGGGGTAATTCTATTTCGATTCTGAATTTCCTTTATAATTCTCAACGTACCCCCATTTCAGCTTGGTCAAAGTGGTCAGGTTTCAGCTCAGCAAAATGCCTCCAAAGTTACCTCATTTTTTACATCCTTTTTATTTTTTTAAGAGACATTCCGTGCTATGATGTTGCCCGTTAACGAACTTGTGCGAGAATTTTGGACAATACAATCCGAAAAAAAACTCCTATCTTGAAAAATTAACCATAGCGACCTGCCTTTTCAATCATCGGGATATAAAAAAAGACCCTATCGGCATTGCATATTAGCAAAAGTAATGGCGAGTAACAAAAAGAGATAAATGGTTACACTTAAAAAATGCTCTGATTTTCTGCATAGCTAGTAAACTTAATTACACTGTTAATATCATCATCAGATAAGAGATGAACAGAAATTTCTATGTGTAAAATTAAATGTTTATAAATCAAGTGGGCACCGAAATATTTAAGTATTTTGGTACTTTTTACAAAAAATCTATATCGTTCTAAAGTATGCATATCTCCAAAATAAGTGAAGTAAATATTTGATATTAAGGGACCATACAGATACAGAGTTAAATTAAAAGAAAAATAACATATTTTCTGCAAAATTGTTGAATTAAATTAATAAACATTGTCCACCACGATCAATAAGCCCCGTTTGCGAAATCTGGTGCATTTAAGTTTAGTAGACCGATTACATATTTCTAATAAATTGCTTAGTCCCCTAGCTAATAGTCATTTAAAGTTTCTTTGTTTGCTTTAAATTTATAAAATTACAATATACGTAAAAAAGTCACTTACTGCACACAACGCTAAAAAGTGAAAAATAACTTAAAGTACTTGTAAAATTGGATTTCATAACCCCTAGAAAACCTTTGAAAAATATACAATGCAATTTGTTTTTTATATCAACAAATTTCGAAAAACTGCAGACAAATGTACATACATTTTAATTTCCTGAACCCCTGAAAGCCGAAAATTGCTTAAAAGTCATCAAAACTTAACGGCAATCTTTAAATGAGGTACGTATACCGAATTTGAAGAAAATTCTAAAATTATTGCGAAAAATACCAACATGGTATTTATGAAAATATATTTTTGAGAAATGTGTGCTCCAGGTTTTTTAATTTTTTTTTGTTTGCCGGAGCTCTTATACGAAATTATTTGGACAGGCACTTTCCCAATCGTTGGATTGATAGAGGCTCCCTCTTTCCTTGGCCTCCAAGGTCCCTTGACTTTACCTGTTTGGACTTTTGTTTGTGGGGAACGTTTAAAGATTTGATGTACAAACCCATTCTACCACTCGGGAAGATATGATTGATCGAATTCAAAATGCCATTACCAGCATAACAAGGACAACAGTTGAAACAGTAGTATTATCAACCTCCGTAGGTTAAACCAATGCATTGAAATGGATGGTCGGCATTTTGAACATGTTAGAACTCTAAAATAAGGGTTATTTAGTTCATTTCAAGGTGTTCTTTGGCCAAAGTCTATTCAGGAAAATTTAATAATATGGAATTAAAATTATTTTTCGTTAAAAAATAAGGTTATTTGAAAATAACTTAAATACGAAAAAAAATATCGAATAGTTTATGTATTTTTTACGCTTTTTCATCTTGGCTAAAAATAAAAATACCATTGCATGTGAAATTTGTAATATTTTAGTAAAAGCCATTTAAGATGAGACCAAGTTCTTTGAAATCGGTTGATCCAAGAAAAAGTTATCACCTTTTTTCTAATCAAGCATTCGTACCTTCCCCCACCCCTTATTTGACAAGTTAGAAAAAAGCGGTTAATACAAAAAAGTTTTATTATGATCAGTCACCAGCCCAATTATGGATTCGTTATGTGGATGACATATTTATTATATGGCAACATGACCATACAGAGCTCGAAAAATCTCTGACTCACGTAAATCCAATCCACCCCGAAAATTCCAAATGTGATTTTGGCGAAACGTCAGCAAAACTGTTCTTTTCAGAACGACAGTAGTGAACGGATGTACACTCGGAATGAAAACACATTATATTTTTCCATCCGTGAAGGACTAACAATTCCACAAACGAAAATCGATCAGTTGAGCATCCATATCTAGAAAAGGGGATGCACTACACGAGAATCATGAAATAATATGGTAAGTGCTCTTTCAAAGTACGTTTGTGGATTGGAAAACTGATATGGTTTACTACAATTTCACATTATTTTCTTGAATGTTATATTATTTTCATTCAGCATACAGTCCGCTTGTGTCCTGATTTTAAATTTATGGGTTACCATTTTTGGTTTCTCGAGCCGGATTTAAATCAATTAGTTTTTCTTTTTTTCCAGTATTTCAATTTTCAATTTCATTTTAGTAAGCACAAACCATATTGTTTTCGAGTATTCTAACTGACAATAGTTCTATTACTGCTTATCGATTTTGTTTCTTTACGTTCAGTCTTATTTACTTAATCTCGCTGGTGTGTGGGTACAGCTAAGCGTCGAGATCGCATAACGTGATAACGTTTCAAGCTGCATCATTCCGGGCGTATACGATAAATTTGTACCAATTTTGGCAATAGATTTTTCGAATTATAAAATATCTTTACGATAAAATAAACAGTTGCGATTTACATTAATTTTACAGGTTATAATTTAATTCTAATAATCATTTAAGTATCCTTTTCCATAATATTTTTATTTGTACATAATATATTTTAGTTTTTAATATATCTGATATTAAACGATTACAAACAAAGAGGAGCTTTGCTTCTGGGCGTTTTACTGACGCTTATCGGAATGCCCTTAATTCGCAAAAAGATGCTTCATCTTACATCGATCAACTTGAAATCAGATAGAGTTATTTGCACTCTCTTTACACGATTCAGATTTTGAAGCTAGGGATAAGGTGAGAAAAGAAACTGATCAGTTTTATTACGGCACTAAAATAATTTATACCGAAACTTGTTAATAAGTCTCCTGCGTCTACTAATCAATTAGTAACTACGCCAAATAAAGTTGAAGTTAGTGTGAAGTTTCCAGTTATCACTGTACCTGTCATATCAGATGCAAATTACAGTATCTTTTATCTTACCTTGAGGGAGAACTGTTAAAGCTGCTTAGTGGTATTTCTATTACCAACGATAATTAAAATGTGTTTTACGAAATGTTAATAAACCGTTTCCAAAATAGACACTGCGAAACATATGTGTTTACTTTTAAATACACTTTCAGAGTCAACAGCTTTAATACTGTTCAGTGGGATTTCGTTCTTTTTTACATATTAGAGAAATTAGATAGATATTAACACTCGAACTAGTTTTGAAGTTCAGTACAGTTCTCTACAAATTCATAAATACAGTTTTTGATGATTATTTAGAAAATAGCCTTAGAGTCTGTTCAACATCTAGTTAATTCAAAACCTAAAAAATTATCTCCTAGTTTAAATAATTAAAATAAACATTTATTAAAAAAAACAGGTTTCTCCATTTCTTCTATACTTCGCAAAATTGTACTTCTTCTTTCCGTTGTGGTGTTGCACAACAAAGACCTCATTCTGTGTTACATACTTTCAAAAATACAAATAAAATTTCCATTGCAAATTATGCTGTTATTTCAAATGACAATATACATGATTCTTAATATTCTAGAATTTGCATCCTTATTATTCCAAATCATATTTCCCCTTCGACTGCTGTGAATACAGTAGTTTCTCAAACTACTGTACTTTTTAACTACAGAAATCGCAATTTACCATGGTATGGAACTTTATCAACCCATTCGACTTTTAATTGATTATGATAGCCAATCCAATTTCATGAGTGAAGAATGCGTATGTCGCTTCGGGTTGACTAGAGTGCATAGTGATATAGATATACCGCCCCTAGAGTCGTTAGAATCTGAATTATATAGATTTGAAATGTTTCACAGATTATTTTAACCGCTTTAAAACCAATAAAAAACTATTTTGGGGGCAGCCTCATATTTCTAGGTCTACCCTGTATTACAGAAGGAAATTGATTTTTTTTTCGTTTTCAGAGAGTTGTTTAATCCTATTAGCGCTCAAAATATGAATTTTTTACAGTTTCATACCTCTCAAAAAAATCAACGATCTTCGCCTATGACACCCATTGTCTAATTCCTTGAGTTCCCCGGTATATCTTAGATGCAAATTTGAAAATAATCAGGTTGGTCATTCTCAAGTTATTATTGTGCGAAATTATTTCCGAGCCTTTGATTTTTTAAAGAACTTGAGGGATTATTTGCTTTTTCTCTGTCTCTCTTTCTTGAGACGGCGTCTCTGTTAGAATTTGTTACTATAAGTTTCAATTTAGATGGCTATATATATATATATATATATATATATATATATATATATATATATATATATATATATATATATATATATATATATATATATATATATATATATATATATATATACAAAAAATTTGAAGTAAAATTGATATCATTCAATTTAATTTCAATATGAAAACATATTTAAAAAAAATAATATGATGTTTGTACAAATGTGTGTGTGTATCTAAATAAAATTTGGGCTACAATAATTTGAGAACAGTCAAATCGATTCGTTCCAAATGTCAATATTTTGCCGGGATTAGATTTTGGGGGTCATGTGCGTAGATCTTCGGTATTTTTTAGAGGCATAAAAACGTAAAAAAATCATATTTTAATAAGACACAAACCGCTAACAGTCAAAATGAAAACAGTACGAGCTAGGGTCAATGTACTGATATTGAAAAATTGTGGAAGTCACAGACGTAGAAACGTATTTTTTTTATTATATATTATAAAAACGTAATATTTCGAGAAAGGCAAAACATGTCAAATTTACTTTATTTTTGTAGTATTTAAAATAATATTTGTCCAGAATACAGGGTAGCCCTAAAAGGCTAGCTCCTTATAAACGAAAAAATAAAAATGGGGAAACACTATAAACTTCTTTAATAATTTTGTCTATAAAAACATGTTTTTTTCATTAAGCAGGGTAGCGCTAATAGGATTAAAGAGCCCTCTGGACTAGAGTGCATAGTGATATAGATATACCGCCCCTAGAGTCGTTAGAATCTGAATTATATAGATTTGAAATGTTTCACAGTGTATTTTAAACGCTTTAAAACCAATAAAAAACTATTTTGGGGGCAGCCTCATATTTCTAGGTCTACCCTGTATTACAGAAGAAAATTGATTTTCCCTCTGGAAACGAAAAAAAAATCAACAGCGTTTAGATTTTTTAGTAAACGGTGAATCACGTAAAATGTCTTCTATTTTTGAATACATTTTCTTCTGTTATAAAGGGTAGCCCTAGAAATATAAAGCACCCCTCAAAATCGTTTTTACTTCCCTCGTGAAAGGAAAGTAATGCAATCGTAAAAAAATCACCCTGCGAGATTTTTTCAGATCTTTACGTTTCAGGATCCCTACATGCCGAAAAACATGTTTTCTTAATTTCGTCGGTCTGTCTGTTCGCGGCATAGCAAAAAACTACTTACTCGATTGAGTTCAAATTTTGGTAAAAAATTAAGGGTCATATGGCGATAACCTGGTCACATTTTGGTAAAATTTCAGTATTCAAAACAAAATGGCGGCCTAGTGAAATGTTAAAAAAAATATTAATAAAAAACTACTTAAACAATTTATCTCAAATTTTGCACAAAAGTCAAGTATTATGTAGGAATCAACTGATAAAATTTTGGTATGAATCTAAAATGGCAGAACAAAGCGGCGCGGCGGCTTAGTAAAATATTAAGGTTATAATTTGAAATTATGTGCCATAAATAACTGTGGTATACATATAAACTAGTAAAACTATGGTACAAATGCAAGATAGCGGAACAAAATGGCAGCTAAATAAAATATTTGTAATCGTGAAGAAAGCGCCATCTCAGGGTTTACATATCTTCACGTTTCAGAGTCTCTAGATGGCAAAATGATTTTTTTATCAGTTTCGTTGGTTCGTATGTCAGTTTGTCTGTCTGTCAGTTCACGGCATAGCTTAAAAACTACTTATGCGATTGATGAAGTAAAAATTAATCATATGAGGATGACCTGGTAACATTTTGGTAAAAATTCATTATGAAAAAACAATATGGCGGCCTAGTGAAATGTTAAAAAAATTATTACCAGAAAACTACTGAGCCAATTTATCTGAAATTTTGCACAAAAATAAAGTATTATGTAGGAAGCAGCTAGTAAAATTTTGGTACGAATTCCAGATGGCGGAACAAAATAGCGGTTTAGAAATTTCTTTAAAAATTTAGCCCGAAAACTACTTTATGGACTCATTTCAAATTGTGTGCCATAAATAATTGTGGTATACAGATGAACTAAGGAAAGTGTAGTACTAATTCAAGATGACGGAACAAAATGGCGGCTAAATTAATATTTGTAATCGTGAAAAAATCATCATCTCAGACTTTACGTATCTTTACGTTCTTCTGTCAGTTTGTCTGTCTGTATGTCAGTTCACGGCATAGCTTAAAAACTATTTATCAGAGTGACTTCAAAGTATCAATATTAAAATGAAAGTCTTCTGAATCTGAACTGTCCTGAAAGTAGAGTATATATATGGTTACTAAATGATTATGTACTGAACTAAATTGGGTCACACTTCACTATTCATAATAAAAGCAATGATTCATAACGAGGGAAGTTCCGGGTAAAGGAAATTTACCGATTTATTTATTTGTTTTAAAGCGGTTAACTAAAAAACGGTGAAACATGTCAAATCTATAAAATTCAGATTTTTCGGACTCTTGTTTCCATCCTCCCCGATAGGGGCGGAATATCTATATCCCTTATTAACAAAAATCGGCACGGCAATTTATTCTATAGTTAAACTCAATGTCAATTAATAGATAATGAAAAGTTAAGATAAGAAAGTGCAAACTGTTTACTTCTAAGTCAAACCGTTTAGATTTTACAACCCTTCAAATGGTCAAAATGTCGATTTTCAAATGTCAATATTTAAAAAAAAGTTGAAATTTAAGTACATAGGATATTATACACTGAATATGCTTGGAATCGTCCGTAGAATACAAAAATATAATTTACAAAGAATCCCATTTAAAATAAGTAAGTTGACATCTACTTCCGTTATAGCTGCAAGTGCCACCATCTTGAAAATATTTTAGTTAAATTGTATTGCACTGGAATTTCTAGGTTGCCAAATTTTTAAAATCGTCCGCTTTTTCGTACTTCATAAACGTCTAGCATGCCATCCATCTTGGAACACCCTGATAGTTATGATAACTAAAAGGTCGCTACAACAACAATGAGTTGGCTTTTTCGGTCAACTCAGAATAAGTGGAAAAAAACTGCAGTATTCTCAGATTTGATATATTTTGATCAGAGGTTAGAAGAAGGTTATGTAGAATATTCTCGTTTGTGTACAATCGGCTACTTTTTGTAGATTTTATTTCTCCATCATTACGGAAATGTTTATTTTGTGCCTCTGCAGCTTCTTTTGAGAGGAAGCCGATAGGAAGTTGAAATTTTTTAATTTTTGATGCCCAATGTACTAAGATTTTGTGCAGTGGCATATGGTACCATCCATAAACACCTATATATAATTTTACAGTTATGTTTGCGTGAGTGTGAAATTTTCACCGTCAATTTCCTCTTCCGCTACTAATACTTGGAGTATTGCATAGATATTCTTTATCAGTCTCTAATCAGCCCTCGATATTTTAGCGCTGTTTGCGAAACTTTGAAAAAAACCTTCTCGAAGTATTGCCACCGTTAGATGCTCCATGAGATTTCCTTACAAAATCTACGTTAAGTCCGATTTCATTTTTGAATCTAAGAGCTTTGGTTATAGAAAAATATTATTCAATAATAATATTAGGTACATTTCAATAAAATATTCTGGGAAGTACCTAGAAGCTAAGGATATTTTGTATAGCCTACCTACCTCTGTTGTATTTCGCGTTTCTTAATTTCTCTCAGTCGCTTATCTTCAACACTGCGTGCAGACCATTTTTTAAATTCCAAATTATAGGATATGTGCAATAAACATTCCATCGACCTTCTCCAGGAATGTAAACTGGAGATTCCAAGATTATAATTATCTTCATTTGGTATCTTTTTTTCAGTTAACAGAAATATTCAAAAATTCCAGTAGTGAATGCTAATATTACTTTTAGAAGACGAAGCTAAGGAATAATTACATTACATTTATCTTTACACCTACCTCCAGTTGATTCATTGTTGAAGTTTCATCTGCCAAACAAGAACAAATTTTTTCGTCAAACATTGTTGTAAATATATTATGGCTTATTAAAATATCTCCAGAAATATGAGTTCATTCAAGTAGGTAATTTTTTTGCAATGACTCCCAGCTTTCGGATATTACCTATACATGATTCCATACTGATACATTCCGTCCATATCTAAAAATCTAACAGAATAATATGCCATACAAACAACAACTACAGCAAAAGTTATACTTACCTCCTTGAACCCTTTAATAAACTGGAAATTTAAAGGCCTGTAAAAGAAAGTTGAAGACGGCTTTAGATTCTCCCATACTATCCTTGCACGATCCTCGGTGTGCACTAGTTTTAGTGACGCATATGCAGTCATAAATATGCTCGACTCGTCAAAACCGGTTTTTGGTTATATTTGCTTTGTCCTGAAGCCCTAATAAAACCACATTTTTCGAACAGAGTTAGCTTTGAACCTGGCTCACAATGGTAAAATCTTAAAATCCTGGAAACGGTATGATCCAGTAACCCTTGAAAAGTTATTCTGGTAAACCGATCTATTACCATTAACATCACTATGGCCTGGTTAGGGGGATAAAATTGTTGTTTACCTGTTTGAATTTGGTAATATGATGGATATAGCTGGCAATTTTTTTAATGACTGATTTTCCTTAATTTATGTACTGCTGTTTGGATAGGCTCAAAGAAACAAAAAGTGCTAATACTTCATCTTTTGTATAACAATAATGATATTTTTCCATATTTTCGAAGTAATTCAAAACGCCTTTTACTTGATACGGATTTTCTTGTATAAAGTTTAGTATATTGTTGATAACTTGATTACCTAGGAAATTAGTAATTTTTCTATGATGATTTAAATTTTTATTTGCAATAGAATACCTTGACCCATGTTTGAAGCTATTGCAAAATTTAGCTCCTGAATATTTTCTTTTCTGAGTTCCTTCGTTTATCTCATTTTCTGTTTCTTTGATAAGTCTTCAAACGGTTTACGAACTTACTTTTCCTCAGGGCGAACAGTAACACACCGTGGCCAATTAAATTGACGCACCAACTAAGATCGAAGTTTAAAAAACATTTTTGTGTACTAAGGGCTTTTTTCCGTTTCCCAGATAGTGTTGAACAGTATTTCCGCAATAAGTTAGATAATTTTTTTTACTTCTTCGGTGCGATCAACTATTTGCAACACATCGCCCAATAATCTTCTACAATCGCCAAAATGAATGCTGTTAGTCTTCAGATAATTAAAAACATTTTCTTTCGAATTTAGTTAGGCCATTTAGGTGGAATTATACGTCAACTTTCAACAGCTTTTATTTTTAGTTGCTTAATCCAGTTGAACATTGGCGCATGGTTTTTGTGCTTCAAAGACCCTGTATTATGTTCCCATAAAAAATCTGTCTTATTTAAAATAATGGGCTCAAATTTATTAAAATTATAGATTTTGAGAAACAACCCTTACTTCTTTCAAATAAACTTGAAACCTACGAAATCGCTAAACAGCAATTTTATTAGAGAGCATATTTTACATATTTTCAACTGAATGCTTAAATAATTTAATTTTTGGTATGGAAGCAATTGGGCCTGGAAATGATAGAATTGCGGTAAGGTAGGAAAGATTATAGTTTGCAGAGAGAGCATAACCAACTCCTGGCAAGAAGAAGGGCAGCCGAGAACTAATACTGAAGAATAACTTACATCTTACCGGATAGACATTAGTCTAATAAATAATTTATAAAAATTCTCAGTATTTCACTTTTAGTTCATAAACACGCATCCAACAAAACAGATCTAAAAACGTTTTAATTTTACTACCGAATTTATCTTTTTTTCAGTTTTAAAATCTCAAATAATGTCGCTGTTATCGCAATATCGCGGATATACATATTAGATTTGAAACAAAATATAAAAAAGGAGTCGGAAAAATCTAAATAAATCTCAAAATTGCAGATTATGGCAGCCAATCCTAATAGATTCGTTTACAGCAAGGTATTTGTTTGGATACTTTTAGCCATTTTTTTAAAACTCAAAAGCATTAATTTTTTACCGAATTTTCAAAGACAAGATTGTGTACTCTACCTCACAGTTACAATGCATGTTTTAAATATTCTGTTAATGTGATTTTGTACTATGATGATCTCTTTTGCTAAATATTTTTGAATTTCAGTTAAACAGGGTTTTCATAAATTTTATCTATACAAAATGTTTACCAAAATCATCCAGCCCCCTTCATTAGAGTATATTTTAAACGATTTGCTATGTTGTTGTTCTATAACGCCAATATGTTAGAAAATGTCTAATGTCCCAATCGTAACATGGTGTATAAATGCGATTTTGATGGGATGTATATTAAGCCGGCAGTGATGTATGGAAAGAGCATTTTTTTCGAAACCGATTCAAAATGCGGGTCACTATGGTTAATTTTATATCGAAGCATGGGATGTCGCTTAAAAAATAGAAAAGGGGTAAGAAATGGGAAGACATTTTGCGTTGTCGAAACCCCTCAGTTCAAAGTAAAACGAGGTTCCATGAGGAATATAAAGGAGATTAAAAATCGATATAGGATGTGTATACCTCACATGCCGAGAAATTGATCTGAAATTAAACAAACTGTTTCTGTACTTATAATTTGCATACATTTTGGTTTTTTTTCAAGAAGAATAATGAGGGACGGGAATTGTATATGGGGCCCAAAAAAGTTCCCCAGAGGGATTTATAAACAACGTCGCCAGAATTACTCTTCAGTTTATATAGGGTGCGCGATTTAGATATAAATTTGCAATGTTTTCTTCATATAATATGCTACTGTTTGGTCCTGAAGTATCTGAACGATCGACCCTAGGCAAATCAGGTAAATACATAAAGAAATGTCTACATCTTCTCTAGATACTGGTGTGAAATCCAGCTCTATTAGTGTTAAGGGTGAATTTTGAGACATTTTTGAATAGTAGCATGTATGAATTCTGTATACCAATCTTTGACCCTTCGTAAAGTTGTACCGACACCTCTTGGGATAAAAACGATTAAATATATTAAAAATTCAATATTTTTGCTAGAAGACATAGATTAAAATTTTTTTTATCCAAAGTCGGAAACATGGGTAAAATCTAGTTTCGAATAAAAATGCATTTATTTTCTATTTGCCAGTTGTAGCTTTGAGTGGCATGTCAAAACTACAACAGAAACGTGGGATTTTTACAAGCTGGTAAATGATTAGTAATTCCGCCAAAGTTCTTATTAAAAGAATCCATATTTTAATATAGACTTGGAATTTTGTTGGCACGCTACAACGCGCTTTCTTTACAGAAAACCTAACTGATCCTAATCGAACCTTATCCACACTTTTATTAATTGTTTAAATGTAAAAAAAAGAACTAAAAAAAAGACATCACTCAAACTAGGATAGGAAGTTGAGAACTTCTCATTGCTAATCCAAAACCCTATCACTGAGCTCACTAATATCTTACGGAAACTTCAACGAATTTTGCTTATACTTAGCCGAAATAAACTTATATATTAAAGCGGTCTCGCAGTCACGGGATTACATACTAATCGTTTAATCGATTTTGTATTTTTAACCCGAGATGCCTCCAAAATTTGCAAATATCCGTTGATCTATCTATCTTAAATGCTTTGAGGAGCAGTGAAAATGGATCCCGAAAAGAATAGAAATAACAGAAATCTTGTATAAATAAAGTTATAGCAAGTATTTTATATACCAAATAAAGGTCGTTATAACACAAAATAATAAATACAAGGATGGTGTGGAGATTTTAAGATAGTATTTATACTTAAAGGGATCATTGCACCTGCGGCGTTGCAGAACATGTTTCAGACAGAGATCATGGTGTCCTTGTTGTGACGTTGGTGTAACCTGAAATAAAAATAATTACAGTGTATATATTTATGTTATAACTATTAAGGGATTCTCCTTTTTACGTAATAGTAAGCAATGTTTTTCTTCTTCCAGTATCTTTAGCAACGGCTGGTGAAGTAGATTATTCGATATACGCAGGACTTATATTAAGTAATTATATTCTTATTTTTTGCTTTTATAGTGTCGCTGATCTTAGTGAGTTATGGTGTCCTGTTATGTATTTATATACGGGGAGTTAAAGTAATCCGGTTCGGATATTTTCCAGTAACCGGAGGATTCAACATGAGCTTTAATTTATTTTTTGACATTAAGTACTGGGTATATGAAGTCGCCATTTTTTGTAATTCGTAAAGCTGTTGTGGGCTATTATGCTTATACTACTGATAATCATCATCAGAGACCATTAAACAATCAAACCAATTATTTTAAATTTGCGCCAAAAATAGTCTGGGTCAAAGTCTCTAGTCTAGCTTTAGGGAGCTACCTGAAAATTTAAATAAAATTGTATTCCACATTAAACTTAAAAACGGTGAAATACGTAAAACGTATTTTATCATTTTGTACATGTAAACATTTTTTTCGCTATGCAGGGTAGTTTAGAAGGATGAAACTGCCCCCTGGAAACGAAAATAATATTTCAAGGGCGCTTATCACTTTCAACAAACGGCGAAACACGTTAAATTTTTTTCTGTCTTTTGACCACAATATTTTATTTACCATACAGTGGTAGCCCTAGAGAAGCAGGTCAAATTTTGTATCTCTTTCTAGATTAAATATTTTTTACACTATACGGGGTTGCCATTGGGAATACAGGAATGCCCAAACATACAAATAATTTTTATATCCATGACGCTTAGCTCTTTTAAAAACCAGTAAAACAGGACAACTTATTTTTTTTTGTTGCATGGGAAGGCAATTTTTGTATACAGGGTCATTATAAGGCGGTGAAACAGCTCGCTAAAAACCAAATTAAACTTTTAGGTTTTTCTTTGAAGAAGTGGAAAAGTCCAAATCTGTTATATATTTTGAATATATTTTTTTTCGACTACACAGGGTTATTCTAGAGGGGGGGGGGGGTGTAAAAATAGATCTTTAAAAGTGGAAACATTTTTTTTATTTCAGAAACTTTTTAAAACATAATAAAACATAAATATTTTATTATATTTTTTGCTCATCTAATTGGGATTTCGCTATTAGATGGGGTCTTTAGTAATTTTAAAGAAATGTATGATATCTAAGGGTTGACAAAATTGTTTTAGTCTAATTTTTTAACACTTTAAAATATTGATTTAGGGTTTTCGATAATGGATACAATTTTTGATGTTTCCGATAAAAATATTTGACATCTAATTTTTAGTCCAACATTTAAACGGTCTGAAGCCTTATTTTCAAGTCAAGTTATGAAGTCAGAGTCTAACGGCTATTGTTTCCATCCTGCCCAATAGCGACGGGATGTCTATGTATATCTTGTACAACATTTTATTTTTTCTGGCATAATTTCTAAAATCAATAAAAATCAACTTTTACCCAAAGCGTTTCGAAAACTTGTTATTGGATTCAGATACAGAATCGGTAACTTAAGTTCTCACCGATTGACTATTCTGACCACTCTGATTAGAGAACATGCACATGAAAGTCATTTGCATCCGGGGTTAAAAAGTGTATATAATATTATTCTGCAGCAATTTTGGATCTTGTATGCTCGAAAAGCTATTCAAAAATACCTTTTGAAATGTTTACTACGTTTTAAAGTTCGTTAAAAATTTTATTCAGCACCAACAATGGGCGATTTACGGCATCATAGAATTTCGCAATTGAACGCGCGTTCGAAGTTTGAGAAGTATTTTTTTTTAATTTTTAAATATCGTTTTTAGGTCAAAAACAAGGGTCCATTGATCGCCCTTTGGTGGCCAAACGGTTCAAGTTTTCGACAAAAACAAAAAAGATTCTGAACGAGCATAGGTAAGAGAAAAAATTCCTATAGGCCAATTTTTTCAAAAAAGTGTGAGCAAATTACATATATCGCCGTTTTTTTAAAACATATTTAATGTTCTTAATATTTTTGGTGCTCGCTAAAAATTAGTTTTATTGAAAATTGCTATTCAGAGAAAATTAATGATACAAAAAGGTGCAAAACTGCGTTTCAAGTTTGCAGCTAAATGCTTTAGGAGAAAAATAATTTTTTTACCCATATATTATAAATTAGCAAAACGTCCTGGCGTTCTGAGGTATCTTTTACTAAAAGCATATAGATCCTGCCAAAATATCGACCTTATAGTATAAAAATTTAAAAAGTTACAATCTTTTGAAAATTGGGCTAACCACTAACGGTACCCTTACTTTAAAGCCGAATATAGCCGAAGTTTTTACTTTTTTTTCATACAAAAGCAAAGCGGATTCAAAAACTTTAATATATTTTCTACAACTTCCCAATTTACTATTTTTTCTTCCACGAGGTATCTAAATATCATAAAATCAAACTTGAAAAAATTTGTTGCAAATCGGAATACTAAAAAATATCCAATCCGAAATCGGGGTACGTCAGTGAAATATGCTTCTATAGAGTCGGTCGTAGAGGATAAATGTGCGCAACTTCTGGTAAAAATAAATTGTTTGTAGAGCGGATAATAAACTAAGCATCTGCGCCCCGCGAAACCCCGTTGAAACACGATTCAGGACCCGAAGGATAATTTTTTGAGATAGGCTATTTTTTTTTAAAAATCTCGAATAAGTTCGTAAGCCAGCAATATCGGGGCGTGGTATATCGTTAAAAAAATAAAAAACCGAACAAAAACGACGTAACTTTGGGGGTTTAATAGGAAATTTAAAGGAAATTCGAGAATAATATAGGTTACCTATATCGGAAATAACGGGAAAAAACGTCGAAATTTAAAAAAATCAAAAAAACTGTCTTTGACCTTAAATTTAATTTTTTTTTTCGAAAACAGTTTTTCTGAGGGAGGAAAATTTACTGATCCCGAAAGTGCTTCCGAAGAGGTAATAATCCACGTCGAGAAAATTACGCTTTGGTTTATACAGGGTAAGCCATTGAAAATTAAAGTTTGATTTTTTTTGTTATTATTTGGACTGGTGTTTCACGACCGAGCCTGTAGCATCTAAACAATTTTTCTTAGGCGAACTTAGTAAACATATCAGACAAAGGCCCACATTTTCTCCAGATTTTGGTATTACATTCAGCCCGATCGGTGGTAAGGCTTATTTTTGAGAAATGTTTGAACTGTTGCAGGCACAGGTTGACTTTTAGTCCCTGTAGGAGGGTATCGGTACCACCTAGGACAAAAACGAATAGGTAGAACGAGAGCTCCATATTTTTGCTACAAGGCATACATTTACATTTTATTTTTTCCTTGGTCGAGATAGTGGGTAAATTATATTACCCATTTATATAAAAAAACTCGCAAAAGTATTGAGTTAGTTGCCTTGACAAAACCAGAGTAAAGCGTGGGTAACGTCGCTGTCGCAATTAAATGAGTATATATTTAAATCAATTTGGTTTAATTGTAGAGCCTCAAAAACAATAACTTAAGTATTTTTGATATTGGCAGAATACAATTTGAATGTTTTGATAGAGGTATTTAACTACAATTTGTGGTACAATGCTTTCCTCAGTTTTCTTTAAGAAAATTAGGCCTCATTCCGGATAGATGGAGAATGGCGATAATCGTTTGATATAAGTGCTACTCGATTTCCTTTTCTGGATGAGTTGGAATAGCTAAATGCTTTGCTTGTAATCGTATACAGGATAGATGAATTTGTCAGTATATAGGCCGATAATTTTTGACACAAGTTTTCAATATACGGACTCAAATTATCTAAATTTTTTGTGTTTTTATGGTAGTATTTGTTTTACAAAGGGAGTGTGATACTGTAATATAGTAAATAGGAATTTAATTATTATTCTGTTCGGGTAAGTAGTAAACATATATTATATTATACAGGGGCAGTAAGCATGTATAGGACATTTTTGTTGGATTGGTTTTTATATATATATATATATATATATATATATATATA
This sequence comes from Kuschelorhynchus macadamiae, assembly GCA_030620095.1. Taxonomy (NCBI): domain Eukaryota; kingdom Metazoa; phylum Arthropoda; class Insecta; order Coleoptera; family Curculionidae; genus Kuschelorhynchus; species Kuschelorhynchus macadamiae. The sequence goes on from JAUTXW010001890.1 coordinate 956,675, forward strand.
TATATATATATATATATATATATATATATATATACCAGACAGGTAGATAGTTTTCAGAGTTTATTAAGCCTCAACATACGGGGTCTAATAGTAATTACTACGGATTTTATTTATACTGGGCGGATAAGTAGTAATAAAGTGTCTATTATGTTATACAGAAGTGGTAGTATAAACAGATTGTATCGCAAACATTTTCGATAAATATAAGTTGGGTTTTCTCTATATTTTAGTGGTTTTTAATTTGCACCAAATACAGATGGGCGTAGATCATTGTCTTTTAAAGGGGTATAAATGCGTAAAAAATCATATTTTGAAAAACACAACAAAACCGTTAATAGTCAAATCGAAAACAGAAATACTTAAGGTAAATGTTCTAACATTGAGAAATAAGTCATTGACGTAGATACTTAATTACTATAAAGGACAAATAGGTAATTTTTTTCGGTAATAGGGTATTTCATGTAACTTTTTAAGGTGTAACTTGTTAAAAAAAAATTTTTTTTGACAGCTGCAAACGTGACTTTGGAACTGCTTAAAATTTTTGAAAATAGTTTTCACATTATTTGACCTCTAGAAGTGGTGCATTTTTTTTGTTTCTAATATTTTGACAGCTACCAAAAAGTCGTTTTTCTATTGTGAATTTGAAGAGCGTGAAATTGAATTTGAGTGAGAGTGAATTTATAAAGCTTTTATTGGAGTAATTTATTTGGAAAAAATATTTTGTCATCTGTAAGGAAAATTGTTTTATCTCCCTAACTTGAACTGCTTAAAATTTTTAAATACGGTTTTCACAGTTTCAGTTAACTTTCAGTGGCGTGATATAATCAAAATTGTTTTCACAACTGTTAAAAAAATTGTTTTCACCGTAACTTTTAAAATGCTTAAAATTTTCATAGTTGTATGTAAATTTTAGAGGCGTAATTTATTAGAAAAATGGTATGTCAAAAAGCTGTCTTTTTCCCGCAAATTCTAAACTACTTCAAAGTTCTAAATACGTTCACAGTTGCATGTTTTAGTGGCAGACTTTATAAAACAAACATTTTTGACAGATCTGAAAAACTGTCTTTCCCGTAACTTCTAAACTACGATTTTCACAGCCCCATGCAACTTCTAATGGTGTAATTCAATAAATAAAATATTTTGACAGCTGTCAAAAAAAAATGTTTTATCCCCGTAAATTTTGAATTGCTTAAAATTTTTAAATACGGTTTTCACAATTTCAGGTAAATTTTAGTGGCGTAATATAATAAAAGAAATATTTTAACAGCTGTCAAAAAAACTGTTTTTTTCACTTACTTTTAAACTGCTTAAAATTTTTAGATACGGTTTTTATAGTTCCGTGTAACTTTTAGTGCCGGAACTTATTTAAGAAAAATATTTTGACAGCTGTCAAAAAAACTGTTTTTCATGTAACTTTTAAACTACTTAAAAATTTTAAATTCGGTTTTTGCTATTCTATGGAACCTAGAGTGACAATTATTAAAAGAAACTATTTGGACATCTATAATAAACAACAACAAAATAATTGTTCCTTCCCTGTAACTTTTGAACTGCTATACAGATTTTAATATGGGTTACACCGTTCCATGTAACTTTTATTGTCGTAATTTATTAAAAAAATATTTTGACAGCTGTCAAAAATATAAATATTGGATAATATAGAGAGTATATAATTAAATCATAGCCGTACGGTTATGGTCTACAAAAAATATAAAAAAATATATATAAAAGCGAGTTAATATCGACAGTTTACAGTCAAATCATTGCCGTACAATTATGGTCCAAAAAAAGTATAAACAAAATAACATAAAAAGGTAGACAAAACGTCACAGCCTGACATATAGCATGTTATAACACTCGACACGGCGAGTGTCATATTGTCTGTGCCATTTTCAAAATTCCGTATTGGTCCTGCAATTTGACACCTATACTTTTTAAATTTTGGTCGTTATACCTCGGACATGGTTTTATATAAACTTTTGAAATTCGTTACGTTTTTAGAGCACACTTGGGGCTTTGAAACGGTCCAAACGGATCTTCGCATCATTTTTAGTTTTCCGGCTATTATTGAAAAAACAATTTTTTTCCGAATTTTTTAGAGTATCGTATGATGAAATTTTAAGCAAACGTCTTTTATTATAGTCTTACGATTTCTATTGAAAATGGGCAAGATCGAGCTTTCAGAATTATTTTTTTTTTATTTTTTAAAAGTTTCTTTTGATAAAAACTAGTCTTATGAAAATTACCATGAGGCAAAAAGGTACAAAACTGCGTTTTAAGTTTGGAGCTAAATGTTTCATGAGGAAAACTACATTTTTTTTCGATCGGTCATTTTGAGCGATACTGGCCAATCTTAAATCTTATTATAATTTAGCCTTACTTTGCAGTTTTAGGGTATTATTTTTCTGAAACCACATTGATGCCTCAAAGTGCTACCAAAAAACTGACTTTATTGGATGAAAACTAAAAAAGTTACAATTTTTTGATAACATTTTTACTTTAAACATGAATATAAAACACTTTAGATTTTTAACCAAAACAATAGGAATTTAGAAACCTTGATCTAATTTCTACAACTTTTCGATTTATCATTTCATTCTAAAATGTACCGAAATTCCAGAAAACTTAACATTAACTAAAGTGCACAATGTTTATTTTTTAAAAGAATTTTAACACATTTGAAAGACCTAGATCCGGTGGAAATTCTATGATATTCCAACATATGTTAGATGATAAATTTTGTTTACCAAATTAACGTAATTTAAATAAATTACATAAACCCCAACAAATTAGAATGTGTCAATTAGATGAGAATTTTTATAAAAGAAAGGATATCTCATTTCGGTCTACTTGGGGTATGTATATGGTTTCGAGCGATATAGTTTTATTGAATTATACGGGTTTTTACATTTTTAATAGGGATGTTTACCTGTTCCAATATATTTATTATACAGGATGTAAAAGTATTCCGATCCGGAAGCATTTTTTAACAATATAACATATAACACTCGACGAGTGTTATATTGTTATTTTCGTCGTAGTGTCAAATCGTACTTTCTGTACAGTTTTACCATTCGGCCGCTGGTACTAAACGGATCTTTGTATCATTTTTGGTTTTTCGTCTATTAATGAAATAAAACATGTTTATTTCGAGTTTTTAGAATTCTGTGAAACACGATACTTGTAAAAAAAACTTTTAAAAAACGTTCCCTTTTTATGGTGTCATGAACTCTATTGAAAATGGGTGCTTTCGAAGAATGAAAACTATTTTTTTTATTTTTAAACTTCGTTTTTGGTCAAAAACAAGGGTCCATTGAAAGCCCTCTGTTGGCCAAATGGTTTAAGATTTTGACAAAAACAAAAAGAATTTTGAAATAGTATAGATGACAGAACAAATTCTTATAGATCAATATATTCAAAAAAGTGTAAGCAAATTATATTTATTTATTATCCATTTGTTTTATTTTCTTGCTTTGGCTCGCTAAAAATTAGTTTTATTGAAAATTGCCATAAGCCAGAATTAATTAGGAGGCTATGGTACAAAAATGCATTTTAAGTTTGCAGCTAAATGCTTTAGAAGAAAAACTAGTTGCATGCACAGTATTACATGTTTTTTTGCCGGTTGGTGCTTTTTTACCTACGCTAACAATAAAACGTATTATAAATTACCTACCTCTTGAGGTTTTGGGGTATTTTTTTCTAAAAGTATATTGATGCCTCGAGGTTCTGTCAAACCCTATTGTATAAAAACTTAAAAAGTTATAATTTTTTAAAATTGAACTTAATTCTATAGAGTACCTTTATTTTTAAGACGAATATAAACAAAAATATTTAGTTTTTTTATAAAATAGCAAAGCAGATTCAGAAACTTCAATCTAGTTCGTACAACTTTCATACTTACTATTTGTTTCTGGGTCGTACCTAAATACTCGAAAATCTGGCTTAAAAAAAGTCAGCATATATTTGAGCACATTTTTCTTGTAATTTGAAATTGTATTGTAATTGTAATTGAATCATAGCATCAAGTTGCCTTAAATTTCACTCAAATACGACGTGGTTATGGCCGGTACCAGGCTAATGAGTATATATTTATATTTTTGGTAAAACTTTAGAGCCTCAAAAACGGTTTTTTGGGTATTTTTGGAATGGCACGGCAAAATTTAGATATTTTTAGGAAGATAGTCACAATTTGGGGTGCAATACTTTCCCCAATTTTGCAAAATATCTTTAGTGTCGATATTCATTTTATAGAAGTGCTACTCGATTATCTTTTTTTTTGATGATTTTCAGCAGCGAAATGCTTGCTTGTAATTGGATACGGGTCAGATGGCTTTATGGTAGTATTTGTTTAAGTTAAGGAGTGTAACAGTAAATATGAATTTCTTTATTGTATTGTTCGGATAAGTCGTAAAGCTTAAAATATGTTATACAGGAAAGATAAATGTATATGCGAGGTTTTCTTTCCTTAGAAATTCTGGTTTTAGAGCCGTAATTCTTTTTCTTAGTGCAACATCTTGGTATAAGACATCGATTTACGAGATTTAAGTAATAGATTAGTGAAATTTTGTTTTGGCAGCTGTGAATTCTTCAATTTTTTTTCTCTACTAGAAATTTTGTATCTATTTGAAGTTTTTTGGTAATAGAGATATTATAATTAGCAAAAATCTAAGCTTTCACAATTGGCTCTAGTTTAATTTTTGTAACGAGTTTCACTATTTGATGAAATTTTTTGACACTGGCAGGTTTTGATTACACAAGTAAAGCATATATTATGTTATACAGGGGCAGTTATCATATATATGAATTCTGGTTTAAGCGCTTTATTTTTTTTACGAGATTTGGGTATTAAATGGGCTTAATTTTGTTTTCGCAGCCATGAGTTTTTATTTTTTTTTGCTTTACTGAGATTTTTGAAGGAATCAAAGTATTAATTTGGGTTTTTTGGTAATAGATATGATATTTAATGCAAATAAAGACGTAATTTACCAACAAATATTTTTGACAGCTCCAAAAAATGTTTGTTCCTGTAACTCTTGAACTACTTAAATTTTTTAAATACAGTTTTCACGGTTCAATGTAATATTTAGAAGCGTAATTAATACAAAAATGCTTTGACTTCCGTCACAAAAACCGTTAATATTATTGAATGCAAGTTTTCATAGTTCCATGTAACTTTTATTGGCGTAATTGATTCAAAAAAATTGATAGTTGTAATAAAAATTCTTTTTCCCACAACTTTTAAACTATTTAAATTTTTTAAATATGGTTTTCACAGTTAGATTTAAATTTTAAATAAAATTTTTCAAAAAAATTGTTTTTTCCTGAAATTTTTGAACAGCTTCAAATGTTTAATTACGGTTTTTTCAATCCCATGTAACTTTTTGTGGCGCAATTTATTTAAAAAAAATATATTTTGGCAGCTGCCAAAAAAACGTTTAGTCTTCCTAACTTGAACACTTATTTTTTTTAAGTAAGGTTTTTACAGTTAGATGTATTTTAACTTTAATGAAGTGGGATAGTAGGTCGAGAGTGGTATTTAAATCGTAGCTACTAGGTTGTGATCTACAGATAGCTGGTAATAAACTTTCGACTCGACAAGAGTTTAAAGAGCGGGACATGAAAGAAAACCGGGCGAAGTCAATAGGTTTAGGAAGGTCGGCCAAGAAATCTCTTTAAACTAGTGGTGTCCCGTCGTTCTTTAAATAATATGGCACTCCTTTTTGACTATACGGACTTCAGATAATTAAAAAATGTAACTATGCTTAATGAACCTTTATCTATATTTGTCTGTTTTCTTTCGTGTACTGCACTTTTATATCTCTTTTGTGTTGCAAAAACGGCGAACTTTCGAATTTTAAAATGATTTAATTTAGATTTTTCTTGATCGATTTACCTATAAATATATTTTTTCTTGAGTTCTGTCATTAACGGTTCCCGGGCTACTGTCTACGTCCACTACTATTGTACCACCCAGTATAGTGATGCACGATTTAAAAGTCCAGATTTTACAAGGGCAGCCAGCATCAGATCCAGTGAACGAGATTTATCAAAATTTTAATTTATGCAGTTCGACTTTGGGCTACTCGGGTATGCCAAAAGTCGCCGTCTGTCTCCGTTTGTCATATTACTTTATACAGGGGCCGTCATTGTGAAGTACTATACAGGGCGTTTGATGTTAAAGAGGGTGTTTTTATGTCCTAAAAGTCTCAACTTTTCAGATACAGGATGGTAAAGTTTAAAAAGAAAACATTTTTTTCTTCCCAATTCTGATGCTATTGTAGAAATGAAATTTGATACGCACGCCACTGGTAGAAATTTCAAACATTGATTGTTATTAAAAAATGCCCTTTTATGCATAAAAGACGTGTATCAAATGTCACACAGTTATTTATCTATAATAACATCAGAATTAGGATTTAAAAAAAATATCTTTTTAAAACCCTGTATCTCCATTTTACTGACTTTATGTTCATATTAAACTTTTTTCTTAAAAATGTCCAAGAATCACCCCCTTTAACATTAGCACGCAATTAGGAATCCCCCTGTATAGTACTTTACAATGACGCCCCCTGTACAAAGTAATATGACAGACGGAGACAAACGCTCACTTTTGGCATACCCGAATAGCCCAAAGTCGAACTGCATAAGTTAAAATTTTGATAAATCTTGTTCACTGGAATCAGTGCTGGCTCCCCTACTATAACTACATTGATGTGTTAATTTTGGAAAAATATGAGTTCTGTAGTTTTTCAAATATTAATTGCAATATTAGATATTTTTTGACACTCGGTATTGAACAGAAAATTAATTATTTTGAAGCAGTTTATTGACAGCTACTTTATGAACAATTTTACAAAATATATGAAACAAAACTAAGCCATTTTTGAGGTTGACGGCTGTGATTCTAATGGTTCGCTTCCTTCTAAATCTTGTCTTCCTCTGAAAATGATGAGGTTTCGTCATCACTACTTGAAGATCCCAGTGTGATAACTAAATCGTCAAAAACCGTTTCAATTTTGCCATCTACTTCCCAGTAATTATCTTCAATAGAACGAACATGTTTAACATACGATTTCCAATTTCCAGCCGATATTAAGTCAATCGCTTTTAATGTTATTTTATTTAAATCTTTAATTGAAAGGTCACCGGGGTTGCGCTCTCGAATATATTTTTTTACTCCTGCCCATGCAAGTTCAATAGGGTTGAGGCCCCACATGTATGGACGCAGCCTTAAAAGTGTATGATCGAGGTTACGTAAAAGACCGTCAATTTTATACTTTTTGTTCTCTAGGCTTGTTGGCTGATATTACTTCCTATAATTGATATTTTCTCCATGTTGGATCACATATAAGATTGTTCGATTTAAGCCACGATATCATATGAGCTTTTGTAGAGTATTTAGTTGGCACTTTATCTTCTATGTGAGAATGATAACACGCATTAGCCATTACCACGACTGATTCGAAAGATTCGAAATCAAATTAGGTATCTATACCTGAAATGACCCGTCAAAATAAAAAAAAACTTAAAAAAACAGTGTTTCTAAAGGAAAAAAGTTGTTTACTGAGCCCGAAAGTAGCTCCAAAGAGTTAAAAAAACACATCGAAAGAATTACGATTTAGTTTATACAGAACGAACATTTAAAATTAAAATTTGAACTTTCTTTCATGTTCTCGACCAATGTTTCACGCCCGGCCCAGTAGCATCTAAACGGTTTATCCTAGACGAACTTAGTAAATACACCGAATAAACGCCTATGTTTTCTCCAGACATTGGTATCACATTCAGTTCGATCGGTGATAAAACTGATTTATGAGAAGTCTTTCAATTGTTGCATGAAAAGGATGGCCTTTAGTTTTCGTAGGACGAGTTCCATATTTTTTCTAAAAGGCATTAAATTTAAATTTTTTTGTCCTGTCTAGAAATTGGGTAAAATGTAGTTTATATAAAACTACCCATTTTTATTTTGGAAGTTCTATATTTAGTAAATATAGTTTGTTATATAGAGCTACTTAAATGTAAAAAGTACGTTTTTGCCATTACGATGATGAATAAGTAATTAAAAAATCTACACATGCCCTGAATTATCGTTTATCATAATTCACCATAAAAAAATGGAGCAAACCGAATAATGTATATAAATTTAAGAAAATATTATTCATTTGACAGGACGCGCACAATTATATATATGATTATTCACAATGCCATTGAATAGACTCTACGACCTTTTATACAGCTCGAAAATATGACCGATATTTTATCTATATTCACTTTTTATCTTGATCGTATTACCTTTTGGAGAAGAGTTGCTGCTAACATTATGGAAAAGAACATGATGATTTTTTTTTCGGCAATATCGTGAAGTCGTTTTTAATATCAATTATACAAATATCTATAAGTTTTAATACCTATCTTAAACGAAATAAATAAGAGCCTAATTTATCTGATAAATCTCCAACAGAAATTCTGCATAGTCAGAGTGTATAACGTTAAAAATTAAAACACTAAACTCGACCAATTCCAGCCAGGGTGGCAGAACCGTGGCCCGGGAGTCAATTCATGAGTTAGGAGTCTTGTCAAACGACGCTACTGACGTTAGGAATGTATTTTGCTCCTTCGTTCCGCAGCTCAATTGAACCGACTCAGTGAGCTGACTCAGTAAAGTGAGCCAGAGTCAAGCGCATCATTAAAATGAATTACATATCCCATCTCTAATACACTTCCTTAGGGTGAAGAGTACTTTTTCGTCAGGTATAATCTCAATAATGTTGATAATATGAAATATCTTTATTCTTTTCAAATACTTTCTTGGCAATGAGCGAAAGCTCAAATCTACGCTATAATTTTATTTTCGTCGCTTGGTAAATGTTGATAAAGAACTGGTTCCTTTATCAACATATCTGGAATATCTCTGCTGCGAGGAGTAGTGGAATAAGATCATTTGGCAGATATTAAAAGACATACTCCTTGAATCCAAATTTCTATGGAATGTCCACCTATTTAATTAATACCCTGTCTTGGCTAGCTGTTGGGTTGGAAAAAAATTGTTTCGTCATGTTTAGGTAGTATTTTATAATCACAGCAAGTAAAAAAAAATGCGTATATTGACTTGTTCAGCGCCAAAATGTAGAATATTTAATAGAATTAAGAAATTTATTTTCAACTTGCCAAAGTACTTGCTTATCATTCAAAACATATTCCTGCAAAAAACAGCTAATTTTGACGTCCAAATAAAAAAGACCAGGTTTTTTAAATTATTCATTTTAAATTTAACTTTGCAAACATTCTAGTAATTTTCATTATGACCATCAAATTATATATTTTTTAAACTCTGAACGTGAAAATTCGCCTATTTTTTTGAAGGGTTATTTTATAGATATTTGTTAGAATGTATTATAAATTTTGTTCAACTGTTAAATATCAGAATATTAATGTTGATTTGGAACAATGGGATTAAACATATAGGCCTCTAAGGCATATAAAGGACATAAGGCAACCGTAGACATTTTCTTAGATTTCGAATGTTCGTTCTCTTGGTAACCACAAACGTCAGTTTCGCTCCTGCTGGTGACTATGGTGTGGTTTTGTGTAATAATTTTGGCCACTCTTGGGTTGTGAGTTTTGCCACAGATAGCTAGATGCTGCTCCGTGCTAATAGAGTATATATCAAGTCCGGTGAAGATTTCGGATGTTCTTTTGAAAACCACAAGTGTCGGTTTTGCTCCTGCTGGTGACTCTGGTGTGGCTTTATGTAATAATTTTGGCGGTAGTTGTACTATAAATAGTTTTTTAGCTAGGCCGTGAACGAGAGACATACCGACGAAATTGAGAAAATATGTTTTTTTTATCTAAGGACACGCAAACGTGAAGATCTGAAAATCTTGAAGGGTGATTTTTTGTCACTCGAACATTAACATTGTTATAAAAATTTGGTTTTTCTCATCCCATTATAAATTTCAGGATTAATTTACATCCAAATAGCATGGAAAAAGAAACATTTTCCCTTTTTAAAAAACCACGACTTTGGTCTACATTCTGTTCAAAGTAGACTTTTTTCTATTTGTGTTAGTATGCGTAGTTAATAAATCATTATTTCTTACTATGTAACGGTTCCTGGTTATGCATTTCTTATCACCCTCGCAAGCGGAGTAAGAAGTTACCGAATTTGTGCAGTACGAATATTTTTATTATATATTAAGACAACCAAATTAAAACAAATTTTTAGCTGATTCGTAAAGTACTAACTATCAACCATATTTTAATAGTTTTTTGTTGCGAGGCAAAAAATTTAGGATATGTTTCTATTTAAATTATTGTCATTTAGCAAATGTTTTCCATTTTAAAATAATTTTCCAGTTTAGTCTATAATGACTGTTATTAGAATTACAATTACATTTCAAAGTAATGTAATTGTGTTCCTTTTTACATCTCAATTCGGTTGGTCTGTCTGTCTGTCTGACTGATGGCGGAGAAAAATGGTGGTCATAAAAAGTTAATGTAAAATCTGTTCATTCAATTTATTTTAAATTCTACCCAAAAATCAATGTGGCATAGGTAGCAGCTAGTAAAATATTAGTAGGAATCCAATACGGTGGAATAAAACGGCGCCCAATAAAATTGTTTGAAAAGACGGTATATATGTGTTATTAAATGACTATATGCCGAACAAAATTGGGCCACACTTCATTCCTAGTAAAGAAAAAAAATCATAGCGAGGGAAGTTTCGAAGGAAGGAAATTTACCAATTTTTTGGAATGCAGCCTAGCCTGATTAGTCGCAAGAGGAATAGAGCAAAGATCAGCATTGCTGATCATTTTAATTTTTAAATTATATAGGTACTTATTTTACCACTAACGATAAAATAGTAAGCATATCGAGATATTCTGGCGAAAAAAAGCAACGTAGGTTAAGGACAGGTCAGACAGGGATGCCAAACAATATGGCATCTGGTACTGTATACCTTGCTATGTTTGATAAAGAATTGATAGTAATGACCATTAGCAAACTAATAGTAATCGGTGTTTGCCCACAGAGAAACCAAAAAAGCTGTTAAAGGCACGTGTCCTGAAATAATTTGTACTAGGTGATTATTGCAAACAAAAAGATCATATTTTTCAGCTAGATTTTCCCTTGCGCCTTTGTAAACTGTAAATATTTTGTTTTCAAGGTTATATATTTAGACGTTATAACAAAACTGTGTTTGAAATCTTAAAGTAAATTCTGACTAAGTTTTATTTCATTAAGCAGATTAAAAATGGTTTCACAATTAGGAAATTGTAAGCTGCTTTTAGCGTTTCTTAGTCACCAGTGATAACAATTAAAATACTTAACTTTTACGATTTAATAGCAAATAGAATTTAACTTTTTGCATACTTTTACTTGTAGAAACCATTTTTGATCAGTGAGTGTTAACGATTATCTAAATTAAAGTACCAGCACGGCAGACTAGCATTAAACTTTCTGAAATAATTTTTATTATATTTTTAGCAAGTGTCTAGCAAAGTCGTATTTCCGAAAGATCCCAAAGTATCTAGCAACTGCAAATCTCTAATTAACAAAATTTTAGCACCACTAAAAAGCAGAATCCGAATAAGTGGAATTAAACAGGATAGTTGGTTTTTATATGAAGAAGACCAAGCAGGAAGTAGTAGCAGAAAGTCCACTACCTCGGTACGTTTTTATTTTTTTTTTGATTTATTAAATTTTGTATGAAAATATTCAAAAAGTGATATATATAAATATATATATATATATATATATATATATATATATATATACATATATATATTTATAATATATATACATGTATATATATATATATATATATATATATATATATATATATATATATATATATATATATATATATATATATATATATATATATATATATATATATATATATATATATATATATATATATATATATATATATATATATATATATATATATATATATATATATATATATATATATATATATATATATATATATATATATATATATATAGCTGTATATATATGTATATATATATATATATATATATATATATATATATATATATATATATATATATATATATATATATATATATATATATATATATATATATATATATATATATATATATATATATATATATATATATATATATATATATATATATATATATATATATATATATATATATATATATATATATATATATATATATATATATATATATATATATATATATATATATATATATATATATATATATATATATATATATATATATATATATATATATATATATATATATATATATATATATATATATATATATATATATATATATATATATATATATATATATATATATATATATATATATATATATATATATATATATATATATATATATATATATATATATATATATATATATATATATATATATATATATATATATATATATATATATATATATATATATATATATATATATATATATATCTGTGAGTAGACCACGAAGACCAAAGTTCTAAATACTAGGTACCGTGACCGTGGTTTTAAGTAAAGACAGGGAATTTTATTGATGCGGGATTTAACGACTTGAAAGAGAGAAACGCATTTGCTGAGGGACTGGTCTTCATATGTGCGAGAAATACTCAAAGCTAGGTCTGATTTGCGAAGTTTAAAGGGTATACAAGTTTAAAGAAGAAAAGTATTTTCGGCCTCCGAAAAGAAAACCCAATTTCCTTGCGGTTGCTGTAGCATTTGAGGTGATGTGATCATGACAGCGAAGATCTAGAAAGTAATTCCAACCAGGCTAAAGGAATCTTTGGCTTCAGGCACTTGATTATTCATTTAATGGTCAGGGTACTGAAGGATAATTTATTAGATATTAAACATGATGTCTTAGTGTTGTTAAACAAGAAAGGTTCTTTGCTCCCCATTCTGCAAGTTTAATAAGGTCCTCGTTTAGGGATAAAGTCATTACTCTACGCCTATCATCAATATCAATGTTGTAGGTAGATTTGGGAATTGGTATGTTGAAGCTGAGTGTACTATAGTCAGCATAGCTATGAATACGATTGCTGGTAAAAGTAACCAGACATTGATATGCAGGACGAAATGAAAAATGACCGGCAACCACTACAGAAATACTTCTGGTCGCAGGAACAAAGAGTCAAAGATCATAAGCAAGTTTGTTAAGAAGTGCTTCACGCCACTTAATTAAATGCTTTGGATATGTCGAGGAAATACTTTGGACTTCTCCCTAAAATTCGCTGGACTTATCACAGCTGTGGGTTAGAGGGCTGTAGATTTTCGGTGGCGAAAGCCGTATTGCCTGTCGTGGATAGGTTTATGCCTTTCAAAGTAATTTAAAAAAAGCATGCAAGCAAGTAATAAGTGTAGGGGCCAATTCAGAAGCGCATTTTTTAGGACTATGGTCTGAAAGTATGGGTGGAAAGGAGCTGCTGCAGAAGTTTTAATTAATATTTTTATCAAGCGACCAAAAGGATTGGCTCCCATTTTAAAATTATGCGCTTGTAATTATTGCTTGCCTGTTTTACAAAAAAGTACCAAAATTTTGCAAAAACGGCACCCCTCTCTTTTTAAAAATAAGCGAGATATTCCGCAAAAATATAATGTTTTTACTGAAGATTAAAATAAATTTTGAAAAGGCCTTTGTTTTTTGACAATAGATTATTTTATTATTATTATTAACACTTGACAGTTATATGTTTAAGATGGCATTTTTAACAGTTGAACAAATAATTTTTCTGAACATCATAATTAAAATGACATTGACATAAGCGAAACATAACTGGCAAACTAAGCGTCGTTAAGTCCATGGCAACCAGACCTGCTCTAACTCTTTAAACCTTTTATACATTTTATGTTAATATCTGTCCTTTTCCAAAATACTAATCTAAATCCACCGATCGGAACCGTATTTGGTGATGGGGCGTTATTGAATACCCTCAACACTTTAGTGCTTACTGCAACGTTGTCAGATTTTCAGTTTTTCTGCAAACAAACCTAACTAACCTTTTTTTTCAAATCAAATGATTATTATTTTTAATATAATATATAACCAACACAAAAAAATTGTATCTTGATCCATTAAATGTCAAATTATGTATTACATGTTTTTAAAAATACAGCAACAAATTACAAATTAAAAAACTACAACTGAATAATTTAATGATTAATGAGATGTTGAAAATGTCGTTTTTCTACTGCTTAACAATATCCTAAGCTGTCAACAAATTCCCGAATAGTCTTTCTAGGGGTATTCTTTCTATTTCAGATCTAATTCTTCTCATTAGAGGTTCTCGGGCCTCGTTTAATACAAGGCCGTTTTCAAGTCATCCCAAAAGAAAAAAATCTAACGGATTTAAGTCCGGTGCGTTTGCTGGCCACTCAACATCCCCAGTAGAGTAATAATGTATTCTTTGGACCACCCCCCTCTTACGTCCTTTTCCCCTTTTCGTTTGACCTTGAGGGGCCCCGCCCACTTAATATTTTGAAGGTCAAATTGTTTGACATTGAAATGACCTTGAGAATGTTTTGAAGGTCAAATTGTCTGACTTTGAAATGACCCTGAGATTTTTTGGTGGGTGGTGTTATACGAAATAACCTTGATAATTTTTTGAATGTCAAATTGTTTGACCTTGAGATGTATCTGGTTGGTGGGGGGTGCATTTTATACAAAGTTGGGTGCGGTATGTATTCAGTATAGTGTAACGACTTGTGTTCTGTTTTCTAATATAATTATGAGATATATCTGTGAAGATTGTGGTACATCATTTTCGAGAAATAGTAGTATGCAACGTCATAAAAAGAAATCTTGCAGGGTAAGATTTGGTAATCGAGACCAAAATACAAGATGCAGAGTGGATCATAACCAGCCGCAGCCCTTAACATCTATTATGGGAACTTATGTTTCATGCAATATACAAGTGCCAACGATCTTAATGACCGCTCATCAAAGAACATTACAGCATCGCACTAATTCGTGTCTACCATTATCGGCTGGTGTTCAAGTTATCCAAAGTGCTTTCAAACTCAGAATTGCTACTTATAGGATAAGCAGCGTAAATAATCCTATCGATTATTCGTTATTTTTTAATGAAATTAAGGCGAAAGTGTTATGTTTGGTGAGCGAGATGTTGAGGGTTCATATTGCAATAAAGGTCAATATGGTTGTAGTTGGTCAATATGTTTTACCGTCACAGAACACATGGAGCGACAAATCGTTGAATACATCGAATGAAATCGTTGATTCTGCAAGTGACTTGGATGTAGTGTACCAATCTTTTGTTGATGTAATGGAGATACAGTCTTCGGAATTTCAAGAAAAAGATTCAGGTATGATAAAATTACTTTAAGTTAAATTAGTATTAATATTGTTCAATTACAATTTTTTTCAATATTAATGTTTTTTTTTGTATTTTACAGGTTAGGCTTTACAGAAAATTCTATACCTAGAAGTAAACGTTAATAAATTTAGTCCCGTTGGTACTTCTTCATACATAAAGTACATGTAAATTTGTTACTAATTCAACAAGATTGTGCTTTTAATTCTTAATTCTGACTGCTTAAAAAGTCATTACTGCTGGATCAAGGACTTGTCTCAATTAGTTTCAAACCGTAACAGAACTAGTGAAATCTATTTTTGCGATGGTTGTTTAATTTATTTCAGTTCACCAACATCTTTGATACTACATCAAAAAAATGATGGTAACCACATATACACATTAACACTATCAATTGTTCAAAAAGTAGATAATTTTGGAAAGACTGTAGCGAAAAATATAATAAAATTTGAGAATATCGAAAAGCAAATGAAAGTTCCTTTTGTTGTATATGCAGTTTTTGAATCTATTTTAAAACCAATGGATAATACAGAACCAAACCCCCAAAATTTGTACACGACACAAAGCGTTAAACATGAGCCATATTCTTTCGCTTACTTAATAAAATGCTCCTTTGATGATTCCATCTCTAAATTTGAGCTGTACAGAGGGGATGATGCTGCACATAAAGGATCATTGCTACATAACAGGACAAAAAAGATTTGGTGCTGCACATTCCATCTGTAATTTAAATTATAAAATCCCCAATTTTATCCCCATTGCATTTCAGTTTTTACGTCTGTCACATGTTCATCAAAAAATTGTGTCGTCATGGGGATAATATTGAGGTAATAGCACAAAGCAAAGAAAAGTACATATCATTCACAAAAAGCATGTATGTGCATGATTATGTTAATAAAACTGATGGTATGACAAGAAGAAAAAAATTAAAATTAAGGTTTATTGATAGTTTTAAATCTTTGTCGGCATCATTGGAAAATTTGGGTGCTGGTTTAGAGATTAATCAGTTCAAAGAGACACGAAAACATTTCCCCCGTGTCGAACAGTTTAATTTAATGCGAAAGACGGGAATTTTTCCGTACAGTTTTATGGATTTTATGGGGAAAATGAATTGCCCCACGCTTTCAACAAAAGATCAATTTTACTATAACTTAAAGGAAGAGCATATTAGCGATGAAGACTAGGAAAGAGAGATGGAAGTGTGGCGAGTGTTTGAATGTAGGAATTTGGGGGAATATTCAGATTTGTATTTGATTTGAAGTCCGATGTTCTCTTATTATGTGATGTTTTCGAGCAATTTCGAGATACTTGCTTAAATATTTATAAATCAGAAGCGGCAAGTACCATAGCCTTCCAAGTTTGTCTTTTGATTGCATGTTGCGCATGACCAAGGTAGAGTTAGAATTGTTGACAGACATTGATATGGTTAACTTTTTCAAAAAGGGCATTCGTCGTGGAATAAGTCAGTGTTCGTAAAGGAAGCATATTGTATATAACATTTTTGCCAAACTATGATCCTACTAAACCACCTTCTTTTATCACTTATTTAGATGCAACTAATTTGTACGGTCATAGTATGTCACAACCATTACTATATAATGGATTTACGTGGCTATCCCAACGTGAAATTACAGATTTAAATATTATGGACATAGAAGACGATAACGCACAAGGTTATGTTTTGGAAGTAGATGTGTATTACCCGAAGATTTACATAATGCACATGCAGACCTTCCTTTTTTAGTTGAAAATATTAAACCATCAACGGGAACGGCAAAAAAGCCAAAGTTAATACCAAATCTCAACCATAAAATGAAATACATTGTGCATTATAAAACTTTAAAACAAACTATTCAAAATGGCTTAATAGTAATGCAAACGCATATAATTTTAAAATTTAATCAGTCGGCGTGGTTAAAAACTTATATTGATTTTAAAACAGAGTTACGAAATAAATCCAAAAATAAATTCAAAAAAGATCTTTTTAAATTATATAATAATGCTGTTTTTGGTAAAACCAAGGAAAATGTAGAAAATCGAGAAGATATCAAATTAGTTACTCAGTGGGAGAATTCAAGAGAGAAAGTGGGTGCTAGAGCATTAGTTGTTCGGCCCAGTTTTAAAAATTGTTCAATATTTACTGAAAACTTTCTGGCTATTCATATGGGTAAAGTTAAAATAGTTTATAACAGACCAATATATGTTGGATTTTCTATATTGGACATGTCAAAAACTGTAATATATGATTTCATTTACAATTTTATTAAAAAAAATTTGGTAGTGTTGCTTCTTTACTGTACACCTACACAGGTTCTTTAATATTAAAAATATTTACCGGTAACTTTTACAAGACAATTACAGAAACCCCAGAAAAATTTGACACATCCAATCATTCTGAAGGAAATATTTTTACTATTAGGAAAAGTGAATCGGTCTTGGGGAAAATGAAAGATGAGTTTCCCGGTGATCCGATAGTAAGCTTTTACGGGACCGGGTCTAAAGCCTATTATGTCGGTTCACTTAATAATGAATTAAAAAAGGCCAAAGGCATTAAGAAATCAGTAATTGAAAAAGAGCTTAATATCGAAGATTACCGGAAAGTTGTAAAACGAGGAACTTTAATTTTTAGAAAATTGAAGACTTTTCGTAGTGAATTACATGATGTTTATACTGAAATAGTAAACAAAGTGGCATTATCTATGAACGATGATAAACGTTATATAATTCCCTCATCAACCAAAACATCAAACAGATCCGGATAGTAGATTAGAATGTTTAGTGAAAATGTGTGATGAATTGCAACCTGATGATGTTGATACGCAATTCTATCAGACTGATCCAGATATCAGATTAGAATGTTTGGTTAAAATGTGTGAGAAATTGATATCTGATGTTATGCTGATATGCAGTAATTTTTTAATGTGTATTTTCGCTTTAAAACAATAGTATGTTTTGTTAAAAGCAAGTAGAATTGAAAATTGTTAAATTTTTTTATTTGTAGTAATTGAAAATTGTTGGAATTTAGAGTTGTAAATAAAATCTTGTTAGAAATTAAAAATTGATGTTTAATTTTTATATTTAAATAAAAGCAGATTTAAAAGAAAAGGTAACTAAATTATAAAAGAATTGAAAAAGAAAATAGCTTCCAGTTGGACTAAGTCCTTAACGGGGCTGCCAGTCGTGAACTGAGCTCTTTGTCGCACCCCATTCACTTTTTTAGGAAAAAAAAGGAAATTTTAAACCATAAACCCATGAAACAAATAAAAAAATTGAATTATTAAAAGAAGTTATTGACCCTCTTTCTCGAGTCGTGTTTTAGAGTGATTGCACCGGATGCAAACGTCAATATGTAGAAACATGACAAACATGTACAATTTACGCTTGCATCCAGCACATTTCAGTACTCTATTTACAAAACCCAGGCACTTGATCATGGCCTATGGAATCGAGTACATTTTGGGGCATTCGCTCCCATTCGAGCGTAACACTCTTCGCAAACGACTGCCCCAATTCGATTCACTGTTCGAAAATCGAAAAGTGGCTCGAGTAGCATCCAGCTCAATTGCATAAGAGCGAAGATTTTCGTCCGCAACTTTACCCTCATCAGACATCTTGATGGTATTTGTTACAAGCGAAATATGAAGATATCGGCCATGTATTAAAAGTATTTATACAGTAAGATGGTGAGTAATTGGGGTGGGTGGATGACAAGAATGGATGCGCGTTAATTTGTGAGAAAAATAGTATGCGCAAAGAGTATATATAAAAGCAAATGTTTAAGATTTCTGTTATACTCAAACAGTGAACGAAAGAAACATTTCTTCTAATTATTTGGTATTTAGTATAGAGACCGTTTGGGTAAATAACCGACCAGATTCGCCTGTTTCATCTGATTCCGATGAGGAATCCTTTGAAATGGGCCAAAGATGGCCAGAAAATGAACCCTCGTCGGACGAAGAGAGTGAGGAAGAGGAGCCTGCGGGAGCAAATCTGCCTGACTCGTCAAGTTGGTGGAGTCCTTCATCACCACGTGGATAGTTTGACAGGCCAGCAGATAGTAGTTGGTGGGTAGTTCCGGATGTCCCGGATAATACTCCGGAAGGGAATGCAGACTCTACTTCGTAATTGTATAGAGAGTGTAAAAATATGTCTTGGGCCAATAAGATGTATACACCCACCCCCCACTTTCCCTCACCCATGCAAAAATCCGCCGTTTTCAGGACGTTATATAGTAGTTATCACTTTAATAGAAAGTGTATCCAACGTAGTTTAAATTGCAGTAAGCCTAAAGGTTTATTACAATGAAAATATACTGCTTTGATTGTTATTATTACTTTAAGAAAGCAAATAATCTTTACGATTTATTCAATATTTTGGGGGAGACAATTTTTTCAAAAGTTATATTTAAAATTTAAATGAAATAAATATCTTCTGTTTTTTTTTTGTAATAGAATTTTAATAAAATATTTTTTATATCCAGAATGATATTTTTTAAGAGCTCCCGGTTGGGATTATTTTTTAGTGAATTAAGCTATAAAATAATTCCTTAACGGGACTGCCAGTCGTGAATTGAGCTCTTTGTTGCACCCCATTCGCTTTTTTAATGGAAAATGAAATTTTAAACCATAAACCCACATTATTTAAAAAATCATTGCTCAAGTCTTACGCCATCCAAACGATATTTTAGCATTAGGCGACACTTGTTCATGTCGTCTATGATAAAACCAAGGTTGCCTTTAAAAATTGGTAAATCTATAAATCTATAATACCATCAAGGCCACTGATCACAGTTAATCATACCTTGGATGACAAATATTTACAAACCAATAATACAATTCTGTTGTTGAGTTAGAGGGATCACTTGAGTTAGCAAGTTCCCCCATACATAACTCGGAGTATGCTTGAAACGTCTCTCTAATGATGCATACGTCACACATCTTATATGTTGTAACCGTCTATTGAAAATGAAATGATCGACCAGATTAGCTGTACGCGTGACTGGGAGTGGGGTGTTACGAGTAGTAGGGAGTGTCGAGAATGGAAGGGGTTGTGTGTGGTGTATTAAACGATTCGAACTCGATGTGGTAAAGCAGTTCTTCGATAACGTCTAACGTTGAAGATATTCTTACAAAGTGTTTTAAGTTCTTTATTTATTAAAATATTTAAGATGGCATCTCTACCAAGCTCTACTCTACCCAAGAGGTTATCAATGCCCTGACGAGTGGCGCTACCTTTAACATCAGCACGTCGGCGGACGAATATGATTTCGATGACACCATCCATCGACTTCTTCGGGATTTCGAAGTATCCGAGGCATCTACATCTGCTGCAACAACTGCAGCTACAAGGATGGTATCCACAACAACAACGGCAACATGTGGGAACGACAAAGTTGTGGTGCTGCAGAATATGAAGCTCCCTGCATTAAAACCGAGGAAGTTTAAACTGAAGATGATGTTGGCGGGTGAAGACAATTCCCTACCCAAAAGGATAAAGTCTCGCCAATGGGCAAATCCATTGAAATCCGAACCAGAGCCCTCGTTGTCGACTAGTAATACAAGTGTCACTGAAGTGACACAGTCCGAGGCAGCCGCAGAGCCAGGACCGTCGTCTCCACCACCGCTGTGGTTGAACGAATGAACAAGGTGCCATTCTGTAAATTCTGAAATTAAAAAAGAGTTTGACCAACAAGTTGGAGCAGTATGACACGAAAATAGCGTTGGCGTAGACAGATCTCCTGGTTATGCGGATGCGTGCAGAAGCCTGCCGTAAAAAGCTGAGTTACATAATTTTAATTATTATTTATTTATTTAATAACAGATTGCTCGATATGACAAAATCGAAAACGAAACGTCTATCATACTGTTATTTCAGATCTCCCTGGGTACAAGCCTGTCTGTTAAGGGTAGAGGCCCAGAAATCATGATCGCAGGAGGGTACCCTGTGATATAATCGAAAGCAATTCTTCTTGTAGGCCGTTTTGCACCTGCAGAAATTATATATTTTTGCTATTTACATATATCTTGTCCGGCCAAGAACTTTTGATAAAGGTGTGTAAAACCGCATTTTTATTGATTTTAGTATCTATTCTCCGCATGATGGTGCTAGTGCATATTTTGCGAAATTCCTATGGGTTTGCAGCCAGAAACCACCGGAGCCCCAGTAGGTGGGGCTAAGTATTATACTTAGCATGTAGTACTGTTCCAGTATGATTTTTTATTGATTTTAGTATATATATATATATATATATATATATATGTATATATATGCATATATATATATATATATATATATATATATATATATATATATATATATATATCAAGAGTAGTTGCAGATAGTTTGCGAAAAGATATTGGAGTACTTAAAACACTTGAAAAATATTAAATATATGATTTTGAAACGACAAAGTACGTTACCTATAGATGTATTTGTTGAAATAATTTTTCTAACCAAATAAGTTATTGTATTTTTAAATAGTCTGATCTTGTACGTTTCTAAAATAAATTAAATAATAATAAAGCATACTGTAGTATTGTAAATGTTTGTGATTTGTAAGAAAAAGAACAAGAAGATAAAACTAGAAACCTCTTCGTTTGCACACCGCTGTAGGGTTAAAATTTTGGTGGTTTGTAAAAAAGAGAAGATACCGTTTGAAATCTATATTAGTGCGCTGAACATAGCCCCTCCTAGCTCTGTTCTGTGTGTTCTAACCAGTACTAAATGAATACTCTAAACATGTTTATACTGAATTCGGGCGCTCGCTGTGTCCTGTGTGTTCCAACCACTGGTAAATGAACACTCCAATTATGTTTATACTTAGGCTCGTTTCCTCACCACTCTAGGACTAAAACCCATGGAGTGGAGCTACCGGCGCGTTTTTTTTAAAGTGGTATCCCCAATAGGCCTAGTCCACTATGCTCAAAGTATTTTATCGTCCTGAAAAGGACGGATTTTTGCATTGGAACAGGGAAGGTGGATGGTCTAGTTCGTTGAAAACGTCCTGTTCCCCGGGAAGGACACGCAAGGAAGCCAGCCAAATTAATAAAAGGTGTGCGTTGTATATACCTTCCACATAAAACTTCCACTCTGATGCTATGGAGTGATAATAGCCACTTGTTTGGTTGACTGCATTGTGGTGAATGATGGTCAGACCTATGGCAGACCTATATTTATATTAAAACTAAAAAAGTGGGGGTGCGCAGTTGAGGTTGGGCGCAATTTACTATGTTTCATGATAAAATAGAAAATCTGGCAACATCGCAAAGAATCTATCTCTTTAGAAGTATAGAATAAGACACAATATCTGACAACACCGAATCTGGAAACATTGGTAATGAACACCTTTTGCAATAATTTATTTATTACCAAAATAGAATGCCAAAATAACTGATACGGTTTGCTTTATTATTTAATTTGTTTCAAAAATATATAAGACTCAAGTAGTCTAAAACTGTCAACAACGCAATTATATATGGGAGTCCTCTCTTTAAAAAAATTAAGTCCCGTGCTAAAAGATTTTTGGACCGTGAATTAGTATTTTTTTCTCACAGAGGCCTTAGAAATGGCTTTCAGACCCCTAAAAATACCCAAAATTTTCAAATTGCTATAAAATATCATGAAGAGGACGCACTCTTGGGTCCAAGGTTCCAAACATGGCATAAAGCTGTTGGGCTATCGATTGCATAAACCATCGAAGTTTATAGTGCGAGTTCTTTTCGAACAACGCATGCATAAAACTTTACCATTTACGCTCCCAATAAGGCGGTGTTTTATTGATACAATATTTTGATAATGGAGTTCTGAACAAAAGTAACATAGAAATGGCTCTCAGATCCCTACTTAGACTTAAAAGATTCGAGTTTTAATAATTTTTTAACGTATTTCTTGGCGATTAGGAAAACAAATTATAAGAAGATAGTTGTTTGGTATTTTCTATACTATCATGTGTAATTTTTTCCATGAGATTCATTGAACTTGAAAAAAGGAGTTATAAATAGAGAGTTGGGAGTTTTGATAATTTTTTTAACATATTTCTTGGCGATTGGGAAACAAATGTATAAGGAGATAGTTGTTTGGTATTTTCTATACTATCATGTGTAATTTTTCCAATGATATTCATTGAAGATTAAAAAAAGAGTTATAAATAGTTAGTATTTTACCAACTTTAACCGTCTATAACTCCGAAACTATATGAGATAGAGAAAAATTGTTCACAGTAAGTTCGGTTGATTTGGGTTCATTAATACAATACAATTTAAAATTCCTCAAAAAAGTAAGAGGTTTAAAAGTTTAGGGAAAAACATCAATATTTTTCATATAAGGGGTGAAGTAAGCGTTCTGTAATGATGCTAAAACGATTTAAATACCCGAAAATGGTGGGGGTAAGAGGCAGGGTTTTCGGGCGGCAATTCATTTTTTTTTAAGTCGATTAGCGTTACAAGTCTTAGGGTTTTTTTTAAGTTTATTAGCATTACGACAAGTCTTACGTTATTTTTTTTAGCGTTACGACAAGTCTTAAGTTATTTTTTTTAATTCTTTACTTGCAACTGAAAATAAAATTTTACCCTACAATTTTTTTGAACACGCATTTTTTTAAAGTCGATTGGCCTTACGACAAGTCTTACGTTATTTTTTTTACTCTTACAATTTTTTTTTGAAGACGCATTTTTTAAAGTCGATTGGAGTTACGACAACTTTTACGTTATTTTTTTTAACTCACAACTGAAAATTAAATTTTACTCACACTTTTTTTGAACACGGATTTTTTCTAAAGTCGATTGGCGTTACAACTCTTACGTTTTTTTTTCACGCTCGACGCGGAACTAAATTTAAACTTACATTTTTTTTTTAAATTTTGAACCCGCAAAAAGTGAAATGCATAGATTAATTGGAAAGGGGCAGCTCACTCGCCATGCTACCTAGAGGCATGTTAATTTATGCAAAATAACTGGTACAATATGTTTTATTATTTAATTTGTTGTAACCTTAAAGACTAAACTATCTCTTACACTTAAATTTATATATCAAGCTAAACTTAACCTAAACTATATAACAATGTATATAATAAAATGTAATTTAGCATATGCTAAATATAAAGTATAATTATAAATAGCTTTACGCAACTAGACAAGATTGTTTGATACAGAACCATTTTAACATATTATAAATGAAAAAGAAATCGTGTATTATTAAATAAAAATAAAATAAATTAAAAATTTTTAAGTATTCAGCTAAATCCATCATAGGGTCCTTAAATGCTCGATCGTAAAAACTACTTTGAAAATTTTGGTAATTATAATAGGCTGCCGCGTAGAGTTTCTTAGAAAAATCCAAATTCCATTTTTCATATGGGAATACTGTGGAATTAACATAAACTCGAATGTTTTCCATTATTCTGAAATCCGATTATCAAATAACGGGGTTTTTCTAGACTTGTGCTTGTTTTTATGGCCTAAACGTCGGACGAAGTTTCTCGGAGAGTGGGAAGCTCGTAAAGATCTCATATGCGATAAGCCATTCGGATATTTGCATTACTACCACCCTTATTAATACGTGACAATATTTTGCGCTTCTGCTTATCCTCGGGAATAATGTGACGAATTTTCCACTCCAGTTTGTCAATATTAATATCGGCTTCAACTTCTCCAATATAACAATTGTTAAAAGTGCGAGCAATTATTATAATCAATTCCTCTTTAATATTAAAAATCCCCTTCGTATAATCCTCAGCAAAACCCATTAGATATTTTAGGGATAATTTACCAGAAAATACATTACTAGTGGAATCCACAATGTGTTGGTTTTGTTCATTTAGACCCCAGCCACATGTCAAAAGCAGTTTCAGCTGTGCACTACCAAAGGAAACCTTTGTTTTAAGGGTGTAGTAACTCCTGGTTTTCTGACCTCCCATCTCATATCGAATTTCCTCGAATAGAAAAGCTAATGAAATGATGTTTTGAAAGTGAACTGGAATACGAATTTCAGCGGAATTCTGGAATTTGGGGGGTTTATATGTGTGTTCTTGCAGACTTATGATGGAATTATCGAAAATAGGTTAAGTAAAAACCTCAATTTTTTCACTAGTTGTCATCATTTTCGGTGACTTCGTACTTTCAAACCAATGGATTGAAGAAATCTACGATCTTTGACAGAGAGACGGTGATGTCCTTCTGGTCTAACGTCAGGATCGTGAATGAACTCCGCTCTAGCAATTTGTTTCTTTTTATTATGATTTGCCATTGTTTGACATATCGAAGAAAACATATACGGTTTGCGATTGTAATGAAAACCCATCCTTACGCTAGTTTCTTTAGCTCCAGTTTAATAATGATCTTCTCGTCGTTGAAATCGATAAGATCACCATTATCGTCCGAGATGCGTAGAGTAATGTTGTCAATGAACCGACATCTTTCAGGCTTCAACGGCAAGTAAATAAGGTTTGCAGGTTCTTTTGATATTTTATAACCCGGTTCAACATTAATATCAAATTCGAATAAAATATGACATTCTTGTGAGTTCAAGTATGCTCCAAAGATTATATTACAATCAACACGTATTATGAGTACTTTCATAATGTCTACTTGAGAGGTTGATTCATGTTTTTGGTTATTCCTTGTTAACAATATACGATCACATTCCAACATCTTACCAATATAGTTTTCACCTGTAAAATCTATAATGTATTTTGTGTTTATTTCACATTTCAGTGTGTTATTACTGGGTGTTAATGAAAATATTTTATCATCATTATCTTTTGCGGATACTAAGGCAGTTTTCATTGCTTTTTCAATCTCGTACATATATACTCTTGGAGGATTGTTAACTTTATAGTTGGTGAAGATTAGTAATTTTTTTTCTTGTAGGAAAATGAATTGTTGCTTTCATCGATATTAAAAATAGAATTATATGTGTTAAATCCAACAAGTAGTACAAGCCCACATTTATTTATTGGACTCAGTTCTAATGGCGGGTAAAAGTCTGCACTTAACACGCTTGAGCGTCCTGTTAGAGTGAATGTGTACGACATGACTGATAAAAAAATTAATAGTTTTTGCCTTTTATTGTTGTCTGCAGCAGTTTAGAGGGCTCAAACTAGCACGTCGTTTTCTCCGTTCCGAATTTTTAAACCATTTTTTTCTGTAATGTTTACATCGTGTATTTTACAGTAGCAGCAAACCAATTTTCTAGGTGCTGGTCCATCGTCTTCATCTACATTTAAATTATTGCCAGTATAATGGTCCGTACAATACTGATACTTCAATACATCGATGTCACATTTCATGCATTCTGGTAATTTATCCCAAACAAGTGCGATTTCATTTGGGGAACAAGCAATCATTACCTCCTTGGGCATATTTTCTAAATCTTTAGAAGTCATTCTAAAGATGAAACCATCTTTTTATAACCATATGGATCCATCTGGGGAGTTAACGACTTACTGATTTTTTTACGACTGTTCCAAATCTCTACTGTCGACCGTATGTATAGTAAATTTCTTTTGCTGCTTCCCGACCGATTCGCAGATATCGAATCAATTCAATAGGTGGTGGCAAATCACCGAAACTGTCGTAATATGTAACTTCTGAATTATTTTTTCGATATGCTACCCAATGCGTTCCAACTCCTCTTATACTGTCCAAATTAATAATAGCAGATTCATAATATCTGGGACCACGTCGACGAAGTGAATCTCTCATATATACACCTTTAAAATATGGCACTTATAACTCTAATGCATACCTTTCTAAATCAATATTCGATAGTGGCCTTCGAGGAAGGCGTTTTATTAGTTTTTTGAGTGGTTCATAAAAAGTCCTAAACCTGTCCTATATGGTTTCAAATACATTCCACCTCCTTTCGAATTTAGACGTAACTCTCCACCAGTTGTTTGGGTGGTTGCATTTTTCGCTGTTTTTACTGCGCACACTACTCCAGCCACACCACCTGCTAAGGACCCTAACGCCAAGAGTCCGGCAAATATTGATAAATAAAGATAATAATCCATCCAATAATCCATCAACTTTTGGAATGGGTATGATTCTAGGTGTCCCTATCTTCCGTTTGCCACCGCAGGCTTTTAGTAATTTCCATGCCATAGCCACACCTATTCTAGATGCATTAAATATGCCTTTTTCGGCTAATTTCTTGCCACCAGCTTTAGCTAATTCAGCTCGAATAGGTTGTCGGAACGCCGATCCAAAAGCAAATTTAGATATTATTTTGTGTTTGGGTATACGTTTCCCTTTCACAGATCTACTGTCGCGACGTCGATTTCCTTTGGGACCTTTCATTTTAGTTGACAGCTTCGATACAACCATACCAAAACTTGCTTAGCCTTCATAATATTTGTTACCAACCAAGCAGAAGTTTTTTCACTTGCACTGGTGTCCTTTGAGTTTACTCTTTCCCAAGCACGTTGTTCAAGCTCGTGATCGGCTTGATGACGTAAACTTAAATTATTTTTGTTTTCTGAATACGCTATATCGTGTTTCTTACACGCTGCATCTACTAGATTAATTCCTAAATCACCTCTCGCTAATCGCTTTGCAAGTTGCAAGTACCCGGGAAGATGTAACTCAAACGGAAGTTAATTAATTAATGAATTTACTATGCCACACCCAGTCTTATGCTGAGAACGTACACTTCGTTTGACGGACAGCATTTGAATGAATTGTAAAGTCGATTGTTCGACATAAAATACTTTTTTTTCGAAAATGCGTATCATAAAGCTGAAACATAAACTAGAAATAGATAATCTTGATGCAAAAGTTCGATCTGGACATGTAGGGAAGAATGTAAGGCGACAGCACGGTCCTTTGTTACCATTATGCATTCGTGGATTACTAATAGGATCTTCCAATTGTCGAAAAACCAATGTTACGATTGCTTTGTTTACACACCCTTTAGGACTGTGCTTTGAAAATTCATATTTGATGATATAATGTGTGAGAAACAGGATATTATCCGATCATATTTCAGTATGGGACGACATAAAAACGTCGATAGTTTTTACCTAGCGGAAACCTATTCCCGAGTTCCCAAGCAATTAGTACGTGATAACGTCAATTTAATTATAATGTTCAAACAAAATAAAATGAACTTACGCCATATTTTTTCTGATCATGTATCACCAGATGTAACTTTCACCCAATTTCAAGAGATGGGTGCTAACTGTTGGAATGACAAGTATGGATTTCTAGTTATTGATAAAGACAGTGATTTAAATTCGGGAAAATATCGCAAGGGTTTCGTTTATATATACGCAGAGTAAGATCAGTACATACTCATTTCACTATTGCCTGATACTCTAGCAACATCGCCTTAAAGATAAATGTTGATATTGATCTGAAACGTCAATTTATCGGGGTTACAGATGCCGTTTGAAAAAACAAATTAGAGCTACTCAAACACAAGATAAATTTCAATTGGAAAAATTTTATGAGCCGATTGCTAAACCTTTGACTTTTATATCCGATGATGTAATACAAAAATATATTAAGAAAAAACAATTTTCTAAAGCTGCCAGCACATTCATAGAACCTTTAGGTTCGCTAAGCAAGCACATATCAGAGAAGCCTCCGTTGGAAACATTAACACCATCCGCAACGCGTTATAAGTATATTCCTGAAACATCGGTGGAAGACCGAGTCGTTTGATGGAATCTATGCAACACCATCTCTCTCAAACAAATCTACGGCATTAACTAATACCCTAACGAAGCTTCGTACATCTGCAGATATTATAATTAATACATATTTAAATGAATTAAAGACAAAACGATCCCGATTTGACACGGTTTATGGGGTACGTTGTGATCCAAAAGTAAAATATAAGAAGTATATGGGTAATTTGGAAACACGTTTTTCTCCTGGTGAAGAGACATTACGGCGCCAAGCTAAGAATATAGCAACATTTGAAAAAAATTCGGAAATTTACGACTTAATATTCTTAAAAAGTCCGCTGGAATTAGAACATATAGAAAAGATGACTCCAGAAGCCTTAGAAACACATAAAAATATGTTACAGTTGATAAATGCAGCTTACAAAAGTTATGACGAGATGCGGGGATTACAAGAAACCAGGTGGAAAAAATATGAACAGATAATAAAACCGTTAATGACAGGAAAACGATTGGGAAGTGGAATCGCAAGGTAAAAAAACATATGCGAGAGTAGCAATACCATTAAAAAAACGTGTTTTATCGAAAAATATTAACTACGTCTATTGGAATAAACCGAAGAAATTAGTGAAACGATTACGGTTGCTATGGAGTTCAAAGATAGCTGGTCATACCGGACACGATAATAAAATAATGTCAATTATCGAAGAACTCCATTAGGAAGGTATAATTTTTTAAGTAATCACCTAATTTGATCAGTATCTCGAGAGACGTGAGTTGAAACTATGAATCCTAGCAGTGAAAAAATAAAAATTGTAAATGAACTTCATAGGTCTGCGAGAAAAAAATTTCCTAGGAAACGCACTATCATTAAAGGGTACGATGACTTGTGGCAAATAGATTTGGCTGAAATGCAACAATATACAAATGAAAACGATGGCTATCGTTATATCTTAGTGTGCATAAATTGCTACTCCAAATTTGTTTATACTAGGGCAATTAGAAACAAGACTGGGGTTGAAGTCGCTAAAGCAATGTAAGACACCAACAAATCTGCAAAGCAACCAGGGTAAAGAATTTTTTAATAACAAATTCCAAAATCTTGTCAAGGAATACATTAATCATTATTCGACGTACAGCACTAAAAAAGCAGCTATAGTTGAACGAGTCATACGTACGCCCAAAAATTTTCTGTACAAGGAGTTTTCAGTTAGAGGTTCCTACAAATGAATACAACTTTTGCCGTCGATCACAAAAACCTATAACAATACGAAGCATCATACTATTGGTATGAAACCAATAAACGTTAAATCCATCACACGTATTAATCCATACAGTCAGATAAAAGTCATAAAAAGTTCAAATTTCGATTGGGTGACGTAGTTCGTATAAGCAAATACAAAAGCGTCTTTGATAAAGGCTATACACCGTCATGGTCAACGGAACAGTTCAAAATCGCAAAAGTTAACATTACCAATCCACCAACATACCTCTTGGAATCAGCAGCCTATTAAAGGATGTTTTTATCAAGCTGAACTGCAAAAAACAAATAGTCCTAATGTTTATTTAGTGGAAAAAGTACTTGGCCGCCGCAAGAAGAATAATATTAATCAATTATTTGTTAGATGGTTAGGATTTTCAGATCAATTTAATTCATGGATTGATGAATAAGATATTGTTTAAAATAGTTTATTTGGTAATACTCTCTAACCTATCAAAATATGTATAATGGTTAAGGTTACTAGTAAAATAAATACATAATGAACTTCAAACTTGTTTTATTTAAATAGGTACTTATATATGAGTACTCCTCGACAAACTGGAGCTATATTGATTTGTCTTCACTTTAAATTCTGAAATTAATATTACAACTTTTTTGTTTAGATTCTGATTTTGCTTTTTTCAACTCTCTCGAGCACATCTTTTTTTGTTGCTCAAATATTAGCAATTTTTTCTCCAAGCTGCTTCATCTGACTACGAACCATATTAAGAAAATCTGTGTTCATTATATCTGTCATTTGTATACGTAATCGGTGAATTTCTTTAAGCGCATAATCCAAGGTAACAGCATCTCTACCCTGGGTCGGTGAGGCGACATTGGTTAAAGATTTTCCTTGAATGTCATATTGACCATCTGGAGTAAGCTTAAATCCAATTCCTGGTGACCTCCGCAATAAATGCACTTTTTCACCAACCTTTTGACGTCCAAATTTATCAATTGTGTTATTAACACGACCCATGTTTATCTAAAACTATTTTTTTTTCGCCAAAAGTTCAGCAATACAAAGTTGTGGGGTCTGTTACGTTAGTCAATCTAATTAAATGATCAACTTTCTTCTCAAGGTTAGATAATATTACTTCACTTGTTTCTATTATCGTATTTAAATATTTTCCTTGAATGTATCCGAGATTTACTAGTTTCTCTAATCAACTGATAAACATTTTCTCAAGGTTAGATAATATTATTTCACTTGTTTCTATTATCGAGTATATATATATATATATATATATATATATATATATATATATATATATATATATATATATATATATATATATATATATATATATATATATATATATATATATATATATATATATATATATATATATATATATATATATATATATATATATATATATATATATATATATATATATATATATATATATATATATATATATATATATATATATATATACAAATTCTATTTCGGAGTTTTGTGATGCAGTTCATTAAATAATTGAGCCAGTATTATCCGAAGCTTGTGAATTTCTTGAAGGAAATAGTCTCGGGTTACAATATAACTACCTTTCAAAGGGTCTGCAATATTAGTTAAAGATCTGACTTGAATGTCATATTGATGATCAACAGTAAATTTAAAACCAATTCCTGACGGACTGCGTAATGTTAGTATTTTTTTATCAACTTTTTGACAACCAAATTTATCAATTGTGATGTTAACTCGTCCCATTCTTAACTAGAACTAAAGTAAAATTCAAAAATATTGGTTATATCCGAAAACTTAAAAATAAGGAAAATAAAAGAAATACAGTAATACTAATAATTTATTTGCAAAAAAAAAATACAATTCAAACTTCATTATGTACATTGTCTTTTTCACAGTCTTCATTTGCTTTTCTAATTTACATCCATTTTATCGACTGTGTCAACACCACTCTGGTCATCATTGGTTCTGCTTTTAGGAACCGCATATTCTCGCACATCGCTCTGGTCACCACTGATACTGATTTGAGGAATCTTAACATGTTTTTGTAAATTTTCCTCTTGTTGTTTTTCAGCAGCTACTTCGTCAACACCCAAATCTTCGTATAATCGATATTTCTCCACAATATCATTTGGAACATTTGGAATTTAAAAAAAATCCTTTAGACCCTCCTCACGCATTTCTGAGCGAATTATTATCCAAGGTGTTACATCCATATACATACTTTTCACAAATATGTGCTCCTATAGATAAATTGGTTGAATCATTCAAATATTTAATATACTTTTCTCGGTCATCGACTCCAAACTGACTTAAAAGTGAAAGAATATCTTCAGACATTCTTCTTAGCTGTACTGCCAAATGTCGGACGTAGGAGTACTGATTGTAGTAGCTCAAAATGCTTACGTGGGAATCACACCTTTCAGTAGCAATATCAACTATATCTAATTAAAATTAATAGTGTGAGGAATCTATGATTCCGAATTTTGTTTCTAGCAACTCTCTTATTACATTTTTTATTTAATAAGCTTTTCAAATTATAATACAACAATGATACCTTTAATGTTTATTATTATTATTAATTATTCCAAAACACCAAAATTTAATAATGACCTTGTATTACCGCTGGCAAACACTCGGGAGCTCTGTCCTAAATAAGTCAAAGTGAATTTATCATCCGATTTATTCATATTTTCGATTGTGTCCAACGGAAGAGCTTCAACAACGCGTTTTGGTAAAAATGATTGAAAAGTTTGATTATGAGTTCTATCATATAAGGTTACCAGAATAGTTTCCCCAAAACGTGTTATTATTATCTTCATTTTTTTAATAATATACTTACTTTTCCCACCGTTAATGAAGTTATGGCTCTCCGCTCAACATCTTCGTTAAGCGCTTTATTAATTTCAACAAATGTTTGCTTTGAAATACTCATTATTAAAAACGGAATAAGGGTATTAAAAGTCAAAACACGAATATAGTATACCTAAATACACCTTTCAGAATACACCACACAATATTTTTATTTAAGAGCGAGTTCTCACTGCAAATGATTCGCGTCTCAATATGAAGTTTTCTATACTAACCAAGCCTTGTTATAGAGGTAAATCTCAAGGTCGAACACCCCCTACCCATTTACATAACAAACGCATCACTTAATATCAAGCACCCCCCACCAACCAGACACATTTCAAGGTCAAACAATTTGACATTCAAAAAAATTATTAAAGTTATTTTGTATAACACCACCCAACAAAAAAATCTCAGGGTCGTTTCAAAGTCAGACAATTTGACCTTCAAACCATCCTCAAGGTCATTTCAATGTCAAACAATTTGACCTTCAAAATATCAATGTTAAGTGGACCCAAGGTCAAGTGGGCGAGGCATCAACTTGACCTTCAAATTTTCAAAGCCAAATGAACCCAAGGTCAAGTGGGCGGGGCACCCTCAAGGTCAAATGACGTCACCGGGCGAGGGACAGGGACATAAGAGAAGGGGGTGGTCCAAAGACAGTCCAAAAGAAGGTTCATGTTGTAGGGGCATTGAACAGAATTATTAACCTAATAATAAATATTAATAAATTTAATACTCTCCAAGCAGGTACTTATAATGAGCTTCCAAAGCATATTGCCAAACATAAAGCATGTATCAATGTGCAATATGGATGACATGTGTTTCGTGTGGGCCGTTATATAATCCCTTTAAGTTATATCATCAAAAATTGCTATCAATACTTTTTAATATCCACGCCGTAAAGATATACTGAACCTAAAAGATATTCAGTTTCGAATGACTGTCGGACAGATTTCTCGTTTCAAAAACAGAATAAGTTATTCGTAAATGTTTATAGATTGAAAAAAATATCTAAAAATGATTTTGAAGCCCTCCCGTATTGTATTACTAAGGAAAAGGAAGACAAGCATATAAACTTATTCCTTTGCAAAATAACTAAGCCAATAAGAATGACTTATCAAATATCACCATATTTGGATTAAGAATTTATCACTATAATTATCTACATAGCTTAGCAGATGTAAGTGGAAAACCTATATCTGTGATCGATGTCTACATTACTTCTATTCCATATAAAAAACTTGAGCCACACACGAATGATTGTATTGAAGCTCGCTGAATGTGTTGTTCTTAGACTTGCATCAGGAGAGCATACTATATTAAAATCTAAACATTTTGCAGTTAAAGGAAAGGTTTCTTACGTTATATATGCAGATACTAAGTATTTTTGTTAATTTCAGAATAAAAATATCATAAACATGTGCCTTTTAGTGTTGGGTACTAATTAAAATATTCATATGATAATTCCCTGCCATTTTGTAAATCATATACGGGACAGTATTGTATGCAATGGTTCGTTAGACAACTTCCGGACTTTACTGAAAATATAGAGACAGTCTTTCTATGTGATTTACCCATGAACCCTCTTTTAGGCGGAGATAATAGAACATTTTACAGTTTTGTCATATATGTGAGAAACCTTTTTCATCTGGTGATAGAAAAATGTGTGATCAGTGTCACCTAACAGGTAAATACCGAGGCCCTGTACATGAGAGTTATAATCTCAATTATTAAAATGAGAAACCAGTTGTACCAGTAGTATTCCACAACTTCTTATGATGAGTGATTCTTATGATGGAGATTTAGTGCTAAAGACATTAGCTGAGCTAGACGGACATATCGATATCATACCTGTGAACATGGAAAAATATGTCTCTTTCACAAAATATATTTCTGGATCCTTTGTCAAGTTTCGATTTATAAATTCCTGTTTTCGGTAGAAAATGCCACGCTTTAAAATGGCACCAAAATTGCAAATCGGACCTTGAATTTTCTTACGGGGATTTACATGTAAAAATTGGTCAAATTACGGCTATACAGGTCAATCTACTAGCGTTATTGGACCCTTTTTCATTCAAGAAAATTTGAATAGGGCACTTTAACTACAGCTGTTGGACAACCAAATTATTCCAGCATGAAACGATATTTTCCTTAATATTTTTGGTAACGTAGGGCTCCAACAGGATGGGGCACCTAGGATGCTGGATTGGGAGGAGAGGGGATAGTAGAGTAAGAATGTATCCTTTAGACCTCCCCCCTCTTACGTGTCTGCCCCCTCACCCTGTGATGTCATTTGACCTTGAGGGAGCGCCGCCAACTTGACATTGGGTACATTTGAAAGAGTACCGCACACGTGGGCTATTACCTTCGGAGAACGGAGGTAGGCAAACTTTCATAATATTGCTACTGTATTGAAAACTAAAACTCCCTTTTTTACTTCAAAATATTTTCGACTATGAAACTCTGCTAGACTATTGAGATTTATATCTTAAAATCGACGTTTTGCTGTTGGCAGATGTATTTGAGGATCTAGTCTCAAAACATATAGATTATGTCCTTTGACGGCCTATAATCTACCCGACTATTCATTTCGTTGTATGCTACCTGACATACTTTGATGTAAATATAGATAATTATAGGAATTTAAAACAGGTTATGGCATTAGGAGTGAAATTAACAAAAATTCACCGAATCATTTTGTTTAAGCAGTCATACTGGTTGGAGAAATATATTAAACTCAATACAGAAATACGGCAACAGCCTAAGGTCGAATTTGAAAAAAAAAATAAACTATGCCGTATTTGATAAGACTATAGAAAATATTAGAAAGCATTCGTCTGTGGAACTGATTACTAAAAGTGAAGGTAGATACGTAGGTTCTCGGAATGTTGAAAGATTAAAACAATGGACGTGTTATGACTCATTCCGTAGGTCTACGTTCTTGAATGTATGCAACTAGAATGCAATATATACCCGAAGAATTTAAAATGGAGAGTATGAAATTGGAAAACGAAGATAAAAAGCAGGGGGAAATTGTAAAATATTTTAAGAACTTGGTTGTAACCAAAAAAATTAAAGGGCTCAAGAAACCTTTTATAAAATATAAAATAGCATTTAATAATTATGTAGAATGTCTAGCATCTTTTAGTGAGAAAACAAAATTTTTAAAATTTAACAAGCAAGAACTGCATTCAATTCGACAAACAAAAGAAGATTTCAGCCCTCGTGGTGATAAACGAAGAATTTTTAACACATTTTTTTGATGTATTATTTTTGGCGTTATTTGTACTCGTACCAATAATAGTTCTTGCCTCGTTAATCTTTTACTACTTATTTTTTAATTACTCTTGGGTTATGAGTTTCGCCAGAGGTGGCTAAATGCTGCTCCGTGGTAATAGAGTATCATGTGTGGCGAAGATTTCGGATGTTTAACTTGGTAACCACAAATGTCGGTGTTGTTACTGTTAGTGACTCTGGTATGATTTTGTGTATTAATTTTGGCGCTAGTTGTACTTGTCTCTGAACTAATTCACAGAATGAAGACTTTAAGTCAGAAACACGTGTCTATAGTTGACCAAATTTCATTGCTTTACCTTACCGGTCATCCCAAAAAAAACCTTTTTTTACTCTCTAATGGTTTTTGCCGCGTTAGTCTTTTACTACTTTCGATATATATATATATATATATATATATATATATATATATATATATATATATATATATATATATATATATATATATATATATATTATATATATATATATATATATATATATATATATTTGTTATAGTGACGCTGTGTTTCAAATTTGTTGACTTGTGTTTTAATGTGTAAAAACTTGAGGGTTTCCTTCCCAAAAAGTGTAACGTGTGTGGGATTTACTCTTCTAGAAGTGAAAAATTGAGATCGTGTCACCGTAAGTACAAAATATAACCTAGATTGTATCAAAACATTGGCGTACATGGTTAGTGGTTATCCAAATAAATAAAACCATGATGGTTAGTGGTATCCAAATAAATAAAACCATTTATTAATTAATCTCGTTAATCTTTTACTACTTATTTTTTAATTACTCTTGGGTTATGAGTTTCGCCAGAGGTGGCTAAATGCTGCTCCGTGGTAATAGAGTATCATGTGTGGCGAAGATTTCGGATGTTTAACTTGGTAACCACAAATGTCGGTGTTGTTACTGTTAGTGACTCTGGTATGATTTTGTGTATTAATTTTGGCGCTAGTTGTACTTGTCTCTGAACTAATTCACAGAATGAAGACTTTAAGTCAGAAACACGTGTCTATAGTTGACCAAATTTCATTGCTTTACCTTACCGGTCATCCCAAAAAAAACCTTTTTTTACTCTCTAATGGTTTTTGCCGCGTTAGTCTTTTACTACTTTCGATATATATATATATATATATATATATATATATATATATATATATATATATATATATATATATATATATATATATATATATATATATATATATATATATATATATATATATATATATATATATATATATAGTTATAGTGCTGTGTTTCAAATTTGTTGACTTGTGTTTTAATGTGTAAAAACTTGAGGGTTTCCTTCCCAAAAAGTGTAACGTGTGTGGGATTTACTCTTCTAGAAGTGAAAAATTGAGATCGTGTCACCGTAAGTACAAAATATAACCTAGATTGTATCAAAACATTGGCGTACATGGTTAGTGGTTATCCAAATAAATAAAACCATGATGGTTAGTGGTATCCAAATAAATAAAACCATTTATTTCTTTTTCAAATACTTGTTGATTGTAATTCAGATGCATATTATCGATTTACTTATCAACATGCCATATAAATATATACAAATCAATTCATTTCCTTAATTTCACCAAACGAAAAATTTGATTTAGGATTCTGTTTATATCCAATTTATTATCCTAAGTTATGCGCTACTATATTCAGTTTATTCATCAGATAAGGCTGTAGCTGTAAAATTATTTTTTATTAATTGGATGTAATTTTTGGCTTTTGAAAATGTTTTAATGATTTTCGAAAGAAAAGTTTATATAAACATTTATTTTCTAAAGGATTTAGTTTTTCTTTATACACGGTGTAACACGTTAATTCGTTTTCGGTATACATTTCATTTTGATAACGCATAGTGTGTGGGAGATATCGAATATTTTATTTGTATATTGTTTTATATTAAGTAATGTGACTTGACGCGCCCATATTTTGACACAAAAAAACTGCTTATGAAAATGAAACGCTAGGTTCAAATCATTTTACAAGTAATTAAAATAATTTCAAACTTTCGGGTAAAACTTACTTGATATGAAGTTTAATTTATTTATTTATCAGATAATGTACCATAAACAAACTTCTTTATCACTCAATTTATATTATAGCGTAAGATTCTGAAATAAAAATATTCCTTATGTAGTCATGGATATGTAAACAACACACCTTCGTTTTTTTTGAGTTATTCAAAGTTATTATAATTTAAATAAAAATATACAAGTCGGTTCGCTCGGAGGTGATTGTAGGTAATCATACCCCATTAAATTATATTGAATATTTGTGTACTTTTAGGAGGAAACTTTTAGAGAAGCCTGAAACCCCAATCGTTGGAATACATACTGCTGAGTCAGGTACTCTAAGCTGCAGCTCTTTTAGAACATTAACTGCATCATCTCAAACTCTAACTGCCACTGAAGGGAGTAAATTAATGTACTCGTCAACCAGTATTCACCATCAAGCGTATGTATTTTAAATTTAAATTTTGAATACGTTCAGGGCGACCATAATACTGAGAATTATTTAAGATTAATAATATTTAACGGTAGACATGTTGTGCACCTCTTTACCAAAATAACGTAAATACTAAATATTATAAATAATTAGTTATGTTTAAGTAAATAAATTAATTAATTTTTTTCCTTATTGTTTCACAGTTTTAGAGTGTGGTCGTGCTTTTTCTTCTGTCAGTCTCTTAGGAAAGTATCTCAGAAACCATTTGACATAGAAAGTTAAAATTTTGCATAGTTATACATTTTTTTGACCCTCATATTTTGCTGTATTTGCTCAAAAATGTGTGTGCAGTAAGGCAAATATTATATTATTATTTCAACATTCAAGAACTATGAATTAAGTATAGTTAACGATATAATAAACGGTTATTTCAGAATTTTAAAATTTGAATATTTTTATTTATTTTCAACATTCCGAACCTACTGTTTAAGTACATTACAGGGAATTCTAGCAATTATATCAAACTAACAATTAAGAATAATATTAAATAACAAAATAAATAATTGTTGGAAACGCACTATTGTTTTATATTTCAAAATAAATTTTAATTTTATTTTTGGTATTATTACTCGTTAACGTCTAATCAGACTATATGATTTATTATTATTTTGTTACTATTTATATAATATTTAAATATACGCGCGCAAATACACACATTTTTTGAAGGGCAAAAAAAAACTCCCGGCCGGTATGCATCGAAGAGCATACGGGACCAGTCGAGCACACTCGAATTTAAGACGTCAAGCAATCGATATAGTATCGAGACACGTGAAAGTTAAACAAATCTTTCATCACATTTTTACTTATTTTGAGTGAAGTGATATTTAGCCTAGAACATTAATCCAGACCATCCAGAGGCCACGAATCTAGGATGATCCGAAGACCAATAGAATAGAGAGCTCTCTTGAAGCGATTTCACGTCGAAATAATGGTGAGTGCTTTTCATTTTATGTGCGTCGACATCTGCGATTAATTGGTAATTTTCACTCAAATCTTTATGAATTTTCACTTTCCTATGGGAATCATATGGTCCTTCGGCAATTAACAGCCCTATGGCTCCATTTTTGGTCCGATCGAGCACGGATAGGCACTAGCTTTTACAACATTTAAAAATTTGTACTTCGCTTAACACTAAAATAAATCTCATACGTCTTAGCCATTTTTATTTTATTGTTATCATTTAAACATTTAAATCTGGTGGTACCAATATATCTATCTCTTTTACACATTTTAAGGTCGATATCTATCTATCTCTATATTCTAAGCGCATAGTTAAACGATCAGAAATCGTATTTTTAATCTAAGATAGATGGTACAGTTTTATTCGTTTCCATTCTAAAATCATTCTATAAAGCTATCTCCTTTTATTCAAACAGTGTGCGTCTATTCCAACATTCGCTCTTACTGCTATCGAGTAGGCGCAAATTTGTTGTACAGCCAACCCGGCTATTTTTTTTATTTTTAGGGAACAGCTGATTCAACCGCCTCGCGCTACCTATTCAACAACGCTTGTTTTGTTGACGTTTTCCTTTCAAAACAAAACGAGTTTTGCATTTATTTTGATAAAAACACTTATTTATTATTTGCAGGTATTGCAATTTATAAACAAAATTTTTTGGCAAGAGCTGAATATGTAGACACGTTATATGAAGAATTTCAGAGACATCACAATCAAATTATTTCATTAATTTCTGAGGACACTGAATTTCAGGTTCAAGATAAATTCAGAATTTTAGCTGATAAATATTTATATCACATAAAAGGTAAAAAAATGGAATTTACTTGTGCAAATATGGTTAAGGTAACTTAAAATCTTGGCCAACCTTTTCAGATTTATATAAACACCTTATTCATGAAAATCAAGACTTGTCAAATATAGAAAAATTTCATTATTTAATAACTTCGCTAAAAAATGAACCTTGTAATTTGGTTAAATCAATTCCTATGACGGCTAATAATTATCAAATTGCATTTGATACTCTACTTAAAAGATATCAAAATAAACGGTTTTTGGCGACCACTTATTTTAATGAAATATACACTGCTCAACATTTGCAAAGGCCCTCCTTTAAGGATCAGGCGTCATCTACTGGACATATTTTCAGAGAACCTTGCGGCATTAAAAAACTTGAACTTTGACACGGATTCTTGGGACTTCTTGCTTTTTAACATTTTATTGCAAAAGTTAGATTCTAAAACCAGAACAGATTTAGTTAGAGTATAGCACAACCGAAATTCCTCTTTATAAAAATCTTACTGATTTTTTACACAATCAATGTAAGGCCTTAGAGTCTGTGCAATGTATGATGCCGAGTTTCGATTGTAAATCTAAAACAGGTAACAAGAGTGGCCCATCTTTGGATCAACCATCTCAGTCTCCTTCAAAAGGAAAGCAGCGTCATAATTTCTCCAATTACGTTTCTATGGTACCTGTAAATCAACAAAATTATAAATGTATTTTATGCCCTGAAGCAACGCATGCCTTGTATAGATGTCAGCTATTTTTATCCAAGAATCCTCATCAGAGGCATGCTATAGTAAAACAGCATAAACTATGCGAAAACGGTATTCGTTTTAAACATCCTGTGCGTAACTGCACTTCTTCTACCAAATGTAGGATTTGCCAATTTCCGCATCACACCTTACTTCATTTTGAGTCTAATCGGCTAACTGCACCCTCTCTGTCATCTTCAGAAGCGCGGACCTCTGGCAGACAGGTATCAGCTTCTTTTCAGGATGCAGTTTTTCCTTCTGTAGTCCCAGCTGCTGTCAAGGAAAATGTGCTAACCCCACAAGACTCAGTGCAGTCTTCTCAGGCTTTACAATGCAGTACTTCTACTTCTTCAAATAAACCATTCACGGTTCTGCTTTCTACTGCAGAAGCAGAAATTAAGGATGTTTGGGGAAACTTTCAGAGAGTTCGTATCCTTTTAGATACTGCCAGCATGGCTAATTTTATCTCTCAAACCCGGCTATTTTTTTTATTTTTAGGGAACAGCTGATTCAACCGCCTCGCGCTACCTATTCAACAACGCTTGTTTTGTTGACGTTTTCCTTTCAAAACAAAACGAGTTTTGCATTTATTTTGATAAAAACACTTATTTATTATTTGCAGGTATTGGGTATATTCTCAGGTATATTTATAAATAGTGGTGGATTTACAGTTCTTTATTATCCAAATCTTTCTATAAATATCACGCCGACTAGATATAAATAATTTCTTTATTTTATTGCATCATTTGGTGATTTACACAGTGTCTTCCTCTTATAAATTAAATACATATATTTTTGTTCCTGAACCAAAATAATTTTAAAATGACTGATCAAGAACAAATCTCTAAACTTGATTTTAAACGTAAAATTCCTTTAAATAGATTAAATGAAATTAACAATTCTACAGCTGATCCATTTTATAAACAAAATTTTTTGGCAAGAGCTGAATATGTAGACACGTTATATGAAGAATTTCAGAGACATCACAATCAAATTATTTCATTAATTTCTGAGGACACTGAATTTCAGGTTCAAGATAAATTCAGAATTTTAGCTGATAAATATTTATATCACATAAAAGG
Source organism: Kuschelorhynchus macadamiae (assembly GCA_030620095.1). Taxonomy (NCBI): domain Eukaryota; kingdom Metazoa; phylum Arthropoda; class Insecta; order Coleoptera; family Curculionidae; genus Kuschelorhynchus; species Kuschelorhynchus macadamiae. Next base: position 999,124 of record JAUTXW010001890.1, read on the forward strand.
TAAAAAAAATGGAATTTACTTGTGCAAATATGGTTAAGGTAACTTAAAATCTTGGCCAACCTTTTCAGATTTATATAAACACCTTATTCATGAAAATCAAGACTTGTCAAATATAGAAAAATTTCATTATTTAATAACTTCGCTAAAAAATGAACCTTGTAATTTGGTTAAATCAATTCCTATGACGGCTAATAATTATCAAATTGCATTTGATACTCTACTTAAAAGATATCAAAATAAACGGTTTTTGGCGACCACTTATTTTAATGAAATATACACTGCTCAACATTTGCAAAGGCCCTCCTTTAAGGATCAGGCGTCATCTACTGGACATATTTTCAGAGAACCTTGCGGCATTAAAAAACTTGAACTTTGACACGGATTCTTGGGACTTCTTGCTTTTTAACATTTTATTGCAAAAGTTAGATTCTAAAACCAGAACAGATTTAGTTAGAGTATAGCACAACCGAAATTCCTCTTTATAAAAATCTTACTGATTTTTTACACAATCAATGTAAGGCCTTAGAGTCTGTGCAATGTATGATGCCGAGTTTCGATTGTAAATCTAAAACAGGTAACAAGAGTGGCCCATCTTTGGATCAACCATCTCAGTCTCCTTCAAAAGGAAAGCAGCGTCATAATTTCTCCAATTACGTTTCTATGGTACCTGTAAATCAACAAAATTATAAATGTATTTTATGCCCTGAAGCAACGCATGCCTTGTATAGATGTCAGCTATTTTTATCCAAGAATCCTCATCAGAGGCATGCTATAGTAAAACAGCATAAACTATGCGAAAACGGTATTCGTTTTAAACATCCTGTGCGTAACTGCACTTCTTCTACCAAATGTAGGATTTGCCAATTTCCGCATCACACCTTACTTCATTTTGAGTCTAATCGGCTAACTGCACCCTCTCTGTCATCTTCAGAAGCGCGGACCTCTGGCAGACAGGTATCAGCTTCTTTTCAGGATGCAGTTTTTCCTTCTGTAGTCCCAGCTGCTGTCAAGGAAAATGTGCTAACCCCACAAGACTCAGTGCAGTCTTCTCAGGCTTTACAATGCAGTACTTCTACTTCTTCAAATAAACCATTCACGGTTCTGCTTTCTACTGCAGAAGCAGAAATTAAGGATGTTTGGGGAAACTTTCAGAGAGTTCGTATCCTTTTAGATACTGCCAGCATGGCTAATTTTATCTCTCAAAGTTGTGCCAATCGTTTGGGCCTGAAAAGGCAACATTTTTCTGTTCCCATTGAGGGAATAAATAATTTAATTTCAACCTCCCATAAAGGCATTACTCAATGTTTTCTAAAACCTTGTGATAAAGTTAGTCCGACATTTTCATTTGAAGCCATTATTTTGCCCAAGGTTTGCTCAGAACAACCAAAGGTAATGGTTAATCTTCAACACTGGTCTCATATAAAAAATTTGAAGTTAGCAGACACAAAATTCCAGACTCCTGGCCCTATTGATATTTTAATTGGGGCTGAGCTTGTACCCTTCGTATTAGGTTCTGGAAGAATTTTTGGAAAACCAGGCCAACCTGTGGCCTTAGAGACTATTTTTGGATGGATTCTACAAGGTCGTACAGAGTATCCGACGTCAAATTTATCTTTAATTAGCTGTCATGCTTCCTTTGAACCATAGGTAGACACAACTCTTCAAAAGTTTTGGGAAATCGAGCAAATTCCGACAATAAATAACTATTTGTCACCTGAGGATATTAAGTGCGAATCTATATATAAAAGGTCAGTTCAGCGTGACAGTTCCGGCCGATTTGTAGTTGCACTTCCATTTAAACATGAGAATCCAGATTTTGGGGATACTTACACTCAAGCTTTTAGACGCTTTATTTGCCTAGAATCTCGCCTCTATAAAAACCCCGTACTTCAGTCGTCTTATTCTGATTTTATCAAGGAATACATTCAAAATGAATATATTTCCGAAGTTTCGATTTCTGACTACTGCTCATCTTCAGCATTTTATTTACCACATCACTGTGTTTTGAAGCCGGACAACGTTTCGACTAAACTCAGGGTCGTTTTCGACGCTAGTGCTAAAAGCGACACTGGCATGAGTCTGAATGATAATTTATATTCTGGCCCTAAACTTCATCGGGATTTATCTACAATTTTATTAGGTTTTCGTACTTTCCCTGTCGTGTTTACGTGCGACATTAAACAAATGTATTGTCAGATATTAATTACACCTGAGCACAGACATTTTCAAAGATTTCTGTGGCGTTTCTCAAAGACAGAATCAATCAAAGAATACACTCTTAACAGAGTAACCTTTGGAGTATCATCAGCTCTATATTTGGCCCTTCGGACATTAAAAGAATTGGCAAATATTGAACAAGATAATCATCCTTTAGCATCACAAGTCTTACAACAGTCAGTATATATTGACGATTGTGTTTGTGGCGCAAACTCTATAAAGGCAGCTCTTCGTCTCCAAACGGAACTGATAACCCTTTTAAAAAAGGGCGGATTTATGTTAAGAAAATGGGTGAGTAACCACCCAGATATTCTATCTTCTGTCCCAAATTCAGATGTTCAGATGCCTTTTTCTTTCGAAAGCGAAGGTCCTACCTACATCAAGGTTCTGGGTCTCCAGTGGAACCCAAATTTAGATGTATTTTCGTATACATGCACTCCCATTGAGGCAAAGTGTACAAAAAGAAATGTTCTTTCTCAAGTTGCAAGAATTTTTGATCCTTTGGGCTTAGTAGTTATAATAGGGGAGCGCCTCCTCCTCCTCCTCTTCCTCTCTCTCATGTCCCTCATTCTTAACTTCCTCCCCTTTTATTCTCATTCGCATCATATTTTTAATTTTTTCTCTTTGTTCTCCCACATTTGATTTTGCATTCTTAAGTCTTATAAATAGGTGCATCATGATCATTTTAGTAGGCCGAGACACATTTACTAAGCTGTGCTCGAGTTGCGTAAAAAGTTATTTTTGAATTTTTCCACCAATTTTGTATAATACAAAAAGAAAAAATGTGTCAAGTAATAAGTGAATTATGTGTAATCGCGAAAAATTAACTACAACTATCAGACAGTTAAAAGTTAAATATCTCAATTTCTTTGAAGTGATTTCGAAAGATGAATACACCAAGCTGTTTTATCCACTGAAACGAGATTATTTGGAAGCAATTGACTGTTGTGATGATTATTTAGAAGGAATTATAAGCCTTACTACGTTTTTCAATACATTTGGGAAATCATACTTTGTAGGAGAATTAAGCCACCTAATAGAATTTATAGGAGAAGATTGCCAATTTATACCTGCTATTATTGCAACCCAAAAGAGGTTTCAATTATACGAAGATAAAAAACAGGTATTATCAAAGAAAGTTAATCCTATTCGCAAGAGACGTCCCCCTACATATTTAAAATATTATGTTAAATAAATGAAATGGCTGAGTTGCTGATTGCAGTTAAATTATTAGAGGAGAGTAATCTTTCAAAAACCTATTTCTCATATTGTATGGCAAGTGGTCCGGAGTGGATAGACTTTTATTGTAATCCATCTGAGGAATTCGTAAAGGCTGCCCTCTGTTGCAACAAATACATTGAAACATTAAATTTTTTTCAAATTATTCAAGATCTAAAAGATATTGGCTTTGGTTACTATTTAAAAGACTTTTTAAATTTATTGACGAGGATACTATTCTTCAAGAAATTGAAAAGGAAGAATAAATTTAATAATATTTACAATGGAGCAAATGGTTACTGAAATGTATGAAGAGATTTATTATATCTGCTGCATACTTCCAATATTTATCAATTGTAGGCGAAGAAGACGCAGAAGCACAAGATTTGTCAGCATATGTTAATAATATAGATCGAATGGAACAATGTAAATTAGCCGCTAAATTTTGTAATGATTATTTAAAATATAAAAATGAGTATGAACTTTTAAATGAATTTAGAAAATTAGATTTAAGGTATCATATTAATTGTATTCAATCATGGTTGGTTAATGCAAAATAAAAAGGTAATTAAGTTTTTTTTTATATTTTTATTCATTCATAAAACATTTGTCAAAGCACACATACAAGGTGATTTTGAATGATAGAAGCATTTTGGTTCCATTAGCTTTAGCGCTGGTTGTTCATCTATTTCAATCACATGCTTTTTAGAATATTTCTGTATAAAATCCTTTTTTTCGCTTCCTTTTACAAAAACAAAATCTGCTTTCTTCGTAAGTGTTTCAATTATTTTTGGGAAATGATGTAATGGAGTAAATCCATTATTCCAATGTATACAATGATAATTTTTCGTTAACCATACCGCCTGCTTGTGACAATCAGGTGAAAGAAACTCCATTGGAAAAGGCTTTTTAAAAATGTAATGAGTCATTTCATAACCATCAAAAGCTGCAAGCTCTTTCGGTATAAATTTATTTTTTTCATCCTTGAATCCTTGAATATCTATAACCAATCTCATATTTTCAAAGCAGCAAATTTTTTAATGAGACTTTTTTTACTTGAATAATTTGCAATTTCTTCTTTCAGTTGATTAATTTTAAAAATAAATTTTTCAATTTGTAGTTGTAGTTTTGATGTCATGACTAAAACTAAAAGCTTTTGAAAATTTCTTTAAATTAAATCGAAATATGAAAATAGTGGGGATAAAGTTTATAATTGTTTCACAATTTTAGTAAGAGGGTTGTAGCTAAATAATTTGTCATGTAAAATAAGACAATAAGCAGAAGTATCTTTTTTAATTGCATTGTGTGTCTCAAATTCAATTCTCATTACTACGGATCCCGTTTGAATTGTTTCTTTTTGATGGGAGCAATCAATATGTGTAATAGGACTAATGTTTTTGAATTGTTCAGGATTAAAAATGGGTTCATTTGGAACACCATAGTAAGACTGTCTAAAGTTGGCAAACATTTCGTATAAAGCAGAAAATTTGTTTTCTTCGAAATTTAAGTACAAATCGTGATAAGGATATCTTTCAGAATTTAAATATACTCTAATATTTGACAAGGTAATATTGTCAAATTTACTCATATCTTTAACAATTTTCCCTTTTCTGTTTTCTTGAAAGCCAATCACAACATGACGAGGAGCTTCTAGTTTACTAGTTGTTTTTACCATGTGTGACGGGTTGTTTCGGTTAGAGAAGAATATTCAACAAGTTCCCAACTCCTGAATCCTATCAATATATCTTTATTTGATTCTAATATTTTTGATAGAGCAAGTTGTTGTGGCATATCAACTAGAATGTGAGGAACTTTCCAATAAATTTTATCGAAAGTAACCAATGGAGTGTCAGGAGCAGTAACAAGGTGTGCCGGATCTTCTTTGAAAATAACACCATCTAAATCATCAGTTGATCTAATAAGAACCAATTCCTGTTTCATATTCATAATAATTTTTCTGTAATCTTCAAAAAATCCTAAAAGCATTTTTAGTGGTATGGATACGGAGAATTTTCCATCATTATCTACTAAAATTGTATCACCTTCTTTCCGATGTGGAAACCAACCTGCATTTTCCAGTTTTAAACTTTCGTTGGTATTGTGAGAAAGGTAGCTTTTTAAGGTTGATGCTAATCCAACATTTCTTATTGAATCTATAGTAATTCCGTTTAGTTCATAGCGGATTTCTCTGAACAAAAAGGCTATACCATTGTTAATAAATAGCAATTCTTTCTTATATTTACCTTCTGTATTAGTTAATTTTCCTTCGATATAAAGTAAACTATCTGATGGTAGAGTGTAAGCATCGAGTTCTTGAATTGGGATCCTTATTTCATCATTGTAATCGAATTTTGAAGAAATATATGGTTGATATGTGTGAAGCTCAGAACTGACGATGGAATTGTCTACATAAAGCTTTTCGTTTACGTTTAATATGTTCATTATTTTAAAACAGTGAAACCCAAGGATGTGAGAAATTTACGATTATCTCGTCTTAACTTGTTGGTGTTGGATTTGATACTGAACTGTTGTTTAGGCTTTTTCTTTTTATAAGTTTTTACTTTGTTGATAGTGGTAGGGGCAAGTCTCATCCCAAGGGCTCTATTATATCTAACAACCATTTTATATTTCACTTGTTTGTAAATGTAACCTTACTGTTATAGTTTCTCCTCTAAAACTGATAAGTTCTCCGTCTTGATCAACTATTTTAACTGTTATATTGTTAATTGCTTTGACGCTAACTGGAAAATACAAAATGGGCAAAGGAGATTCAACTATTTTATACCCTGGAGCTACAGTTGGATAAAACTGGTGAATAATATGAACAGGTTTACCATTATTGTAAGACCCGACACAAATATTACAGTCAATACAAATAGCATTCACCTTAGTTATTTTTGCAACATTATCTGATTCTTCCTCTTTCATAGCTTCTAGTATCCTGCTATTAAAACCCAACATTTTTCCTATCGAATCTTCCTTGGTAAAATCAATTATTCTACTACACATTAAAAAAGTTTTTAGAGTATTAACATTTGCTTTTAAAAGAAAAAAAATTTTTTCATTCGGAAATAAATCTTCTATACTTTCTCTTATGTATGTTTCTATATCTGTAATGTCATAAGTTCCGTCGGGAATAACAATTACTTTATTATCTATATAAAATTTATTATATCCTTCTTTTATATTGGGGATAGTCATAAACGTTTCAAAATCAGCTAAACCCAGGTAATATTGTTTTTCATTCTCTAAATATATGGGCGGATTAAAATCAGCAGACAAAACAGAACTGTTTCCTGATATGGCAATTGTGGTAGACATTGCAGTTTATTTATGAATGAGATATTACAATAAATAATGAGTTTATATATTTTTTGCAAAAATTTTAGGGATAGTTGACCACAGTTATATGAATTAAATTTTTGTTTATTTTCATAAGTATAAAATACATCCACTTTGCCATTCGAATTAAAATATTTGAGAAGTTCAAAAGGTGGTTTTAAATTTCCATAGCTATCAAAATATATTACATTTTTGTTATTTTTAATATAAGCAGTCCAATGAGATCCTTTATTTTGTTTTTTATCCAAATTTACAATACCACATTCTTTCAGATTAATTTTTTTTGGAAGTTCATCGAGCATAAAAACACCTCTAAAGCCAGTTATTTTTAACAGCTTTACATATTTAATAATATCATTGTTCGTAAGTGCTCTTTTTGGAAAACTTATTTTGAGTTTTTTTCTTGTCTGATTGCTTTCATTTTGACGGATCCTCCTTTATAAGGTCTGATAAATAGTCCCTTTCCTTTATATGGTCTAATATATAATCCTTTCCCTTCTTTAGAAGCATTTTCCATTGCAATATTATGTCTATGTATTTCTTCTAGTTGCTGTTTAGCTGCTTTAGCATCATTTACTGCCTTAGCAATTCCTGCCGCGCCTCCACCTAGTGCACCCAGGGCGCCAAGAATGGGAAACAAAAGAGGTAGAAATCCTCCAATTTTTTTGGGTGTTCGAATGATACGTTTTTTTCTCAATTTAAGTTTACCCCCTTTTGTATTTTTTAATCCCAAACCGAACTTTCTTTTACCCTTCATTATTCCTGCAACACTTAAAGCTGCAATTTTTTCACCAATAGAAGAATCTTTAGCTTTTACCCTATCCCAGGCTTTTTTTTCTAATATTTGGTCAGATATGTGTCTTTTTGATAAATCTTCAGTCTGAGAGTAAGATATATCATGTTCTTTTTTAAGCGGAATCCAATGGATTTATACCAACGTCACCTCTAGTTAATCTTTTTTCCAAGTTGGTGCCGGGACCACAATAATTATATCCTGGTATATGAACTTCGAAAGGTAGTTTACTAATTAATTTATTTACTAAACCAGAGCCTTTTCTATTACGTGTTTTAATAGTTTTTTTCAACTTATGGCGACCCACAGTCATTGAAGTTCTTTTTATACTAAAAGCACATTGACATTTTACTGGTATAAATACTTTTACAGCTAAAAATATTTACTAGTGTGATTAAGAATGAGGATTGAAAAACAAAAATTCTCATTACCAGTAAATAATCATGACGAAAAAATTTTAAGTAAACAGTTGAGAAAGCATGGTGACTTATTTTGCGGTGGTTCAAAAAGAGGGCTTATAGTTGGTTGCAGTGGTAGCGGTAAAACCAACGTTATGCTTACACTGCTCGAGCATCCTAATGGAATTAGGTTTGAAAATGTTTATGTTTATTCAAAGTTATTAGATCAACCAAAATATGAATATTTAAGAAAGTTGTTAAAACCTATGAAAGAAATTGGATACTTTGAATATGATAGCGATGAGAACATTATTTCACCTCATGAGATAAAGCCAAATTCCGTTATCATTTTTGATGATATTCCTTGTCATAATCAATCTATTATTAGGGACTATTTCACGCATGGAAGGCATAGAAACACCGATTGTTTTTTTATTTTTCAAGGATATTCCTCAATCCTTAAACGTCTAATTCGAGAAAATGCAAACTTATTAATTTTATTTAAACAGGACTGTTTGAGTTTAAAACATATATATAATGACCACTGTATATTGGATATGACATTTGATCAGTTTAAAAATATTTGTGCTAACTGTTGGATGGATCCATATGGCTTTCTTGTAATTGACAAAGATTGTGAAGTAAATCACGGCAGATATAGGAGTAAATTCGATTCCTTTATATATTTATAAAAGTAAAAAATTTGCAGTTTTATTTTCATTTAAAACTTGTACAGCAATAAGATCGAGATAAGCCGTAAAGCAGAAATATCAAAGCTTGAAATTAGCTACTTCTACTGCTCAGTCCGAATTAGAACAAACTTATAGACCAATAACACAACCACTTAAACAGCTAATTTCAAGTATTGGTAAATCCGAACCATTCGATTTAAAAGACGAAAGAGTTTCAAAGTATAAAGATTTCAAAACACCTACAAAGCTTTATAAAACATCAACTCCGACGAAAAATATTCAGAAAACAGGAAAAACTCCGTCACTCCCTACAGAACTACCAACATTTTTAAATGACAGTAGTATCACTTCTTCCTCTCCTGTAGTACAACCATTGTCATCAACTGTTATAGCAGAAACTTCAGATCCTTCTAGTGACACAACAACAAATTTAAACTTGTCAGACATATTGGAACAAACTAGAAAAACAATTCAAACCTATGTTGGTACACCATCATATAAAGATTACTTAGCAGATTTTCATGAATTACCCAGATCATATATTGATGAGGGTGTGAAAGATACACAACATAAATTTGACCATTATTATGGAATAGTTCATGACCTCGAAACGGATAAGTTTTCCTTTGGTTTAACACAGATACCGGTAGAAATTATTGGAAAAGACATTAAAGTGGGAGGAATAACGTACACAGGCACGCCAGGTTTATACGAATTGCTTTTCAAAAAAGAACCGAAAGGTTATAAGAAGGAAGATTTAGATAATTACATGAACATTCTAGCTAAAACAAATGTATATCGTAGGAATTTTGATTCAAATGAACAAGTTCAAGGAAATACATCACACAAATATGTTACAATAATAGGACCATATTTACAAAGAAAGGGGATTACAAAGACAAAAACTTTGCCAAGATTAGTTACAGCATTTAACAAACCAAAACCTCCGTTTAGAACAACTAGAGCCAAATCTACAGGAAAGGGATTAATTTTGAAAACAAACAGATCAAATACAGACTATGTATACTGGAATAATGTAAACGAAATTGTTGATAGGCTACGTTTATTAATTTCATCAAGTGATGCGGGAAATAATGCTCATAGTAACGAGATTATCTCTATTATTGAAGAATTAAGAGAAGATAAAGTAATACTATAAATAACAGCTATCAAATATAATCATATTTATTGTTAAATGAAAGCTCAACATGACAGTTGATAAATTTGGACGCCATATTTGAAAATGAAACAAATAATGAAATCTTTGCTAAAAAGCTTAAGGTTTTTGATGAAAATTTTTTAAAGTATGAAAACCAGATTAAAGGATGTTATACCTCAATTGAAAACGTTAATAAACAGTTGCTAACGCTAAATCAAATAAGTAAAGATTTGCAATTTTTAAATGAACATGTTAAAAAGGAAGACAAAAAATTAAGTGATGATATCAACAAAATTAATAAAATAATGGAAACAAATATAAGAGAAGTAATAATTGAAAAACACAAGGAAAAAATTAAACAATTAAGAACTTTTATAAAAAGGTTAGATGATGAAAAAAAAAGAAATTAAAATAGCATTCTTAACAGTAGAACAATTGACCAACTCACTTTGGAAGAAAATCAACAATATATTTCCTTGGAAAATATAATGTCCAGTGTAATTAAGAAATTAGAACAAGAATTAAATAAAACAGAGGAGGAATTCAAAAATAGTGATAGTAGATCAACTACTTTCTTAACTGGAGAGATAAAAAAATCCTTTAATGCGTTAGAAAAGGAGATTACTAAAATTAGTAAAATTTTAAATGAAAAAAGTTATACAATACAAATTGATAAATTGAATGAATGGGAAAAAACATATAAAAGTTATATTTCGAATTATTACAAAACATAGAAAGTGAACTTCCTTAAAATTGAATAAACAAGTTTGTTGTCATGACAACCGTTAAACAACAAGTCGTTAATGAATTACATAAACCTGCTAGAAAAAACTACAAACGCAGAAAGGTGGTAGTGAAAGGGTTAAATGATCTTTTTCAAGCTGATTTGGTTGAAATGTTACCCTATGCCAAATTTAATAAGGGATTTAAATATATCTTGATTACCATAAATGTATTTTCTAAGTATGTTTGGGCCGAACCGTTAAAATCTAAATCTGGAAAAGACGTAACAGCGGCAATGAAAAAAATATTAATCAGTGCAAAAACTCCACCAAAAAACTTGCAAACGGACAGAGGGAGAGAGTTTTTCAATGTAAATTTTTAAAATTTGATGCAACAATTTCGAATTAACCATTATAGCACGTTTTCCAATTTGAAAGCGAGTATAGTAGAAAGAGTGAACAGGACTTTAAAGAATAATATGTGGAAAATATTTAGCATTCAAGGAAATTACAAATGGTTTAATATATTAGCGGATAATGTAAAAGATTATAACAATACAAAACATTCTTCAATAGGAATGAAGCCAAAACAAGTAAATAAAACAAATGAAAATAGAATCTTGAAATCTGCATTTACTCATGCTAAAACGTTAGATATAAAATCTCCAAAGTTAAGTAAAGTGGGTGATCACGTACGAATAAGCAAGCATCGAGAGGCATTTTCAAAAGGTTACACACCAAATTGGTCAAATGAGATATTCCACATTAAAGAAGTTAAGATGACAAACCCTTGGACACATTTAATTCAAGACGAAGATAATCAGTTCATTCTGGGTGGTTTTTATGAGCAAGAATTACTAAAAGTAAAGCATACCGATGTGTATCTTATTGAGAAGATTTTGAGAAGGAAAGGAAACAAAGTTTATGTGAAATGGTTAGGACTTGATAAAAAATATAATACATGAATTGATAAAAAAAATATTGTTTAATTAAATTGAAATTAAATTTTAGTTAAATTTGTTTTATTTCTGTTCCTCACTTTATGCTTTAGCTGATACAAATTACAAAGTCTTAATGTGCTAATTAATTTCAAATAAAATTCACATTTACTAAACTAAAATTTTATTAAGTAAAACATCAAATACAATTTTTATTAAAACGTGTCAAATATATTTTATTTCTATGTTCCTCAGATAATATCGAATCTAGAATAAGTTTACAATCATTTATTCTTTTTTCAAAACGCAGTCTATCTAAGTACCACATCTGAAAGTTACTCCTACGGGCTTGTCTGTAAGCAAAGCTCCACTTCACTAACACATGCACCTTATTGTTCTCTTCCAGAAAAGATATTGTTTTCTTCGTAATATTTTCTTTTTGATCCATTTTCATTGTTTTCGTAATATTTTCGTTTTGTTCCATTTTGCTTCAATTTGTTTTCCATTTGTTCAGGATATAAAGCAAGTAATTCCATCATAGTTGAAACATTTTCACTGTTAGGATTTTCTGTTGGACTTATTATATTATAAACATGCGTACACAAGTCGCCACAATCAGATGAAATATTATTTTGAAATATTTTGAAATATGTATTGAATTCTTGCATTTTAAGTATAGATAATCTATAATCAATAATTTCCTTTAATCGCCACAAATTGTCCAAAGACTCTTGTCCTAAGTATATGAAGTGTGGGCCTTTTGTAATTTGTAGAACAGGGGTATCATTTATTTTCTGAACCTGCAGATGAATGTTGTTTATATTCACACTGGTTTGATCAACTTGAGGAAAGTAGAAATTGTTTACAATAATTCCTTGATGAACACAAATGTCTTTCCAATTTTCTTCGGTTAGTGCGATTGAAAATCCAGTTTTTCCACCAATTACAATTTTTGGAGAAAAATCATTTAAACTAATGCCAACAAGAACAAATTTTGACAAAGAATTATTTAAAAAATAAATTTTTGAATTAAGAAGCGTTTCCAAAGCTTTATGAACCACGGCGTTGTTCATAATGACTAAACGAGACTGAAACATATTGTGTTATTCTTGTACTTAAATATTCTCATCCCCACTTTCTTTAAAGTTTCGATTAAAATGGATTAATGAAAAAATAGATTTCCAGTTTGAAATTTGTAATAAAGATAAATAATTAAAATGGTAATGTATAAAAATAATGCAAAGTTTAATGTAACACTAATGATGGAAAAGTAATAATTTTTGAATTCGTCATAATAATTGGTACAGTTAGGGGTTAAAATTTGTAACTGATTATTTTTAAACTCTAACCTTTCTATCCAATTTGTATCAAAAATAGATCGATTTGGATAATGATACAAAATTTTAAAAAATTTACTTGCATTTTCATTTCCATTTATTCGTTCCATCCAACTAATTGTACTATTGTTAATTAATCCAATTTTCATAAATTTACAATATTTACTTAGAGTGACGTCTGTTTTATTAGAAAAACATATTTCACACTGTGTTACGCCAGGGGGATGATGAACATAAAAAACATTTTGGAAAATAAAATAAAGAAGAATAAATTGAGATCTACTGATAGTCATTAAAACAAATTAATAATTATATTCCAAATTTATTAACATTAAGCAGATACTTTCACCACGAAAGCAAAAGCAGTTGTAAAAAAATAACAATAAAATACTTAATTTAAATATATTTAAAAGTTCATAAATAAGGATATTAATAATACTATATAAAATGTGTAGTTTGAAGACTTATTTTGAATGGTTACAATTATTCGATTCCTATTTTTCCATAAACAGTTATTTAAATCACAATTCCTAGCAAATTTCTTATGCTCCACAATAGGATCATCATAACTTAACCAATCAAAAATTTCAATACCACAATAAAAACATTTACAAATATCATTGATTGAAGTATAGTAAAAGCCAGAGTTACGTTGTGGTCGAAGAAAACACCCTTTTTAAAAAACGTCAAATTTTTATTAAAAGGTAAAATACAAGATTCAAGATCAAGAGCAGACTAACAAGTGATTCAATCACCGTCCTTTGCTTATATTTATAAGATTTCCTTATCTGTAATTGAATTTGTCACATTCAGCAATATGGGGAACGTAACTCCTCCATCCCTTAATGGGCATATAAACTGGAAGTTTTTATGACCTAATTATTTTAAAATAATTAATTAAATTATTATATCATTTATTTGGTCAGTATTTCTTAGTTTATTAAGTTTTAACTTAGGCCATAAATACTTGTACAAAATATACAATATTATAATTATTAAAATTACATATAGTAAAATTGTCCATAAACTTGTCTTATGATAATATACAGTGTCGGTTAAAAGTTTAGAGGTTTCAATTTTTTGTTTATTTATTTCGTTTTGTAGATCATCAAATTTTTCCAAGTTTATAGAATTTGTTTTTAGAAATCTTATATTATTATAAATAGTTCGGTTTGTAAAATTGAGTTTAATATTAGGCAATGGCACATTTAAATATTCGTTTTTTGAGTTTTTATAACTTTTAAGTATTATATTATTTATCTTAAGACTACATATAGGACTTAATTCAATTAAATAAGTTCCGTTTAGTAAAATAGTATTTTGGGTGTTTTTACAAGTTTCCATTGCTGTAATATCTTTATTTGTTATTACAACCCATTTTCCTTCGTCTATATTTTGAATTTCTAGGCTGTCTATTTTTACAGGAATTTGCTTACAATTCGTGATATTATGATAATATTTTAATAGCTGCATTTCGCAAGGTAATGTTTGAAATATATTTTCAGAATGTATATGACTGCATAAAAATTCATTTTCTGTGACTTTTTTGCATGGATCATTCGAGTATCCAAAATTCTTATCATTAATTATAAGATAATTAAAGTTGGGTATTATTATTTTGTAATATTCGCCATTAGGTGTGGGTATAGGAAACAAATGGAATAAGGTATACTCTTTCTTTTCGACTAAAGGAATTTCTATAATAAAAGTAACTTCGCTATTTATTACGTAACCTTTTATATCTAGGATTGTCTCATATTTTAGGACATTTTCTAAGTTTGGTTCAAATGGCAATTTTTCTGAATTTAAGTATTTTTTAATCATTTTTATTTCTGATAGCAGTTCTTTAGGTTGAATTATAGTATTATGAAAATTATTTAGTTTTGCAAATGATATAGCGATTTCTATATTCGCTAATGTGTCAAAAATATTTTGATATAGCATATATATTTGTGTTAAGATCATTTGAGTTCGGTAATAGTCGAAATCAGATATTTCTTGTAGTTCGATTTTGGTTAGTGTTTGTATAGTCTGATTTACTCGAAATTCTAGAATATTTTGGTTATGGGATATATTTTGTGATATTTCTTGAAAACCTTTTATAGAATTACTGAGTAAGGTCATTTGTTTGTCCATTGACAACTTGATGTTATTTTGATTTTGTTTTAGAATATTTATTTCATTATTTATTAAAATTGCATCGTTGTCGTCTAGATTGCCTGTTATACTTTTAATTATACTTCCTAGTCCGTCAATTAGCCCACGTTTCTGCCTACTTTGTTTAGGGGGTAGTATTTCATTTATTTGGCGTAATATTTTTTGTTTTTGGTTATCAATAATTATATAGGAATTATAGTATTCCGTATTATAGTCAGTTTTATTTTTCAAATGTAATTTTAACATATTATATTTTAAACTCAAGGATTTATATTCCTCAATTATACCTTTTATATTAAACACTTGAACAAATGTCCAGTGATTAATTGTCTTCTGGGCGTGTCCTAGTTTGTAGGGTAAGATGCCAGGGTTCAGATTTAAGTCGTGGTATTTTGGTCTGTCTCCTCGTGTGTAGGACCATCTGTAACAAGAGGTCTTTTTAGTTCTTTTATGTGTATAATTTCTGTCTTTTTTGGGTTTTTGATATTTTCAATTTTTACACGATTATGTTCAAGGATTTCTCTTATTATAAAGGGGCCACTAAATTTGGCTTGATTTTTATTTCTAGGGGACAGTTTTTTATACACTTTTTGATTAAGTTTAAATTCATAGGGTTTGTCACCTTTAGGGTTAGTTTTTTCTAGCAGTATTTCTTTCTGTATTTCGCTTTTCTCTGTGACAGTATTGTAAATGGCGTCTACTTTTTCTTTATGGGATAGTACATAGTCTGAGTAGAATGTTGTTGATATTAAGTCTAAAGGATCACGTGAGTTTGTGTGTCCTAAAATTAATTCATGGGGTGTATATTTGGTTGTACTATGTATCGAGCTATTATATGCTATAATTGCATACGGTAATAGTTCGGGAATTGGTTTATTTTTGTCTTTATCTTTTAGGATTCTTAAATGTTCGATTAATGTAGAGTGATATCTTTCTATAGGGCCATTTGACTCATGGTGTCCTGGGGTTGTAAAGTGAATATTTATTTTTTGGGCTTTTAATAATTCCTTTACTAATTCGTTATTAAATTCAGAGCCATTATCACTAACAATTGTTTCTGGGCATCCAAAGAATGAAAAATAATTTATAAGTTTGTCACATACTGACTTAGCATTTTTATCGTATACATAGGCTTGTCCGTATTTTGAAAATTTGTCAAATATTGTAAGGCAATTATGTTTTTCAAAAATAAATGTGTCTAAATGAATTATTTGAAAAGGTTTAGAAGGTGTTTCGGTTTTTACTAAAGGCACATACGATTTTTGTCTGCTATATTTTAGGGTTTGACATGTAACACAGTCATTTATAAATTGAGTGATTTCTTGTTTCATTTTACCCCAATAGTAGTTTTGTTTTAGTCTATCATAGGTTTCTGAAATTCCCCTGTGATTAGTTTTACTTTGATGTTGATGGGTCATCAATAAAATTTTTTCATCCTGTTCTTTAATATTATTGACTAGTTTTGTGCATCGTATTATTTTTGGTTTCTTAAAATTTTGTATATATATATTTGTAAAAATTGGGATAAGTTCTTCATTATAAAAATATATATAACATGTTTTTTTATTATTCATGTAATCGCGAATAAATTCTTTAATGATACCAGGGTTTTCCGGTATTTCTACATTATTAATGTAATTCCTTTCGAATGTTTCGAAATCCACTTTTATTTTATGATGAGGCGATTTCTTTATTAAATATTGCAAAGGCTTATTGTTAATTATTTCGTCTAAGATATTTAATCCGGGGTTTTCTGTCTCATTTTGATTACTATGCACAGTATTGTCAGAAGTAATTAAAGCTGGTTGAATTTGAATGTCAGATAAAATGTTTATTCTTTGTTCATTGTTCGCTTGACCTACGGAAATTGAGGGTAATTCGTTATCTAAGTTTCGAACTTGATCTGAGTCAGGGTTATCTCTACTTGAGCTTGCAACTTGAGAGTCAAGGTTTTGTGTCACGGTTATATTTTCCGAAAGATTACGCAAGTATTCAACTATATCGTTGTCAGCGTCTCCGGGATTATTTAATACGGAATCATTTTCGTATAGATTTAACTGAATTCTCGATAAGGCGTCACAATTACTATTCAAAATGCCTTTCTTATAGATAATCTTAAAGTCATATTCATCTAGACGTAATCTCCATCTAGTTAATTTCGAATTTACATCTTTTTGATTAAATAACCATACTAAAGGTCTATGGTCAACATATACATAAAATTGTCGTCCGAATAAATAAGGGCGAAAATATTTACAGGCCCAGACTACGGCTAAAAGTTCCTTTTCTGTTGTTGAGTATCTAGTCTCGGTTTCATTTAATGTACGCGATGCGTAAGCTACCGGTTTATCATTAGGTAATGTTCCTTGAGATAGGATTGCTCCTAAAGCATAGTTACTCGCGTCTGTAGTTAATATAAATGGTTTTGTAAAGTCAGGGTACTGCAATATTGGCGAATTTATTAACAGGCTTTTACAATGTTCGAACGCATTTATAAATTCAGGCGTGTGCTCTACTTTAGAGTTCTTTTTTAGACATTTCGTCATTGGTTTTGTTATTTTAGCAAAGTCTTCTATAAAGCGTCTGTAGTACCCAATAAGGCCCAAGAAGGATTTTATTTCCTTTTGAGTTTTAGGTATAGGAACATTTTTTACAGCTGATATTTTTTCAGGATTTGGTTTAATTCCGTTTGGTGTTACGATATGTCCTAAATATTGTACTTCTTTTTTCAAAAATTCAGATTTGTCTAGTTGTATTTTAAAGTTTGCTTCGCGTAGTCTTATAAATATTTTTCTTAGCTTTAAAATGTGTTCGTCTAGACTCGTACTGAAGACAATTATGTCGTCTAGATATACAAAGCATATTTCGTCCTGTAGACCTCTTAATATGTTGTTCATAACGCGTTGAAATGTTGCGGGGGCGTTCTTTAAACCGAAGGGCATTCTTAAAAATTCATAATGACCAAAGTCTGTACTAAATGCTGTTTTGGGAATGTCCTCTTTACATACTTCGATTTGATGAAAACCGTTAGCAAGGTCTAACGTAGAAAAATATTGTGCTTTCCCTAGTTTATCTAATATTTCGGTAATATTAGGCAACGGAAATTTGTCTGCAACACTTACATCATTGATACGACGTAGATCGCAAACCATGCGATATTTCGGCTTTCCTGAAGCGTCAAGCTTTTTTGGAACTATCCATATTGGTGATGAGTAAGGAGAATTTGATTCTCTTATTATATTTTGATCTAGAAGCTTCGAAATTTGATCTTTTACTTCTTTTTTATAAATTTCAGGGTATCTATAACTTTTAGTATAGATAGGAGTGTCTGTTGTTAATTTTATTTGATGTTTTATTGCGTTTGTAAAAGTTAAAGGTATCCCTTCACAATAAAAAACGTCTCTAAATTCAAAACAAAGTTTACGTATTTTTTGTTTTTCTTCATAATTACAATGGTCTAACCTTAAATTTTTTAAATTAGCTTTAAGTTGGTTATCTAGATCTATATCAGATTTTTGTTCATTTGAATTATAATCTACGAAGTTAATTTAATTCACATTTAATTTTTCTACTTCTAGAGGTTCAAGAAATTGGATTTTAATTGGGTTTTCTGTTGGATTTAGTATAGTTGTATAAGTAAGGTTATTTTTTATTTCTACTAAACATTCAGGAATTTCTACATTTCCGTATTTTTGGTAAGAAATTATGCCTGTTCCTTCTGTGATATTCACAGGTATTTCTATTTTTTGTATACATCTTGGTGAAATTATATAAGTAAATTTTTTTTTTTAAAATTTCAGGCGAAAGTTGTTTTTCATTTTTTCCTAAATAGCGTATTGGTATTTCTGTATGCGGCGATTGTAAAGTTCGTGTATTGAAATCTAAATTAGCGTTAAGTTGGATAATAAGATCTAGGCCTATTAATCCATCAAATTTGTTTGAAAAATTAAATAAATAAAATGTATGGTTGCCTTGCGTTTTAAACGTCTGAAATAATGGAATTATTGCTATTTCATTGTGGAAAGATGTAGCATGCGCTGTTTGAACTTGAAATATTTCTCTTTTTATATTTTCGGGAAAATATCTATAGGCAATTTCTGGTTTTATAAAACTTCGAGTACTTCCAGTATCTAGTAGAAAATTTGCGTCTAATTCGGGTATATGAATATATGGTAATTCGGCTGTGTAGTTATTCAAAAATACTACCTCGTATTGTTGTTCGGGCTCGTTCCCGTAAAATTTACATTATTAGTATTTTCTGGGAAATATTCTGGTTCGTGAGTTTGTTCTTGGTATATGTTTGTGTAACTTGGTTCATATGTATTCATATAACTTTGTTCATAAAATGGATTTTCGAAATTTGGTGTTTCTTGATTATCAGCATAATCAAAGTTTTCAAAAATTGGGAAATTAACATTTGTATTTTCATGATTAACAGTATAATCATATTGAGTATTATTTTGTGGGTTTTGTTCCGAAACTTCTTGATTGTAAAGTTGTTCGGTAATTACCTTTTTATTTTGTATATTATTATTTAAAATTGTGTTTCCAGAACTTGTGTCCATAGGTTCTATTTGTCTTGTTCTTATAGAATTTTGTGCAAAATTGGTGTTAGGTCTCATAAAGGGTCTTTGTTGGTAAAAATTGGGTCTTTGAAAATTTTGTTGAAAATTATTAGGTCTTATATTTGAATTTGAATTAAAGTTATTCGCGTTTCTTCCAAAATAATTTGGAGTATTATTTACAGCATTACCGTTTATGTTATTTTGGAATTTTGGAAAATTCGGATTTATTGCATTGGGAAAATTATGTGAATAATTAGGGTTAAAATTAGGTGTATAATTTGGACTAAAATTATATAAATAAGGTGGTTTATACATTGGTGGCGATTTTTGGTTTTTATTTTGCGAATTTGTTGTACTCATTGGCACAGGTCTATTTTGTGGTATTTGTGAATTTTTAAAGTAAATAAAATTTTCTTCCTCTCGCACAAATGCCATAGCTTCTTCTAAAGCTGTTGGATTTTTTAGTCGAATAACTAATTGCATATTATAAGGTAACCCTCGTATAAATGTTTTCAGAGCAAATTCATCGTAATGGTTAATTTTTATTAATTTGGTTGCGGGATCTTCATTTGTTCCATTTAATTTTGCAGATAATAGGCTTCTAGAATCTTGGATTCTCATGCCGAAATTAATAGGGTGTTCGTTTTTAAAAGGTTTTAGATTAATTAAATCTTGTATAAGACAATCGATTGATCTTTGATCAGCGAAGGTACTTGTAAGGGCTTGTTTTACTAGAGCCCAAGTATTTAATTCTGTTCGAGATACAATAAGTTCGGCGGCCCTATGTGTAAGTTTACTTAATATGGTGTCAAATAAGCAAATATTTATTGGGTCATTTAAATTAGCCGTGTTTTGAAAAGCTTTTAAAAGGTTTTCGGAGGCTGTTACAAATCTCTGTAAAAGTTTTGGATTCCCGTCAAAATTTGGAATGTTATCAGCTTGGTAACGTAAAAGAGTATAATTAGTTGTCATTATTTTATTTTTATTGTCAGTTGAACCAGATTGAATTGATAAATCGTTTAGAGAATTAATTAGATCGTCTAGGTTTACTTCCTTAAAGAGCTCAATTTTGATAAAATATATATAGGTATACTTTTTTAAAAATATAAAATGGTTAAAATAAACTATATTTTCAAAAATAAGTTTCAAATTTACGTTTTGAATTATTTATATCAAAAATTATTACTTATTTTTGCAAATAGAGAAAAAAAAATGCTAATATTAAAATGTTTGCAATGACTTACAATACTAGAAGAAAAATTAGCTTCATGGGCTTCTTTTTTCTTTTTTTCTTAGCTTAGGTCCTTACTGCTAGGCTGGTTTGGCGATTTTTGTCCTCCCCAGTGTGGTTTGCCTCTGGATCGGCGATTTTTGTCCTCCCCAGTGGTGGTTAGGCTGCTGGTTTGGCGATGTTTGTCCTCCCCAGTAATGCCTTGTGTGACTTGCTAGCTGTCCCGTTCTTATTCCTCGCCGGTTCCCCAAAGTTGGTCCCGTGAAGTCGCCTTAGATCGGCACTGTCTACTTCTTATGAGCTCCAATTTTTCTCAGGGCTTCTTTGATTCGAGCACTCCCTCGAAGTCACCTTAGATCGGTACTATTTACTTTTTAGGACTCGAACCGTCGAAATACGTAGATTTTCTAGTGAATAAATTTTTTGAAAAAAAACCGTGTTTTTTGCACGTTTCACTATCCGTACGACTGCGCCAGTTACGTTGTGGTCGAAGAAAACACCCTTTTTAAAAAACGTCAAATTTTTATTAAAAGGTAAAATACAAGATTCAAGATCAAGAGCAGACTAACAAGTGATTCAATCACCGTCCTTTGCTTATATTTATAAGATTTCCTTATCTGTAATTGAATTTGTCACATTCAGCAATATGGGGAACGTAACTCCAGCTCCAGCTAACACTTCTGTCTCAATTTTCCTTTCCATTTTTTAAAAGTGGAAAGTCGTTTTTCATATGTTTTAAAATAACTGTTATCAATTTCTTTGTCAAAAGTTTCTAAGCACATTTTGTGAAAGACTTATGAAGACTAACTTTGGTTTCAAAAACAACAAATTTAAATACCTTATAATATCTACATAAATATATCTAAATCTTCATGTTCTGCATTCCATTGATACAAAGCAATATCTTGGTGTCCCCAAGCTAATGTATTAAAACTATAGGGAATTTTATACCGCTTATCATCTTCGGAACTCAAAGCCAATTTATTAATTAACTCTGTAAAAATTGTATGTTGTCTAGATCGAAAAACATACATTGAACAAAAGGTTTTAGAATGGTTTTCAACAACATCTTTATAATGAATAAAATCCAACTGCTTTTTAATTGCACTTTTTTTAACACCTTTTGCTTTTTTTGTTTAACTGTTTTCCGTTTTAATACAATATGCTTTTGCTCCAGTACCATAGAAAGCAGTAATGGGTTCACCAGCATATTCATCTTTGAATTTTCCTATAACTGACTTTGTAATAGGCATTTCATGAATATTATTAAATTCATATTTAGATGTGTCAAATTTGTGAATATTTTTTATCATGTCAGAATAAATATTTGGAGTTGTGACTTCTAAAATGAACGAATCGGTATCGGTGTATAAAAGTGAAATATTTTCCTGATAAAGAGGTTTTAAAAAATTATAAAAGAAATCATACATGACAGTTTTAGATATATCTAATATTGAGAAGCCTACATATATTGGTTTATTGTAAGTAACTTGAATCTTTTGCATTTGAATAGCTACCAAGTTTTCAGAAAATATTGTTAAGTCCTTGAAATATGGTTTTGCAATTAAATTCTCAGCACCATCTTTTCTTCTATTTTTTTCCCACTCTGTAACAAGTCTTACGTCAATTCTCCTATCAACACTTTCCATAGTCTTGCCATAAATACTATTATTTGCCAACTTGTAAGTATTACGATCAAATTCATTCTTTGAATCATTTCTTAATCTTGAATTCAAGTCTATATATTTTTTCAACCAATCAGATTGAGAAAACTGTAAAACTCTATGAACTTTAGTTAACTTGAGTCCATGTTCCAAACATTGTTTTAATAATTGATAGTGAATAACATATTTTGATTTATCATTTAAATTGGGTATTAATTTTATGCATTTAGAATTTGGCGGTTTAAAGTTTTCTGGACAAAACGGAAAATCGTTATGATAGGAATGTAGACTTGTGGGATATTCTAAATCAACTTCTAAAACATATCCCTTATTAGATTTTTTAGAAATATTCATAATATTTAAATCATTGATTTCTTTATCTGTTAACCAAACAAAATCTCCCGTTGGAATGTGCTGTGACATTGCATAACCATACAAATTTGTTGCATCATAATAAATTATGTATTTAGTTGGCTTTAAAGGATCAAAATTTAAAAGAAATGGGTTATTAGCTTCAGATTTTCTACAAATGCAAGAGCTCACACCACCGCGAACGCTTTTTTTGAAAAAGTGTATCATATCTGGATCAGTTAACAATTCTAACTCTATTCCAGTATAACGCAAACAGGCCTCCCAGGATAAACCTGGAAAAGTGTAAAAATGAGCTGGATCGAGCTTATATGTGGATAAACAAGTGCTTCTAAAATTTTCAAAAATATCTGCCAAAAGTAAAGTATCAGAGAGTAAGTAAACGTCGGAGTATTGACCAAGAGATTCACATTTAAACAATTGCCAAACCTTTACAGCTCTTTGGTATTCTGCATCACTGATGTGCTCATCCGTTAAAGTATTATAAAATTGATCTTTCTGAGGTAAAGTTGTTTCTTCTAATTTTAAATAATCATCAATATAACTGTAAGGAAATACACCTTTTTGCCGAATAAGTTTAAATCTTTCTTCATCATTGAAAATTTTTTTTATTTCCTTACATTGTTCATCTTTTAAGCTTTCAGAGAGTTTTGATAAAGAATGGGATAGAAATTGAAAAGAATCAATAAACCTTAATGATATATTTTTTTTCTTAGACTTTTGTGTCTTTTTATCAAAATAGTTATCCACATGAATAAGCTTTTCAAATGAAATATATTTTTCCTTGTTTTGTGCGATAACTGTTAGTTGTTCTTTGTTTAAGCATAATTTTTTAAGAAATAGATGAGAATCATAATTACGCAAATTATGCAATATAACTGGAATAAAGTTAGGTATTCTGTAATTTATGTTGCAGAGTGAATGAGCTGGACCTCTATAAAGACCGGTTATATGACAATGATCTGCAACCCTGTCATTTAAAAGAGGTTTATTACAAATATGACAAACTTTTTCATAGTTATGATAAATTTTGTCCAGTTCGTTCAAAGGGATCATTTTTTTAGGAGCCTTTAAATATTTATTGTATATGTTATACACATCTCTTTCTAAAGAATTTATAAATAATGTATCACAATTTTGACCTCTATATTTTTCAAATTTTGAATAATTATCGTCGAAGGAACATTTAATGTAATAGGCAAATGAATGTGGAATATGTTCATATTGTTTTAAGTGGTCATTATTTAAAGGCTTTAAAATGCATTCAAAATCTGCATACACCACGAAAGGAACTTTCATTTGTTTATGATAATTTACAAATTTCAAAATATTATCATATGAATAGTTTCCAAACTTATCTTTTATTAATTCTTTAGAAGGTAGGTTAATTCGTAAATTATCACAATCATAGCTATTGTGTTGTAATAAATTTTCTTCTGTAGGGAAATATTGTAAACAACCATCGCAAATATATTTTTTTCCGTGATGTTTAGAAATTTGTGCAGAAACTAGTTTTGATAAATCTTTAATATAGCAATAATGAAAAGTTTTTTCATCATCATCACTTATTAACAATAAATTGACATGTTGATTTTTTTTATTCGATGAATAATAAAGTGGACCAATTACTTCATACCCCTTTTTAGGATTTAGAATTTCTAATCCATATACATTAATAGAAATGTTATTTTTTTCTTCAAAAATCTTAATGTTCTTTAGCAACATTGGAAATTCTATACCTGACATATCCAAAACAGAAGAGTAGTGTGGGTAGGATGAAGTTTCAAAATCTAATCCGCGTGGTTGGTGAAGAGCAGACACAACTGCCCAGGCGAAGCAAAAGTTGTCATCATTCCTAATGTTGATCACAGCTTGACGTCTCTTGATCTCTTGAGGAAGTTCGATAAAAGATGAGGCTCTCAGCGGATTGTGCTTGTTAACATTAATTTCCAAATGAAGTAAATTCATCAAAGCCCATCCTGCAACGTAAAAATTAAAAAATTACTTTTTTTGTTGCTATTGTAATCGAAAATAAATTCTTTACCTGAATCTCTCTCTGCAAATTCGTCAGCTTTCTGGTCAATAATGGTGCAGATTGCTCTAACAGTTCTTTTTTCTGATATCCCTGGCAAATGACTTGGAACGGCGCATTAAAAGATTTGACATCATAGCTGTCGCTGCTGGGGTTAAAATAGAAACCGAACAGTTCCATATTTAGCTTGATACATTTATGTTTCTGCAGTTCTTGATCTATTAGATGTGCAATTTTGTATTCCAAATGTTGAAAATATTCTTTCACATTTATGAAGTTTTGGTGTGAGGAAATCCTATAAGATATTATTCGTTCCCTGAATGCCGAATTGATAATTTCAACACCTTCCTCCAAGCCTATTTTGGAATTGTTCTTGTGCACACTAGATCGAAGATGTCCACCCCATAGACTTTGGTTTATATTTTTCTTGCATTCTTTACAATATTTTACAATATTTGTAGAATCTATATAAATTAAGAAAAAAATATTTTACAAAATATAACATGAAAAATAAAATGTTCTTACCTTTAACAAGCTTTGGTTTTTTCAACCAACTGTTGAGTTTTGTGGAATTTCCGTTAACATGTTTTTAATATGTCGCAGTAAATTATCTTTTCTAGTAAAGACTTTATTACATGTTACACACTTATGCATTTCTGAAGTTTTCTGCATAATAATAATAATAAAATTAATATTGTGCAATTCTATTTAGTTATAGTCAAATTTTGAAAAAAGCAATTGCATTTTTGAAGTTCTTTGTATAATAATAAAATTAATATTGTGCATTTTTATTTAGTTATAGTCAAATTTTGAAAAAAGCAATAGAAATTAATTGACTTTATGACTCCATTTCTTCAAATGAGTCAACTAATTTGTCAAAGGCCTGTTTAACATAATTCACCGTACTTTCGTCTCCCTTTTTAATTGTGATCAAATTAGTTAAATTTTGAATAGCGAAACCTAGACACTTAAGGTTTGCTATTTGTTTTTTATTTTTTTTATTAATTTTAAATTTTTTTTTAATGATAAATGATGGTTTCGAAATTGAATTTTGTTCAACTGGTGAATTATTAGGAGAAATATCCGAAGTTAAATTTGCATCAATTTGTTTTTCTTGCGGATCAGAATTTACAATAGCATATGGTGAATTAATAGAAGATATAGCCGAACTTAAATTTTGATCAATTTGTTTTTCTTGCGAATCAGAATTTACAATATCATATGGTGAATTAGTAGGACAAATAGCCAAACTTAAATTTTGATCAATTTGTTCTTCTTCCGAATCAGAATTTTCACTAAACAAAAAGGGAGAGCAAATTGGTCTCGGAGAATTAATTGGCGATTTTAATGTTAAATAATTTGGATTAGATTTTTGAAAACAAACAATATCCTCATAGCTAGAATTTTGAGTTTCGTCAATGTCATTCAGTTCTTCAAGAGTTTGTTTAGTTTTTGTTGTAATTAAGTCCGTTTTGTTGTCAATAATGTCATTAAGATCGTCAAGAGTTTGTTGTTGAGTAGCTGTAAATAAATATTTTTCGTTGTTGTGTTTGTTGGCATTATTCTGAACTTGGCTATTGTAAATAATTTCATTCAAGTCCTGAATAGTTTGTTGTTGACTAGTTGTAAATACTTCTGTTTCATTGTTTTGTTGGTTTGCAAAATTTTGCATTTGAGTACATGTGTATAAGTCAAAGTCATTGTCAATTATTTTGCTACTCGATGCCAAAAAATTGTCCATTATGAAAAAAATCGTAATAACAAATAAAAATGCCACAAATGTACATAAAAATGTCACCAATATATATATAAGAATTAAATCTTGCCAAATAAAAATGTTAGAAACAAAAATAAAAATTTACCAAATAGACACAATGTAAACACCAGAAAACTCGCGAGCTCTGCACAGTGTGAATGCAGAAATCAATTGCATTCGTCTCTTCGCTGAGGCGATTTTATATGCAAAAGTTAATCACATGTGTCCCACTTAAAGTTGAACAACAATCTCTAAAAACCACTTTCCCAAGCCGATCAACAACCTTACCCCCTCCCCCCCCGGACCCCTGAATTTCCGAGACTCAAATCCCGGTTCCCCAATTTCGGGCTACCCTCTTCAGGTTAAGTTAAGTTAGGTTAGGTTATGTTAGGTTAGGTTAGGTTAGGTTAGGTTAGGTTAGGTTAGGTTAGATTAAAAAAGAAGAAAAGAAAAAAGGAGAAGGAAAGAAAAAGAAGAAGGAAAGAAAAAGGAGAAGGAAGGAAAAAGGAAAAGGAAGGAAAAAGGAGAAACATATAAAAAAGAGAAAGAAGGAAGGGAGAGAAAGAAGATAAGGTGAGGGTGAGGGGGGGTTTAAGGGGGTTGGCGGAGCGCCCCCCCCCCCCCGAGGAAACAGACAGGGAAAGGAACAAAAAAAAAAAAAAAAAAAAACTTAAGTATTGCAGGTAGTAAAAGTGGTGGTCGATGGGATATTTACTTAAGAACATCCACTCGACGATCATACAGTATCATTCGCTGTAATATCAGTTGTCGATATTATTTATAACCTATAACCAAAATTGTTTTTTATCAAATATATCTATCTAAATCTAAAGCTCCTAACGATGGCAGAAAATATGATTGGAAACGCTGACCAAATTGAAGAAAATAATGTGGAGAACGCCGCTCAAATTGAAGAAAGAGAAGAAATTTTTATTAACTTGGAAGGCGATTCCATCACTTATAAACATTCATTTTTGGACAAATCATCTAGGCTTGTTAGAAGATCATTCTTGTTTAACATCGACATTAATTATTGAGGAGGAAGAAGAAGAGATGGAGGAAGATGATCAGGAAATTGACGAAGGAGTGGACATGGATGGACAACTGCTAAATTTAGGAACCGAGGCTGACGTAAAAGTAAGCAAGTTTAGGGCTAGTGAATTATTTAATAATTTTGAAGAAAAAGATGTATGTGTTATACAAAGCCACCCTAAAATTGAAAGTCGAAGACTAGGAACATTTGCTATTTGCCTTCCTTGTAGTGCAATTCACATGAGATATTTACGGAGAGGGGAGTCCGATCATGTGAGCTGCCACTACAAAAGAGCTTATGTTGTTAGTGCTTCTGATTTACATTGTGCTATTTGTAGGATACATCTTTTTCTACTAATTCCTGAACATGCTTGCTTTTACTGCAATAAAAATGAAAAAAAAGAGATAGAAGATTATGTTGTTAAATATTAATAATAAACATAGTTTGTAAAGGTGATGTGTAGATTATTTCAACAATATTAATTTTAAATATAGGTTATAAACGTAATGGGTAGATAATGTCAAAAATATTAATTTTAAACATAAATTGTAAAGATAATAAGTAGAATACGTCAACAATATTAATTTTAAAAAATGTCAACTGTTACTATAAGCGGTTATATATTTTCAGTGCTATATGCAAAATACTTCTTTTTATTCTAACATCTGACACTGTATTTGTAAATGAAATAGCTAATCATATGTAAAAAAGTGTCGATTATGTCAACTGCCACTAGAAGCACTCATATATTAGCATAACATTTTGTTAACGCTTGTTTCTGTATTCAATTGAGTTTTCTCTTACTTGATGCAAATTATATTAATATTATTAGTATAATTAAAAAGTAGTAGATTAGGCTATCCCGGTCCGACAATCAAAACCGTCATTTTTACATGTATATTCCCATAAGAAAATTTAAGCTTCCATTTGCAAAAGTGGTGCCATTTTAGGGCGTGGCACTTTTTGTGTAAACCCATAACAATTGTTTTGTTATGTAATGTGAAAATTAGTATGTATTAAAAAACTTGTTAGATCATTGTTGTCGTTTCAATATAGGAAAAGGAAAAAATGTGTGTCAATTATTATATATATTTACATTTACTTTTTTTTACAAAATTATTTGTTACCAGAGTTTTCACAAACACAAATTATAAAAAAATATTATCCTCTTTTTAAAATTACAACAAAATGATGTCTAATTACATCTTTGAAGATTTGTGCCAAATAGTAATATCTAGTGCGACATACAGGACAATTGTTTACCATTATAGAACAACCATTTTCATCATTCCATCTTAAAATACATTTTAAACAAAAAATGTGGGAACATGTATTTGGTCTACATGAATCATAATATTCGATTATTTCAAAACAAATAGCACAAAACACTTTTTTCTCTTCACTCTCAGTTTTATTCAAATTTTTTAAAACAATCCCATTATTTTCTTCTCGAACTAATGGTATATTTTCTTCTTGAACTCCTGGTATAATTTCTTCGAGGCTAATTGTCTGAA
This sequence comes from Kuschelorhynchus macadamiae, assembly GCA_030620095.1. Classification (NCBI taxonomy): domain Eukaryota; kingdom Metazoa; phylum Arthropoda; class Insecta; order Coleoptera; family Curculionidae; genus Kuschelorhynchus; species Kuschelorhynchus macadamiae. The sequence goes on from JAUTXW010001890.1 coordinate 1,028,261, forward strand.
GCGGAATGGATCGATTTCTTTCTCCAACTGATTCACTCATTTTATTTTAATATTATTATCAATAGATTTATTCAACAGATTTTTTTCTTTTAACAGTCACTCGTACCTTAACATACTAAAATGATCTTGATGCACCTATTTATAAGACTTAAGAATGCAAAATCCAATGTGGGAGAACAAAGAGAAAAAATTAAAAATATGATGCGAATGAGAATAAAAGGGGAGGAAGTTAAGAATGAGGGACATGAGAGAGAGGAAGAGGAGGAGGAGGAGGCGCTCCCCTATTATAACTACTGGGCTTCCTTGCTCCAGTTATTCTTCTTGCAAAACAAATTTTACAGCAACTCTGGCTTTCAAAAATAGATTGGGATGAAAAACCCCCCGACCATATAATTAATATATGGAATCAATTTAAAAGAGAATTGCCCTCTATTTCAGAAATAAAAATACCCCGATTATTGCACTCGGACCCTATAGCGAGTTTGGAGATTCATGGCTTCTGTGATGCCAGTACTTTGAGCTATGGTTTTGCAATTTATTTTAGACTTCTAGTGGAACTATAAAAGTAAATCTAGTTTCTGGAAAATCTAGAGTAGCTCCGCTTAAATCTGTCTCTTTACCGCGACTTGAACTATGTTCTGCTTATCTTCTGGCTGATTTACTCGCTTCTGTTAAGCAATCATATTATAATTATCTTACGTTTAACTCAATTTATGCGTGGCCTGATTCGAAAGTGACCCTAGCTTGGTTGTCGAGCTCTCCACATCGTTGGAAGACATTCGTTGCCAATAGGGTTTCTCATATACAAGATGTCATTCCTTCATCATGCTGGAGATACGTACCTACTGGCGAAAATCCAGCTGATTGCGTATCTAGAGGTCTTACTCCTCAGAGACTTCTGTTACATGACTTATGGTGGCATGGGCGTCAGTTTTTATATCAAAATTCAGATAATTGGCCAGAACAAGACTCTTCTTTAGATGGAAATCTTTCCTATATATCTCAAGAAGAAAAACAAGTTTCCTTACATGCCTCTGTAAAAACAGATGAAAATCCAATTTTAGCACTACTTTGGAAATTTTCTTCTCTTAGAAAAGTACAGCGAATTACCGCCTATTTATTACGACTTATCAGCGTATTTAGGAAAATCCAAAATACGCCCACTTTAGCGTTGGATTATAATTATAATGCTTTACAAGCTATAATTAAATGCGTGCAAAAAGAATGTTTTGTCGCAATTTTTCATGCCTGTGACAAAAATTTGTCTCTCCCTAAGCCTTATAGGAAGCTCGCAGTTTTTGTGGACAATGCAGGAATCCTTAGGGTGGGGGGTAGGCTGAGAAAATCCTCTCTTTCATTTGATTCAAAACATCCGATTTTATTACCAAAAAATCATAGATTTACTGATTTGGTAATAGAGCAGGTGCATAATGATTATCTGCATCCGGGTTTAAAAACGGTGCACAACCTGATTGTCCAAAATTTCTGGATAATTTCTCCACGAAATGCTATTTACCGATGCCTTTCTAAATGTATTAAATGTTTTCGTGCAAAACCTAAATCTTATACCCCGGTAATGGCGGATCTACCCGCATTTAGAATTTCGCAGTTAAAGGCATTTTCCCAAGTTTGTCTTGACTACGCCGGTCCTTTCTTAATCACTATGGGAAAGCACCGGGGTATAAAAACCTCCAAGGCATATATTTGCCTTTTCGTCTGTTGTGCCACTAAAGCACTTCATCTAGAGTTGTCTTCCGATTTATCATCTGAGGTCTTTCTAGCCTGTTTACGTAGGTTTATTGCCCGCCGAGGCAGAGTCACAGATATATATTCTGATCAAGGCACCAATTTTATAGGCGCATACAACCAACTTCAGAAATTTTCGCAAACTGATGATTGTATGAAGCTATCTATTAGATGGCACTTTAATCTTCCCGGTTCGCCCCATTTTAATGGACTTAGCGAGTCCGCTGTGAAGTCAGTCAAAACCCATATTCATCGTGTGGTAGGTGAGCAAATCATGACATACGAGGAATTTTACACTTTGTTGACACAGATTGAGTCCCTCTTAAACTCCCGTCCTTTGTCTCCAATGAGTGAAGATCCCAATGACCTTACACCTTTAACTCCAGGGCACTTTTTAACGCTGGAACCTCTTACTAATTTCTCTGAACCAGATGTCTCAAGTATACCTATTAATAGACTAAGCCGTTGGCAAATGTTGACGAAAATACACTATGATTTTTGGAAGCGTTGGAGCGAAGAATATCTTCACACACTTCAACAGCGTTGTAAGTGGACAAAGTCCAGCCCTAACATTAAACCTGATATGTTGGTTCTCATCAAAAATGAACAGAGGCCTCCGTTGGAATGGTCTCAGGGACGAATACTTCAGGTTCATCCGGGAAAAGACGGGGTAGTTAGAGTGGCTACTTTAAAAACTCAAAATGGAGTTTTACAGCGTCCAGTTGTAAAGCTCTGTCCATTACCTGGGCAATAATTTTTTTCTATGTTCGCGTTAGAAAAAACTAACGTGTTTTTTTTTTGGTGGGGGGAATGTTGGAAACGCACTATTGTTTTATATTTCAAAATATATTTTAATTTTATTTTTGGTATTATAACTCGTTAACGTCTAATCAGACTATATGATTTATTATTATTTTGTTACTATTTATATAATATTTAAATATACGCGCGCAAATACGCACATTTTTTGAAGGGCAAAAAAAAACTCCCGGCCGGTATGCATCGAAGAGCATACGGGACAAGTCGAGCACACTCGAATTTAAGACGTCAAGCAATCGATATAGTATCGAGACACGTGAAAGTTACACAAATCTTTCATCACATTTTTACTTATTTTGAGTGAAGTGATATTTAGCCTAGAACATTAATCCAGACCATCCAGAGGCCACGAATCTAGGATAATCCGAAGACCAATAGAATAGAGAGCTCTCTTGAAGCGATTTCACGTCGAAATAATGGTGAGTGCTTTTCATTTTATGTGCGTCGACATCTCCGATTAATTGGTAATTTTCACTCAAATCTTTATGAATTTTCACTTTCCTATGGAAATCATATGGTCCTTCGGCAATTAACAGCCCTACGGCTCTAATAATATTAACACAGTCAAAATTATTTTGTCTATAAATCACGTTTCGATAAAAAATGTTTTTTTACTTTCTTTTTAAATTTTATTAAAGTTTTTATTCTGCGTAAATGTGTTGGTAATTGATTATATATTAATATACCACCATATAATAAAGATTTTTTTGCAAAATTGCTTCGAATATCAGTTGTATTTAATAAATCTGTTTGTCGTGTGTCATGATTATGTATAGTATGTCTTTTTTCTAAATCTATATTGGATAATTTATCTTTTGAAAGTATTGAATGGATGAAAATGCATGTTTTTAACTTATAAATATGGTTAGTATCTAAATAACCAAATTTTGTATATAAATTTATTGTTGGTTCTAGGAAAGGAAGTTTATGTATACATTTAATAATTTTATTTTGTAAACAACATAAAGATTTCAATGTTTTTAAATTAGCAGATCCCCAAACTGAAATCAAATATTGCAATTTTGAATATATTAATGCAAAATAAATATTTTTCATAAATTTTAATGGTATATTACAACGAATTTTATATAGAATTCCTACTAGAGGAGATATACTTTTTCTAAGTTATTCTATATGATTCCGCCAACTTAAATGTTCATCCATGTACAGTCCCAAAAATTGAATGTATTTACTAATTTAATTAATGTTTGTTAATAGATAGTTCTTTACATATTTATTGTATTCGGTATAAATTTGTGCATGGTGTAAGTTTTCCGGAAATTTTGTTTTGTTTAAATAATATTTGTTACAAGTCTTTATGTTTTTTTTCTAATTCTGAAGTAAACCAAGGTTTTGTATTTTTTCTTGTTCTTAAGATTACTTTATGATAACAGGATTTAAAAACATTTTCCAAATTATCGCACAAATCATCTGCATTTTTTATTGAATTTTTAATCGTGTCTAAATTTCTTAAGTTGGTCTTCAATTGTTCTACCTGAAATTTATTTATATTTATATGTTCGAATTTACTAGAATTTTTTTTTGTTCTAGAGCAATGTCAATAACTTGAATAACATGATCACTTAGTGGACTGGGAATTAACTTTAAATTTATATTATCTTCTAGTTTTACCTACTTCACGTGTTAGGTTATTCACGTTACATAATTTGAAATTATTTGTTGAAAATATCTCAAAAAGTTTAGTTGTAATGTTATTTTTTTGAAGAATGTTAATGTTCATATCTCCACATCAATAAACACTGCACGCAATTTCCTTAAAATGTTGAAGTTTTTCTTCCAAGTATTTTAAGAATATGTCATTTTTTACAACTGGAGACTTGTAAAAACTACAAATAATAATATTCAATATACTTAGTTTCAAAGAAATATATGAATATAATTGTTCTGTCTTCTCTAATACATCAAATTTTAACTTTTCGCTAATAAACATGGCTACTACCCCTCTTTTCTCTTGATGCAAAAACTGAATTGTAATTTCTAAAATTGTAATACTTTTCTTCATATTTCTTTATCCAAGTTTCTGATATAACAACTACATCTGCCTTTTCTGCATTGATTAATATTTCAATATCATCCATTTTATTTTTCATTGATCGTGCATTCGTATATAATACTTTCATACTTTTATTGAAGAAGATAATTTATTTTTTCTTTTCTTTTGATTCCCTGAATAAGTGGATTTTGCACTGGTTACTGTTTGCTTCATGTTCATAATTAAAATTTGTTCCATATTTACCATTTGATATTTTGCAGTTATTACATTTTGGATTTTTTTCTTTACAAATCCAATAAGAATGGCTTCCAGAGCAGAACGCGCGTATTTGTTTATTTGTACATTTTTTAGCTTGTGTCCATATTCGCAGCATTGAAAACAAAAAATAACGTCCAAATATTCTTTAATTTTGCAGTAGTCCCATCCCAAAGAAATTTTCTTGTTTACCAACTTTTGAAATGTTCTACCACTTGTTTCTAAATATATTATAAATTTTTTCGAGTAATTAGATTTTCTTCTTCCTAAAATATGTAATTTATCATCGTTACCCAAATGCTGTGTTGCTATAAGTTCGTCTTTTAATTCTTAGTAACTATAGTCTTTTCGGCTTCCAATTATGACTAATTTTGGTGGCTTTAATTTCGAAATTTGTACAGATAATTTTCACCCAGTGTTTTTTCACTTAATAATTTTAGTTTTCCAATTTCTTGTTCTGAATTTGACTTAATAATTATACCTCCATTTTTAATATCTTCTACTTTTTTTATAGATACATTTGCAACTGATGGGTTTATTTTCTTCTCAATATATTGTTTAGTTATTTTGCTACTTTGTTTGTTTTTCGGTTTAATAATTACTACTGGTATATTTTTACTTGTATTTATTGTATGTGTTGATTTTCTTTGTGATAGAACATCAGAGTAAGACATACCTTGGCTTGATAAATTGTTATTGCTCAATTGTTTCAATAGTAACTCAGATTTATTTTCCAAATCATTCAATTTCTTTAATATATTATCGCATTTCTTGAACCGTAATTTTTAATTCCAAATTTTCTTTATTGAGATGTTTTATTTTCATTTTTAAGTCACCATTTTCTTTTTCACTATTGTCTTTTTCTTTAGGACATTTTTCACATGTCCATTCAGTTCCCATTTTTTTCAAGTCGCATGCTTCCTTTTTTGATAATTTTGCACATGGTAGGCAGTACCAATCATTGCATTTTGGACATCCACTGAATATGTTTTTTTGTTAAATTTGTAAGAACATCTTGTACAATTTTTATCACGTTCATTTTTACTAAAATTTAAATATTTATTATTTGATGGTCCTGCTTTTAAAGTGTCTTGAGTAGTTATTGAAAATTGTTTTAAATATTCTTTATACTTATTGTCTTGGGGGTACTTTTCAGGTAGATAAATGCTTCTATCATTTAATAATTTAGTGTCTTTTATATATTATTTCCTTTTGATATTATACGTATAAACTATTTTAACTTTGACAATATTCATATCATATACATATGTCGTTTAAGTATTTTTAAAGGTCAATCAATCAATCAATATGTAATTATATATGTACTTATTATTAAATAGTTATATAAAATAAAGAGGCATTTACAGAAAAATCACTAAGTTCATATCGGGTTTTAAAATCAAAACTTTAAATCAAATTAAATTAATTTGTGGCATTAAATTTTAGGTAGTTGGAGATGTTACCCACCATTTGATACTCCTGCACCATTAAGGAAGAAGAAGATTGTATTTATGCCTACATTTATATTGTAATTAATAATACTTTTGTTGAATAATAACAGTACTTGTAGATATTCATAAATAAGCACATAACCATACTTTATTAAATCATTATATTGAATATTTACATACTTTAGGAGGAAACTTTAGTATCTACCACTTATAGAAGTTACCTCTTCATTTTCGCAATATTAAAATTCACAAATAGTCCTTAAATATATTAAAATTTATGGTGGATTTATGAGATATTTTATGTAAAAGCGATAAGTGTAAATTAAAGAAAGCATAAATATACTTAAGAATGGCTTTGGATCTCTTAAGATAGGGCTTTTTTAGCTTTAAGACGTAAAACCTCCTGAAGAACCTTTAAGCTTAAGAAGGTTTATGAAACTCAGTATTCTAAAGTCCTTCGTAAAGATTAAATTATTTCTTGGGCAATATGTTAATGAAGTCTATTATTCTTGTATTATTTGGTATAATGTAAAACAATTTGTAATATTTTATTTTACTTCTTAATGTACAATTCAACTTTAAGTTATCTTACAAAATAAGTAAAGCTTTCCACCTTTTTCCTGACTTTCCAAAACACCAGTTATTACAAAAATGTAATTTAGAAACATGGTGTGCCATATAAAATATAATTTTACTTAATAAAATCGATATATATATATATATATATATATATATATATATATATATATATATATATTTATATACTAAGAATATGTCCAGAAAATGTTGTTACAAAAGCCTGATACTCTTTAGCATATTACACTTTTGTGATCTATTTATTTATTATTGGACTTTTACAGTTTTAACTTTACTTCACATTATTATCATATTTTCTGTTCTACGATATGTTTCAACTGAAAATTGTAAAGCTTTTTATTCTTATGTTATTTTTATTGCTTTTGGACACTTACGCATACCGACATTTCTGTCCCACAAAATATTATTTATTGCATTTCTCGTTGTTCTTCAAGAATAATCAATCTAAACGTATCAATTTTTAACATGAATGAAAACCATTTAGAATTTTTTTTAATTCCACCTATTTCAAATCAGAATAAATAACTTGTATCTGCGCCACTGATGGTACGTGTGAATTCAACCTTATATCGACTCGCAACCAATCAAAATTTGGAGAATATTGTAAACACACCGCGGCGACACACTATCGGCGTTGCCGTTTGCAGTAAAAAGTATATAATTTATGGATATCTGACATGATACAGATTTCTATGTTTTTTCCAAGCCAATAATTATCTACATTACAAGGAATCTTAGCATTATCTTATGAGTTTATTACAAATTAGGAAAAGATATAAATAGTACTTGACCCAGCAATCAATAAGAGGAAATACTGAAAATATCAGTAGGTGTCCGGCAACACGAGATGATTGCCTCAAAATAAACAAAAAGTATATTGGACACAAACAAGTTGTCTGTAATATGTGTTAATGCTAATTCTAGTCGTTCAATATTCGAAGGACGTGATTATCTCTTATAACAGCTCACACATCAACTTTCTTCTTGTCAAATTCCATACATTTTCACACGGACGTTTTCTATCTCCGTGATCTAACAAATATTTATTCTTTCTGTTTCTGACAGATTTGCAGCAATATTTTCAAATTGCATATTTATTTGTTTGCAGATGATACCCTAATATATACTTACTCAAAAAACATTCAAGATTTAGTAGTTAGGATTAATAACGCTCTGAATAGTTTTTATAAATATACATGCGAAAATTTGCTAAAAGTTAACACGAGCAAAACAAAGTTTAGGCTTTTTTCCACCGAAAAAGTTAAAAGAGAATTTATTGAAGGCAACTACAAAATAAAAATGAGTAACTTTGTATTAGAACGAGTTAAGAAAATTAAGTATTTGGGGGTAATAATTGATGAAAAATTAACATTCCAGGATCATGCTAATATGGTAGTATCAAGGATCAGTTACAATATTAATTGTCTTTCACGTTGTGCATCACACTTCTCATTGTGGTCACGAAAAGTTATTTTTAAGACCTTAGTTTTGCCACACTTTAATTACTGCTCAACAATTCTGTTTTTGTTAAATAAGAATGAAATTGATAAATTACAAAAAATGCAAAATCGAGCAATGCGAATTATTTTAAGGTGTAATAGGTATACACCAATTAGATCAATGCTCGAATGCTTACAGTGGCTGCCAGTGATCGAATACATACGGTTTAACGTTTTATAATATAAATTGGTCATTCTCCACCTTATTTGACATGCAAAATAATTTATAACAGTGAAATACATTCGTACAATACCAGACAAATAAACAATTTCTTTATAACTCCAAAAAATAAAAAAAAGTGGACAGAACACTATATTTTATCGAGGTTTGGATATGTTTAACAAATTGCCTGAGGTAATTAAACAATGCTAAACCATTTCAATGTTTAAATCGCAACTTAGGAATCACATGATACAGCAGTACAATCGGCAGGTTCTGTAATGATTTTTATATGTGTATGTTGGTTTTTATGTATGTACCTACCCCCTAAAATGTTTGTTGTTTTTTTTATGTAAAGCATCTTACTTAAAACTTTAATTTTAATTGGTTGTATTAATATTTGTTGTTTGTGTGTAATCTTTTCCAAAAAACGTTTTATTTGACATTATATAACTTAAATTAGTTAACATATATAACTTATTGACATGTAAAACTTAAATTGTTTGTAATAATAATTAATTATTGTGGTTATTAGTTCTGTGAGCTAAATAAATAAATAAATAAAAAATATTTCTGAAAGTTGCTTTTAACAAGACGTTTAAACTTGACCTTGGCAACTCATGACATAATCATCGCTCTTACAGGTATTACCTCTGACTATAAGACAAAATATTTTTTATTTCACTTGCATTTACTATCATTTTGCAGAAACGGGTCAAGATAAAAATTTATAATTTTGGAATTATACTAAGTATAATATTGGAAATACATCACAAAAAGGTTAGGTTAGTTTGCAGAAAAACTGAAACTGTGACAATGTTGGGGTACGCAAGTGTCGGGGGTACTGAGTAACCCTTAATCACCAAATATGGTTTAGATCCGTTGAATAGTTTTTCAGATATTTGATCGCTTCCAGACGATTAACCCACTATATTAAGTTCAAAACTTCTTTAAATTTATATAGAAAAAAAATCATATATTTATAGATTAATTTAGAGCGTAGGTGTTTATCCAGGGTTAAGACCATATATTTTTATGTTAATTTCTAGTCTTTTTCAAAATACTAATCTACATATTGATCGTATATTAAGTTCAAAACTTGTTTAATTTAATAGCATAGTTAATCCTTCGATTTAAATTACATGTGTCGTAAATAAATGGTAAACATTGTTACCACAATATCTCAGGTTTTCATAACACTGTTAAATATTTTTTTTATATAAGGAGTTATTTTGAATCAGGAAGTTATTTTTTAAACATTTTGATTTGTGTTGAACAAAATGTAAAAAAAAGCGTGAGTTTATTTCTTAAGAAACTTTATTAGTTTTTATCACATAGTTTTCTCCTTATTCTGTATGTTACTATCTCTAAATTTTTTGCAAAACTACTGCTCAAATTTTTAAAATAGAATCAGGCCATGAAATAGGCAAAGTGACAATATAATACTCTAAGCCTAAATGCCAAATGTAATTTTAAAACCAGATGAAATATTAAATATTACTAAACAGGCTACATTTTTTAAAATCTAAGGTCTTAAAATATCTATTGTAAAACTATTAAAAAAATTTTGAAGACAAAACCCAAAAAGTCTGAAAAATATTGAAAAACACTGCAATGCTTGTCTTTAACCTTAAAAATATCAAGGAGTGCTATAAGTCAACACCTTGTTTATTAAAACAATTCTTTGAATAGAATTGAACCTTTAAACAATCTTAAGTCCAGAAAAATCAAGCTATTACCGGTACATAGAATTTAGTTAATTAGATATAATCAAATCGCAGCTACTTCAAAAATGTCCTCTAATAGACTTTTAGTGTAACACACTTTAAGTTTAGACAAAATTGCTACTCAAGAAAGAGGGCCTGTATATTTGAAATAAACTCCGTTTTAAATTTAAACAAAAATCGTTACTTTTAAAACATCCTGTATACATTATGTATTTTTATCTAGTTTCTAAATCAAGTGGGTCGTTTTTAAGTACTAAATTATTTTTAAATAATTTCCTGTATACATATCTATTACTACTATTTTCACAGGATGCCTATTTTTGTTTAAATCCGCTATTTAATTTCAAGATCTCTTCATTATTTTACGTTTGTTTTGATATGACGTATTTTAGTTTCTAAATGAAGGTTTTTAAGTACTAAAATTATTTTACAAAAAACAATGTATTTATCTATTTCGCAGCTATTTTCTAAATAAAGGTTTTTAGTCCTAAAACCATTTTACCAAAAACTATTTCAAGTTTCAAAATAAATTGTATTGTTATTTGAAAAAGTACTAAAACTATTTGTTGTTTAACCTTACAAGAAAACAAGGTAGAGATCTGAGACAGGATCTTATAAAATTATTATTTTGAATAGAAAAATCAAGTTATTATCCTGTATTTAGATTTTTTTATTAAATTAGTTAATCTTTGAATAAATAAATAAATAACATTTTCAGAATCTAAATCTTAAAAATATTTGTGGTTTTTTTATTTTACGAGACATACCTTGTGTGAAATCTGTCTTAGTTTCTAAGTCCATTTGAACTCTCACTAAAACTTTTAAACATATTTGTAAATAAGACATCTAAATATCAAAAAGTATAGCCTTCTATTTAAAAACCTTTTCACCATTGCAAATCTTAAGCCTAAACTTGAAAATCTACTTTAAAATTAAACTTCTAACTTAAAATACCAATAATAGAATAATATATCAGTAAACCTATTTGAAATACATACCATAAAACAACATTAAAATAATACTTCTGTTTAAAAATCAATACTCCAATATACATTTTAAGATTTAGGCAAATACCTAAGATTAAAAGATAAATATTTAATGATAATCTGTATTCAAATCAAAACTACTAAAAATACGAAAACACTGTAATATTGCACTATCTCCTTTCAAAGTAATTTAAATTTAAGTAATGAACATCAATCTTAGTTAGTTATAATCTAGCTGCTAAAATATCCAAACTTTTCGGAATCTAAGATCTACAAAAATATCTAAGCAAAACTATTAAAATGTTTGAAGTCAAAACCTAAAAACTCAGGAATAAACTACTGAAAAACACTTTGTAAATTATTTTTGAAAGCATTGCATTAAGAAACAACCTGTATATTAGTGTAAAAGCATTATATTACATTTAAGCAAATACAAAGGCACAGCTGCTTAGAAACACCCTGTAGATATTTAGGGCAAAATTTTGGTAAATCGTTTTTTGTAAACTGACTTTTAGCGTCTAGTATTATAAGTATTGTAGAAAAAATATATTTTTTAATGTTAAAAATAAAGTATTTTATATTTAGTTTCTCAGTAGGAAATATGTAGGTACTTAACAATATCATACCTACAGGTCTTCGAATTTTACGCTTTTTCTGGTTTTTACTCTGCGTTGTACTTAAACTATTTACGAAATTTTGTCATGATAATATGATATAATATGATACATAGTTTAAAACTAATTGCTTTAAAATAATCTAACCCCAAGTTCACCAAGTTATTTTATTCACCTAAAGTTAAAGGCCCTTTTTCAAATTCCAAAAGTATTATCAAAATTTAAAAACTGATTCAAATTAAAGAAAAGCTTATTTTAGTCTATACACCCTGTATTAAATCTGTCAAAGTTTCTAAACCTATTTAAAAATTATTTGAACTATCACTAAAATTTTTAAAAAAGATATTTACAGATAATACATTTAAATATAAAATGTAAAACTTTTTTACTACTGCAAATCTTAAAACTGAAGATATTTAAAATTATGTGTCTATATACTTATAAATCTACTTTTAAAAAATAAATTCTTACTTTGAAAGACTAATAATGAATTAATATATCAGTAAGTATATTTGAAATCTAAACCTTATAATTAAAAATAATATTTCTGTTTAAACCAAAAACTCCAAAAGTTTAGCAAGCATCTAACTTTTAAAGCTAAATATCCTATGTAAAAAAATAGTAAGTAAATTGAACAAATTATACTATTATAATTAAATTCATCACCAAAACAAAACTAGACTTTAAAATAAGATAATACTGTAATAATTCTATTTAATTATTCTGATGTCTTTTTAAACTTATTATTCAAGTTTAAAAATATAGTCATTTAAAACCAAAAAATAAAGTTATAAGTATATATAGTTGACCAGTTTTAGAAAAATTATATTCTTAAAATATTAATGTTAATACAAAGCATATATTAAGCCGCAAACTAATTTTGAAAATCTAAACCAAATCCATGTTTACTAAGTTAACAATAGAGACTCTATTAGGACGCGAGAAAGAAAGGTTCGAAAATGCCAAATGTGATTTTGGCGAAACGTCAGCAAAACTGTTCTCTTCAGAACGACAGTAGTGAACGGATGTACACCCGGAATGAAAACACATATTGATTATAGGGGAGAAAATATGATTAACGTACTTACCCGTGCACTCATTACCCGTACTCAATCACTAAAACATGACTGCACCAATTTGCTCTCTGTTAATTTCGGCTAAAAGCTTTTTTGCTTCCCTGTATGAGAACGTATATGTATTATTAATAAACTATATGGACTATATAGGAAAAGTATTGTATTGCAAAAACTTTAGATACATATGTGTGTGTGTGTGTATTTGTTGTGCATCACCATGGCATAGTTGGCACTATTTTTTAGGGTACCGAAATTCAGATGCTAAACACGTTTTTTTTTTTGATCATTTAGAATTATTGAATTTCGCAATGAATTATTTTGTGTCCTGAACATTTCGCTATTGAAGCTTCTATTTTCTAAACAACCAATTTGGACACCGTTGGATTGGTGGCACCAGTCCTGTTCTATAACCTCCATACTTACATGTGGGTCACCTTAGTAAATGGTGACTCACCATTTATTCAATAAATTTTCAATGCAAAAATTAGAAACATTTTTTTTTTTAAATTTGTCAAATGCGGTGGGGGTGTATTTTTATTTAAATTTCTATAAATTATCTTTAGTTATATTTTTTTGTATAATATAATTTTATTATAAGTAAAAATAAAAAAAATGGGATTAAGAACAATACATCCGAAAACTAGTCACTGAATGCAGCCTGGTACAAATAGAAAAAAGTCTTGGAAATAGACCCGACTTTAAAAGACTAAATTGAAATCTAGTCTTTTAAAGTGTCAACAGCTTCGTTGTTTTTACTAGGCGTTTCGACGCCTATACTGTTGATGACATCGATTTTCTTTTAGCTCTTAATAATTACATTTTACTCCATTAAATAATTATTTTTGCCAAGTTTTGAAATTCCCATTCATTTCCGAGAATTTGGAGTTTGTAGTTTAAATGAAACATTATCTGCATCTAACTAATCAGTATAGTAATCATGTTGGTGTAAATAACAAATTTTTTTTAGAAATAGACGTATTTCTGAATGTCTTCTAAAGTTCATCTGATTTTTTTTCTTGGCGTTTCGAAGCCAACAAAGGTGATATAAAACTCAATTGCACTTTTAGATACATCTTTTTTGTCGGTGGTTCACTAACTCAAATCTGAACTATATTAACATCTTTCAGGAATCAGAAGATGAAAGGAAACTTTCTATTGATCCGGAATCCTTGGTACCTCCCAATATCATAACGAAGGAGCAGTTAGAATCCAGAGCTCGACCACGTGGAGCACGAAGAGATAGTACAGATGAGGAACAGTCCGTTAAAGCAGAACTTTTTGAGGATACTGATGCGGAACAATCTGACAAAGGCAATTCAAGCGGAAAATCAAAAAAATAAGTAAACACGAAACGTTCATAACCATTCTGTCGTTGAACTGGGAGTTCTGTGTATTTATTTGCTTCATAAAAAGAAGACGTCTTTTTACATAACGTGGAGTTTTAATTTTTAACATAATGGCACTACATTTTTTGTTAGTAATATAAAATAGCAGAATACATTTTATATAATTCAAATGGGGAGAACGTTTAACAAATACATGAGAAAGCACAAATTATTTTTTAAAAGGTGAATAAAATAAATGGGGATGCGGGGATGCTATCACTATCCCAAGCCGATTCTATTCGAAACATTAAAATATAACTGAAGTAATGAAATTGGTAAGATGCAGTCCTTCTTGTGTGCGTAGGTGTGACCGTTTTCAGTATTCCTTTCATTTGACCGTTTATTATAATCTCAAGATGCGTAGTCCGATTGCCAGTATACCCTTTGCGTCTCTACTAAAACAATGTTTTTTTTTAAATATTTAATTGATTTTATCCAAAGCTTCCTTCGTTACACATCGTTCCTTTTATCAGACATAGACCCTGTTTAGCTGTACATATTCATTTTTTAATATGTATTGACTTAACCTATACGTATTATATAACACACATATATCACGGTAACTAAAAAGCAATATTTTTCCTAGATTAGTAGTATATTAAGATCTTACCTCAATAAAGCTAATAAAATAAATTGAATAAAGCTTGACACCAGCAAAATTAACAGCATAATAAACAAGAAAACATAATAAAGTTCAAAAATTATCTTTCTTAACTTACTATTTTTTCACTTTTTTATTTTTTTCTAACAAAGTAAACAAAAACACTTGTTTAAAATTTCCACTTAATTCAGTTTACAAAAAATAAATAAATCACACGACAATTGTTTCGCCAACACTGTGGCTTTATCAGATGTTAGATTTTAACTCACTGTAGGTACTTGAACCCGTTTTGCGGATGTTATACAAGTAAATGTTCTAAATTTTCCATTATAGCCTAATAAAGATTTAACAGTGGGAAACTATTTAAGTCTAATTGATCGTTTAATAATATGTTGTTTTTAGGTTCGTTTATTTCCATACTTTCTAGTAAATTAGTTTTTTATTTTTTCGTGATGCATGTAACATTTCAAAGTTGTCATAGAAAGTATGGTTTTCCTGAAGTAAATATTTAGAGTAATTGGAATTATCTTTACGCTTTCGGCAACTAAATTTATGCTCCTTAGTTTTTTGAATGTGCTGCCTGTTTGTCCAATATAATCTTATTGTTTTTGATGTTTCTTCCAAGACCATTGTTAGTCCTAAAAGCAACAGTTGAATCTTTATTTAAAAAAAAACTTAGTAACAGATAATATTACTTTTCCTGTATAAGTAAAAGTATGAAATTGAGTATTTTCTTTCAACTTATTAATAGTAAAAACTAACCGTTAATACCCGTTATTTGTTTTATAATATTTATTTATAACATATATGGGCAATTGCCGGCCCTCCACCAGCTCCAATCCGGCCCGCGAGAGATTCTGAAATTTAAAATAATGTGCAAAAAAATTAAAGATTTACCACACATAGTTTATTTGTCATTACTGTCAACCAACTTAAACTGTTTTCTTCAAATCATAAAGACTAAAATCGATAAATAATTTTATTAAGCGTCGCAGTGGAATGCTACAGATCGAGTCACAAATGGCCGCCCGATGATCATGAAGCATTCCGAGCGATGCGTTATGAATAACAGTCGGCCTTGAGAGCTCGCATTGCATGTTCGCGTACGATCGAAACCCTCGATCCGAGAGTATACTAGTTGCTTATTGGGGTAATATATAAGCGGCTCAGCGCGCATGGCAACTCATTACTACTTAACAACTAGTAAGAAAAGACGCGGGAAATATTCAAGCAAACTCAGCTCAGAAAAAAAATCTTTCAAGATGTCTGGTTTAAAAAAGCGGAAAATGGACACAGAATGTAGTCAATTCAAAAACAAATGGACTGATGAATACTTTTTTATCATGCACAGTGGTAAACCTATGTGTGCAATGAAACAATTTCTGTTTTAAAAGAATATTATGAAGCGGCATTAGTCCAGCAAGCATTTCGCTCAATACAATTAAAGAACTCATTACCGACTTAGGGAAACAAATGTTCAATTCACAAAGATCAAATTTAGAGAGTGTTTTGAATGCTAGTTTTATAGTTAGTTCCAAAAATAGCGAAAACATCGAAGTCATTTTCTGAGGAAGAGTTTGTTAAAGAGTGCCTAGTAGATGTTGCAGAACTTTTGTGCCCAGAAAAGAAGGAGCTTGTGAAAGTGGGCTTATCGCGACGTACTGTTGTTCGACGTATAGATATGATGACTAGTGATATCAAAAAAACCATTGAGTGACAGGTTGGCTGGTTCTCAAGCATTTTCGATTGATTTGGATGAGAGTACCGATTTATCTGGCACATCCCAGTTAGCTAGTTGTATACGAGGTGTTGATGAAGAATTTGTAGCGACAGAGGAATTACTGGCTTCACGGCCACTACAAGAGACCACTACTAGAAAAAATATTTTTGCCGGGGTGCAGGGTACTTTTGAGCAATATCATTTGCAGCGGTGTAAATTAGCGTTCACAGATGGTGCGCCATCAATGGTCGGTTCACGAAGAGGTTTTATCGGAATTCTGAAGAACAACCGCTATGAATGTGCAAGAATGTGATTTAATAATTCTGCATTGCATTATTCACAAACAAGTGCAATAGGTGAACCAGCGTCATCAAATTGGCGTCATAATTGATCAGTGTTTTACCTATTTATTTAGATGTGCCGAAAGTGTAATAGTAGTGGACAGAAACAATTCAAGTGAATACAGTAAAAAATAACTAGACAAAAGTGTCTCTGGTCCATCCGGGGAAATCAGAATTTCGAAAACTGGGATTGAAAATTTATACCCCTGGCGTACAAACAATAAGTCGAATGGAAAATTCCATCACTTGTTTTAGGCTCAGTTCCTCGGTTGCTGGACCGCCCACTTTGACCAAGCTGAGACTGGAGTTCAATGAGGAATATAATAGAGATTTAAATTCAAAATAGGATGCCTATACTTCAAATCCGGAAAAAATATTCAAAATTAAAGAAAACTAAAAAAACTGTTTTTGCCCTTACAATTTTTACAGATTTTAATAATCTTGTTGCGAAAAGAGTAATGAGGGCCAGGAATAGTTTACGTGACCGCAAAGCTCCCTGAGGGATTGAAAAAGCAAATGGCCAAAATTACTTCGCGTTTTATACAGGGCGAACAATTTGCAAATAAAATAGAAATTTTCTTTCCATATGTTTCACTAGTGTTTTACGTTTGGCACTTTAGTATCTGAACGGCTGTATTAAGTAATACCATCAAAGAAACATCTATGCTTTTGCAGATAGTTATATTACAAAATAATAAATACATTTATGGTTTGAAAATTTAAAAGTTATATTATGCTTCTTTTTTGCTTTATATGCGGTATTTAAAGTGTTGCTGACTTTAGTATGTGTGATTTCGATTTATATATTAATATACGTGGTTGTAGAACAAAGAGGTTCAGTCCAGAGTAGCGGCATTTGCCAATAATCGGAGGATTCAACAGAATCTTTAATATCGTTTACATTAAGTATTAAGTATCTTTTTTTTTGAGGAGGGGAAGCTTTTAAAAGGCACCCACTAGATCTTATGTGTGGGAACACTGTGTAGCGTGGTTAGTGTGGGGTTTCTACCCAAAAAAAACCCTTCCCCTTTTTCAGCCTTTAAGCCAAGTTCGTAAGTCCGGTATCAAGTTCCAAGTCCATCGCCCAGATGAACCGCTATCCCATCTCCTTTGCCACTCGTTGAGAAGGTTATCTCTTGCCGTGTCTCTAGGAGTGCCGCTGTATTTTTCATACCTTTTCACAATTTGGAGATCTATTGGAGGAATTCCTGATATGACGCAGACAGCCTTTCCTGATATTGTTTTATTAGCGCTAGATATCCGGATCGACATGAGCTTTTGTATTCTTGTGAGTCTCCTTAAGCGTGTCTATTTGCCAGTTACAGTGTGCTACACTGGGGCTGCGTATAGCATTTGTGAGTTCGCCACGCCTGCCAGTAGTCTTTGTTTCGAAGCCCGTGGTCCTCCAACGTTAGGCATGAGTTTTGATAGGGCACTTTTTTTAGGGTTTTTTCCATTTTCTCTGCTGTTTTATCTATATGTTCCGCAAAGGTAAGCTTGGTGTCTAACCATACTCCTAGGTACTTCACAGCCTTACTTGGTTTAAATTCAGTACCTTGTAAGATAAACTGTATTGGTAAGATTTTCCTCTTAACCGTAAGTAATGCTGCCTCCGTTTTCTCTGGTGCCAGTTCTAGCCTGCGCCTCTCCATCCAGTTTGATATTCGCTGTAGCCCTGTGTTTGCGACGTTCCTCAGCTCAAATTTTTTTTGGCTACTACAACCATAGCCACATCATCAGCAAACCCAATTTGTGTGGTACCATCTTCCATTTCCATCCTTAGGAGTTCACCGTACAATACGTTCCAGAGCGTTGGACCCAACACTAACACGTTCTGATAGGTATGACGCTAAAATGTTGAGAAGACTTTCAAAGTCTTAAAGGTTTTGACTTCTAGAGTTATGATGGCGCAAAGTATTGGATATACCTGAAACTATTGCTATTGATCACTTAGTATAAGCATAACGCTTATACTAAGCTATCATCATCATCATTATCATCAGTGACCACCTCGTTGACCATTTTGATCACAAAACATATATTTTATTATATTTTTTTTACATATATAGATTTGGGTTTTTATTATTAGATTAGCGTTTTTGCGTTTTTGGACCGAAAATGTTTAGAAATTCGTGTTTTTTTACATTCGGCACGCCCCAGCTCGGTAACGGTACGTCTGGGAAGTAAGGCCCTTCGTAGAGGTTAAATGGGCGCGTTTGGCAAAAATAAAATTTTGGTGGAGTCTATAATAAATAAGCAGGGGCGTTCGATAGGGAGCTTTTTTTTCGAGGTGGGGCATTTTTTTCCACATTTTTTGTCCAAAAATCCCGGATAAGTTCGTTAACGGGCGATATCGGAGTGCGGGACCACGGTTTAAAAAAAAAGGGATAAAAAATTGGGTAAAATGATTTTGCGGAATTGAAACCCGACCACTTTGACCAAGCTGAGACAAGGGTTCGATGGGGATTATAAAGGATATTCAAAATCGAAATAGAATCCCTATACCTCAAACACGTGGAAAGTGTTCGAAATTAAAAAAAAAACTCTTTTTGTCTTTAAGTTTCGCAGATTTCCGCGACACAAAACTTCACATAACCCCAAACTTTAAATTCGTGAGTCAATGGCCGTTTGTGTGATACAGATACAGATATACGCTTCCAGCACTCCTGTAGGTATTTTGAAGTAAATTGTGTAGAATGGCGTAGAAAGAATTAAGTCACTTGCTAGAAGAGTCATTTTAAAAAGATCAGTTGGTTAAAAGCGTTGACGTTTTATCTGAGAGAAGGAAATATTTATGAACGACACTGCACACTGACCAGTCAACTCACCCTATTGAGACGGAGTGGGGAAAAGAAGACGAGGAGGCGCTTGACAAAAGAACTGCTATTAGGATAAAGAAAAAATGTGTTTTAATGAAGATAAAATTAAAATTTTCCCAATTATTGCTTGGCATTTTGCATACAGACAGTCACATAAAGGAAATTATGCTCAATTAGCTATGGATACATACCGATTCCGTTTAAGAATAAGGACTCTAGAAATTATTTTTAATCCAATTCTTGCGGTAGAACATAGAAATAAAATTTATATGAATACTGGTAGATATTCGTAAATTTTGGGGAGAGGGGATGTAGGTATGCTAAATAAGGGTTTGATATGATTATGAATATTTAAGTGTATTCGTAAAGTTTTTGATACTATTATTAAGCGGTAGCTGTTTCAATTAGAAGTAGAATTTATAGTTTAAATACCTCAAAAAATGGATTATTATTTTAAGGTTAGAATTGAACTAATAGATTACCGTTTTCGAATATTTTGTATACAGATTTGACTAATCCAAACCTAAATAATAATGCTTTTTGCATAGAAAATGTACCACCTTCCACAATGACGTTAAATTTAGAAGGCCAAAAACTTAGGACCTGGGATGTGTTTTGTATGGTTCGAAAATTAAGTTTGCAGAGGATATTGACTAGGACCAGATGAAAATAAGATTAGAATTAATTCTATTAGAGGGTGGTTTGAATTTCATAATATTAATATAAAACTTAGATTTTGGTTTCCCAAACTTGGTACATATGAATATAAATGTGATAAATTACCGAAAAATGTAACAAAATTTGAAGAAATGAATGAAGCTCATCAACTGCCTGTGTCTTATAAAGATAATGGAATGTTAGATATATTTTTATATTCGAAATTTATTATTCAGATCTGTTATCAACATGGAAAACCGCAATAACCTCGAATGTAATCCGAGTCGGTTTCCTCCCATACGTTCTCTTAACTGCGCAGGTTACTATTTAAAGCTTAGCGCAAATTTAGGATTAATCATACGTTGAGCTGCAGTAATTTGCATGTGACCACGTCTTCAATAACAAAATATTAACTAATGTAAGTATTTAAATATAAAATTATTGCTTTAAGAATATTATACATTTTTTGTTTTTTTCGGTAATAGTATTCATTTATTCTTTTATGCGGATTTATCGTTTTAAAAAAATATTTTACACCTTTGTTTTACGGTGATTATATAATTATCGTTCACATACAATTATTGCTATCTAAAACTATTTCACCTGATATTGTTATAATTATTTCTTGAATTATATGTAGATAGGTCTAAAAAAACTCAATAAATGTTGCCTTGTAGCCGAGGAGAGGAAGACAGAAAACCCATCCACAAATTGACCGAATTTCCCGCTGGCGAACCTCAACAAATATATGGGGAAAAATTATAAACAGTTGCTTTGGAGCCTGCATCCTTCTAGAGCTAAAGGACAACGTCATGTTCCTGCCGAGAAGGGTAACAGAAGCATTCGAGCCCTACATAGAACATCTTGTGGAGGTAAAAGACGCGCTAATTTTCCGAGGGCAAAGGGACGTGGGTCAACCAAACCTGTCAGTTTGAGATTGTTGAAGTTTAGAAGTTTAGGATAGAGCGTATGTGAGGGAGAGAGGGTGAGTATTTTTCTTATTAACTCTATGATTCACTTTTCAAAATCGCTTTTTTTTCAATTTTGTGTAATTTTAAACTGAAAAGAACAATATTTTTTCTTTCCAGAATATCTGAGGAAGGAAAAGGGAACACGCTCGCCAACACCATCAACCACACGCTCATCTGACTTTTTAGCGGTGTTCCTACTGCTGTAAACCAGTTCAGAAGGCGCTAACCAGTGAATAAAAATAAAATAAATAGAGTGAGTTTCAATTATTAAATACCTTTTTGCGATTTTTCAAATTAAAAATGGGTGTAATTAACGTAATAAATAAATCTCATAACTTAATTAGGGCTTTCCGAAAACGTAAAAATAGTGTTTTTGATAAAATGTCTTTAAGGGATTTAGAAATTTGGGTTAAACGGGTAGAAACAAAAATTATATCATGTAACAAAATATCTGGCAACAATATTTTGCGTATTGGTACTAAACGTCGAATTCACAAACTATTAAGTCATCTTAAAACAATTAAAAAAACTATTCTAAATATACATGTTGGTTTAGGATTGAGAAATAGTAAAATTTAAAAAAAAAAGCGTAGTATGGGAAAATGTAATTTCTTGTTTTGAAGGGAGATTAAGAACAGCTGTTATAATTAATTTTTTCACGCATAAAGATTTATCTCAATTTTTAAATGAATGTCATCTTTTATTTAAAAAAAAATTAAGAGCATAATAAAAAAATTTTCGATAATAAAAGTAAATATAACTTTTTGTGGAGAATTTATTAAAAAATCTTGCGGTAAAAAGGATATTATTGATATAAAATATTTTAATACAAAAAATGCCATAATTGATGTGGCAGTGGATTTACAAAGCTAGTTCCACGAAAATGTTTGCGATACATTATTAAGGTTTTGCTTTACAACGAATAATCAATTTGGAAATAAATATTAATAAAATTTAAATAGTTAATGGGTCATCTTATATTAGGTTACCGAAACATATATTAAAGAAAAAGGCTTGTATAAATGTAAAAAATACTGATCAGGCATGTTTTTATTGGGCGGTAGTTAGCGCCCTTTTCCTAGCAAAAGCCTATAAACAACTTCCTTCTTCATACCCTTATTACAAATCAGTTCTAATTACTGAAAACAGGCACCAATGTCATTAAATGCAATATTGAAATTTGCATTAATAAAATAAATATTACGCGAAATTGAATGATTATAAAGCTATACCTACAGACTTTCAAATTAATGATTACCCTGAAATTGAATATCATTACTGTTGAAATAAAAATCTTTTGCGTCTCCTATCTTCACAGCTTAGTAAAAATCCAGACAAAAAATTCATATGTGATAGATGTTTAAATTATTTTTCCCCTCAAAACCACTTAAATGATCATGATAACTTATGCGCAGAATTAAATGATTACAAAATATCTTTCCCCAATTACGATTTTGTTCAATTTAAAAATTATTTGTATAAACAGAAAAATCCTTTTATAATTTATGCTGATTTTGAAAGCACGTTAATACCAGTAAATTATTAAGTAACCCAAGATATGAAAAATATCAAAAAACATATAGCCTATAGTGCAGTGTTGATATGATGATTCACTATCACATTTTAAGAGTTTTCGTGGGGAAGAATGTATGGACTGGTTTTTAATGAAATGCTGAATTTATATAAATTAATATACTCAAAAATACAAAATATTTTACCCGTGATAGTAGATCCTAACTTAAGTCATGCTAAACAGTGCCACAAAAGACAATGATAAAATTGTAAAAGATCATGATCATTTTACAGGTAATTTTAAAGAATTTGCACATCATGATTGTAATCTTAATTATAAAAACCTTTTTGTTGTACCTATTGTTTTCCATAATTTATCGGGCTATGATAGCCACTTCTTAATTAAACAACTCGCTAAGAGTGGTAACTTTAATGTGCTTTCCTGCAACAAAGAGAATTGTATCTCATTTAAACACTTTTTTACAAAGAACCATATTAAGTTTAGATATATAGGTTCGCTAGGACTTATGAGCGATTCATTAGAAAAGTTGTTAGCCACTATGAAACAAAGTGATTTCAAAATATAAAAAAGTGAATATATGAATTTGGCTGAAGATTAGTTTAAGCTATTAATGCGAAAAGGCGTCTTTTGTTATGATTACATAGATAATTTGGAAAAAATGAGTGAAACCTGTCTACCTTCAATTTAGAATTTTTATAATAAATTGAATGATACTTATATTAACAAGGAAAATTATTTTCATGCTCAGAATACTTGGAAAACTTTTCAGATAAAAAGTTTAGGAGAATACTCAGACTTGTATTTAAAAACTGACATATTAGGGTTGGATGAGTATTTCTACATGTATTAATCGCTATTCAGAATCAAACAACAAATATATACATAATTATGATCCTTCAAAATTTCTACATATCTTTTTTATCTTGATTTTAATAACCTTTAAGAGAGCCCTTACGATATAAAAATTTTGGGTGGGTGGACGATTTTACAAAATTTGATTTAACGTTAATGCCAGATGATTTACCTGTAGGATATATATTACAATAGATTTAATCTATCATTTTCTCCTGAACATCGTATTCCACCATATTTTAAATTACCAAAACTAATGACTGCTTTATATAATAAGGAAAAATATATTTGACATTATTGCAATTTAAAACAAGCATTAAAAAATGGCTTAATTTAATACATAAGATGTTAAAAGTTTATCAGTCCTGTTTGCTTAAACCGTACATTCAATTAAATAATCACTTACAAATTGCAGCCCCAACCACATTTGAAAAAAAATTATTCAACTTACGAAATAATGCGGTGTTCGGGAAAACTGTACAAAATATAACGAAGCATAGGGTAGTCAAATTAGTTAATTTGTGTGGCGGTGTACGGTGCCAAAAACCCAATAGCTAGTCATAGACTTCTTTATAGAACTGTATTAGAAAATAATTTAATGATTATTGTAAACTTATGTATACAGATACCGATAGTTTCATATACAAACTTAAATGTAATGATGTGTATGAAGAAGTTATAAAGGCTAACATAAATCGATTTGATACATCTGACTATTGTGATAATAACGCCTAGAATATTCCTTTTAAATTAGAAGGTTTCAAGTTAGAAGGTTTAATGAAAGATGAAACAACTGGAAATATTATATCTCATTTTGTTGGTTTAAGATCGAAAATATATAGTTTTAAAATACAAGATAAAAATTAATTAAGAAAGCAAATGGTACAAATTATAGCATTGTTCCAAATCAGTTAACCTTTAATGATTATTTAAATTGTTTACAATAAACAAATAAAAATCTCACTGTAACTCAGCGCACAATCCGTTCTTTCACTCATGAGGTTTTTAGCATAGAGCAAACAAAAATCGCATTAAGTGCTCATGATGATAAAAGGTATCTCTTACCACATACATTCAACACTCTCCCCTTTGGACATTATAGTCTAGTATAATTCAAAATTAATTTATATTTTCTTTTTTATAGATGGATGTCAAATCATTAAAAGACATTTTGGTAAAATCTATTTGCGAAAATTCAATATCAGCTGCAGAGTTATTACTAAAATCGCCATTATCGAGGTCACTAACACTAGAAATTAAAAAACATTTTTCTAAATATAAGTGGGATCATATAAATAGGTTGGCGGTAATTGATCATTCGTGGTTTCTAAAATGTTTGGAATTTATTCCTCATGAAAAAATGATGTGATATTTTTGATGAAGATAAATATTGTTTCTGGGTAAATTTTATATTATTAAAAAATATAACTTGTACGTTTATAAAACACGTCATGATACTAAAATACATATACCGATGATGATTAATGATCATTATCATTACATACAGAAGAGCTGATAAGCGAAGTTTATCATAATCAAGCTTATTGGTGCCAAAGCTGCTGCTCGTTTTTGTCCTAACCTACATCTTCGTTCAACAATAAATTCCAAAATTCGTTTTAGAGACCGTTACGAAAGTGATTCAGATATTGATAATTTTGAATTAGATATTTAATTAACACTATATTTTAAAATTCAACACATCATAAAACCGCTAAGCGAGCATTGCATTAAAACGATATGTGAAAATATAAACTATATAGCAGACTTTTTCACACAATCACCACTACCATGGACACTAACAGAAAAACTGTAAAGAAATATTGTAATTATAAATGGGATCGTATAACCAAAAGCTCAAAATCAATCAGTGGATAAATTATTATAAAATCGATAAGCATAATTTAAAGGTTTGTAAAACATGCTTTCATATTATTAAAAGTGCCCATGATAAAAGAAAGTTATTCGTTAGAAGAAGTCATTATCATGAAATATGCAATTGAAAGAAAATAATAAAACATTTTTATCAAAATAAATATCTTTGGTGTCAGAGTTGCTCTTGTGAGGTACTATTTGAAGTAAAAGACGAAGAAGAATGTTATTTAGGACTCCACTTTAACAATAATACAAAAATGCGAATTTATAATAATGATAATAGCGATAGTAGTGATATTGATCATTTTGAGTTTGACTCGTGAAAAAAGTATTTTCTAAATAAAATAAGATTAATCAAATTTTGAAATGTAACTCATCGCAATTTCATTTCTTTAAAAAATATATGCGCTGCCACCAGAGGGTCCGCTTGTTGCAGTCCACATGCGGGCCCTCGAGCGCTAAATAACTGAGTATTAATATATTAACAAATTAATTACATTAATTAACAACAGTTAATTAATTAAAACGTCACATCAGTGATTCCTTAGCACTTACTTCACTTAGTACATGGAATTCAATACCAAACATAGAGCCAGTGTGTAATAAATTTTATTTTATAAAGGGAAACGAGAAAAAAGTTTTGGAAAACCCTACAGGGTCTTGCGAAATTGCCGATATTGAAACCTTTCTTATAAAAAAGTTAGGTGGGAAAAATACCCAAGTTGTAAACATTTCCTTAAGACCTAGTAACAATACACTAAAGAGTGAATTAAAGTGAATTTATGATATAGACTTCGAACCAGCGGATAGTATTGGGCAAATATTGTGATTTTCACGGACACTGCTAAAAGCTAATTTATTACTCTAATCAGATATCCCAGTGAATATAATTAAAGTTATTAATATACGACTAGAGTGTAACATAGTATCAAGTTCTTATTGCACAAATAATCCATCACATACATTATACGAGTTCTCACCTACTGTTGATCTTGGATATAGTATAATTGTGGAACCGCCGAACCTAATTTATTGACGTGTAAATAAACAAACCCCATTAACTTTAGAGAAGAAAAAATTATTAATTAGAAAAAATAGAATCGGGTCCTACGAGCTAAATGGAAAAGAAATCAAAAAGGTACAAGATCCTGGTCTCACTACTACTGTTAAGAGTCTCTTGTGTCTCAACGGCCTTGATAGCAAAGCTCTTAAAACCGCCGATTGGAGCTGGCCTTCAAAAGAACTATTACCATCTTTCGTCAAACAAAGTGGTGATTTTAATTTACTGATACCCGTATATTTCCTCTTTGGAGTATTTTCCGATTATAGGAACATAGTGCGTGCCAGAACGATGAAAATTGCTATATCTACACGACTAGAGATAATAAGGCTACCATATCGATTTCTTCTATTGAACTAAAAGTTAAACACGTTTATCCTAACGATATTTATAAATTCTAATCTAAGATCAACTAAAAGAGACATTTGGACTGTCAAATCTAAGACTGCGAGAGCTCGATATGTCATTGTATACTTTCAAAAGAATAGAAAAGACAACTTTAAAAAGGATTGTACCTAGTTCGATAATTTGAATATTACAGATGTTCGACTATACCTTAACTCTGAAGTTTATCCATACGAATCTCTGAATCTAAATTTTTCAAACAGTTTGCTGAAATCTACAGACTGTATACCGATTTTCAAAAGTCATATTTAGGTAAAATCTACAACGAACCATTATTAGACTTCGACAATTTTTCAGAAAGAGCCTTGTTTGTTATTAATTGCTCTAAGCTAAATGAAACCCTTAAAAAGATCGTAGTTAATGTTAAGCTTGAGTTTCAAAGTTAAAAAAAATTTTCTAATTACACACGTGCTTGAATGTAAGAACTCTAATTTAATTAGAAATTATAAATAAACAATCTCCTTATAAACACACACACACAAAATGAAGGTTCTAGTATTAGTTGCACAAGGATATTTTACATCTAATTATGAAGTCAAAGAGTTAGCTATATACGACGGAAAGGTAATGAAATGCTGGCTCTTTTACCCCAAGACTTCCTATCGTTCATTAACCGAATCCATCAAACGAAATGTGAAATACATATTTTATAATATTCATGGAATACATTATAATACAGGTCATACGGACTACGAGCATCTTAACGGGGTACTCCAACAAGAACTAACGAACGTTAAAACAGTATGTGTAAAAGAACACGTTAAGGAGGAGTTATTACTTAAATTTTTCTCTGATATAAAACTAGAACATCCCAGTGTTATTAATTTAGAATTTTCATCACCACCGTCCTCATCATCAGCAGAAGAAGTTCCAAAATTCAGACATTTCCCGATTGTAAACATCATAAATTTAGTAGATGTTCCTGCAGTAAAAAGAATGCGTACACACAAACACACACACACAAACACACAAAAACACACACACACACATACACACATACGCATACACACATACACACACACACATACACACACACACACATACACATACACATACACATACACACACACACACACACAAACACACACACACAAACACACACACATACATACACACATACACATACACACACACATACACATACACATACACATACTCATACACATACACATACACATACAAATGCACATACACATACACATTCACATACACATACACATACACATACATATCACATACACATACACATACACATACACATACACATACACACACACGCGCGATGACGTCATCGACCTCTAGTGAAGATTACCTACACCACCATCGACTCTGCGGCTGCAGCGGTCGAGGAAGCAGCACGAGCGGATGCGCATGCGCACCACACACCACCAGTGTTGCCAGGTTATTACAATTATAACACATCTGCTATCTCTGGGAGAGATTTATTACTTTTTTACCTTCTGATGAAATCTATTACCTTTTTACTGAAGGTTGGTTCGAAATAAAAAAATTGTATATTTATTCGGAATAAACGTTTTTTTTTGCTTTTTTTGCTTTCTAAAGAGCAGTGATCTACTAAAATAATCTTCAATAATAATTTGTTACCTTCCTTCGAAATCTATTACCTTTTCGAACCCCTGTCTATTACCGTTTATCAAAATGTTCTGGCAACACTGCACATCACACATGCGCGAATTTAAAGTTTGACGTTTTGTTTCGGGGAAAAGGCTTTGCTTATCTACTTGCGAGAGGCGTAATGATAAAGCAGGAATAGTTTAATGTGTCCCTAAAGTTCCCCCGAGAGATTGTAAACCAAATCGCCCAAATTGTTCCCCGGTTTATATAAGGCGAACAAACTAGAAATAAAACTGCAATTTTCTTTCTCTATGTTTTATTAGTATTTTACAATTGGCACTGTAGCGTCTGAACGGTTGACTCTAGGAGAATGAAATAACATCACCAAAAAAAGTCTGTGTTTTATCTAGAGGCTAGTATAAAATTCCGTCTGATCGAAGTTAGGGATCAATTTTGACACATTTTTTAAATGTAGTGTGCACATTTGTTTGTCAGGCATTAAGCTTCATAACGACGTATTGTTACCTCCTGGGAAAAAACTAGTAGGCAGTTCAAAAGCTCGACCTTTTTTGTCGGAGGTACAGAAACTGGGTAAAAAAAAATCACAAAAAAATGGAGATTTTGGTGGTTTTTAAAGATAATTGCCTTTTCAAGGTAGGTCGTGATGGATAGATTTGATTGATAATCGTCAGAATAAAAACTTCGATAAGACACCAAGATTTTAATTCGATATATGTATGTCCAGATATTTGCAAATATCTTCGTGATTGCAAGTATTTTAAACAGAATTTTGTATATCATCTATGTTATACAGGAAAGACTAGTTTTAATATAGACAGACGGCTTCAGTGAGTCCACTGTTGTTTTTATTAAAAGTTCAAGTTTTACCTGTGTACAGAAACAGAGTGTTTCAGGAAAGGTACTGATTAAGACCTTTTTTACTTAGAAAAAAGCCGGGAAACACGTTGAATTTTTTTTATCTCTTTCTAAATTAAATATTTTCTACACTATACAGGGTTGCCCTTGGGAATACAAGGATCTCCAAATATACAATATTTTTTATTTATAACGGTTAGCTCTTTTAAAAAAGGGTGAAGCAGGACAACTTAGTATGTTTTTGTTGCATACAAAGGTAGGTAATTTTTTGTATATAGGGTCATTCTAATTAGGTGAATCAGCTACCTAAAAACAAAATTGAAGATTTAGGTTTTTGCTTTTAAAAGGGAAAAAATGCCGAATCTGGTTTATATTTTGTTTTTCAGAAACTATTAATATTTTTAAAAAATCATAAAACACAATTTTATCAATTTGTGATTTGGTTATTACATGAAGTCTTTAGTGATAAATATATATGTATATATATATATATATATATATATATATATATATATATATATATATATACAAACTGGGGTTTGAGATGGGAGTTCACACCATTACATAGCAATTCGTCATCTTGGCTGCAACACTAGTTCATTATGTTTTCTTATACAAATTTACTTTTGCCGGCCGGCACACGGGAAAAGCAGAAAAATATTTAATTTTTAGTTTTGAGGTACCATGCTTGAGAGCGAAGAGAATTGGACGACCGTACCCTCGCACTTGTACTTGTCGACTCTCCGCGCATCTTCTCGTTTTTAGCCATATGCAATATATGAAATTGTCACCAATAGAAACACGAGACATTGCGCGCGATTATTATTTTAAAATAAAATCAATTTGCATTATTTATGTTTAGCATAAAATTAAATAATAACCACACATAATTATTTAAGAAAAAATAACTCTTCAATATATATAAGGACGAAACATACCGCCCACCTAAAATGTTCCATTTTACCAAAAAAACAATCAAAATACATGATTATAAAAACGAAAAACAAAATATGTAGGGTACTTCCCTATGTTCCCAATTAACTAGAATCAATAAAAGAAAACTTATTTGTCCGGCAATGGACAAAGCTCGGACAAGATGTTTTTTAACTGATTTTATTCCGGCTTCCCAAATTCCACCAAAATTTGGGGCAGAAGGAGGATTAAAATGCCAAGTTATTCCTTCTTTTTCAGAGGCAGATCGCATAGTATTAGACAAATATTTCGCAGCGCCCTGAAAGTTTGTACCGCAATCGCTAAATAGATCAGTGACTAATCTTCGTCGGGAAACAAATCGCCTTGTTGCAAGGCAAATATAAGCCTTGAATGTTTTTACACCTCTAGTTTTACCTAGAGTAATTGTAAAAGGGCCTCCAAAATCTAGACTGGATTTACTAAAACATTTAACTTGATTAACCCGTGCTAATGGTAAGTCTCCCATATAAGGTTGAGATGCACGAGGCTCACATTTAAAATAACGTATACAAGAAGCTACTGTGTTTCTTATAAGGCATTTTGCAGACAATATCCAATATTTCTGAGTTACCAAATATTGCGTAGTCTGAAGACCAGGGTGTAGGTACCTTTTGTGAGTATATTCAATAATTAAACGGGACAATTTATGTTCACTAGGTAATAAGGCTGGATGTTTATGCTCATAGGATAAAGAAGAATTTACTAAACGTCCGCCCACCCTAAGAACACCATATGTATCAATAAAGGGATTTAATTTTCGAATATATTTTGGAATTACGTTATAATTAACATTCTCCTTCGGCTTTAAAAGTTCCGACATTTCTTTGGGGAATGAAATAGACTGGACATATTTAACAAGTAAAGTTATTGCCTTGTTGAGTTCAGAAAAACTAATGAAGCCACTAAGTTTATTGTGGGGGTGTTTGATATTGTGAATAAATCGACTAAGATAAACCACAACATGACAGATTGTTATAAAAGAAGAAAACTTATCTAATAATCGATCAAATATATTATTAGACACTATATTTAAGAAGGTAGATTTCTTTTCCTCTCTAAAAATTTGCTCTGAATGATAATTCGTGACTTCAGAACAAGGTAAGGGATTAACATTGATTAAAAGACAAGATGGCCCCGCCCACCATTTTGTTTCCTTCCTTAGATCGGAAGCTAGAATTCCACGAGTTACATAATCAGCGGGATTTTCTCCAGAAGGTACATGTGCTCAGCAAGTTTGAATTTAAGCAACTCGATTGCTAACAAAAGTGGACCACCTATGAGGGGAAGACTGTATCCACGACAGAGCCACCGTTGAATCTGTCCATGCATGAATTGAGAAAAAATCTATTACACCCTCATAACTAACTCGTACTGCATTTATAAGATTAGCTAATAAGAGAGCAGAACAAAGTTCTAATCGAGGGATAGAGATAGTTTTTAAAGGAGCTACTCTAGTTTTAGAGCAAATAAAGAATACTTTTTTTTTATCATTGGTAGTTACGCGAAAATATATAACAGCTGCATAAGCACTTTCTGAGCTATCGCAGAAACCATGAATTTCACATGAATACATATCATTTACTATAACTCTACGAGGTAAAGAGAAATCTGAAATGGCTTCTAAATCTTTTCTATGAGTGTACCATTTAGAGGCTAACTCTTCTGGAGCAACCTGGTCCCAGTCTAAACCAAGAGACCCTAGGCTTTGAATTATAAGCTTAAGAACAATAGTAACTGGCGTCAAAAGACCTAGAGGATCAAATATCTTTGCCAAATCTGACAACAATGAACGTTTGTTGCACTTCTTTACTGCAGAGTCCACGTGAAAGAAGAATACATCGGTAGAAGGATTCCATTGCAAACCTAATATTTTTACAGTGGATTCAGTTTCTTTATCAAATAATAAAGGATCGAGTTGTAATGAAGAATTATCTAGATGTGTTAAGAGGGCAGGATTATTGCTACCCCATTTTCTGAGCTGGAAACCTCCCAGTGACAAAAGTTCAATCAGCTGCTTTTGCAACTGAACAGCAGAATCAACAGTATCAGAGCCAGAAAAAATGTCATCCACGTAGCTTTGATCTTTAATGATTTGAGCAGCTAGTGGATAGCTCAATTCGTAATCGTTAGCCAACTGTATAAGTGTCCTGATAGCCAAAAAGTGTGATGAAGAAATACCGTAAGTCGCAGTGTTTAATCTATAGTCCTGAATAGGATCAGATTTAGAAAATCTCCAACAATTCTCTGGAAATTTCTGTGATCTTCAGCAATCAAAATCTGCCGGTACATTTGCTTAATGTGTAAATATCCTTTTGCAATTTTGGACCAATTAATAGAGAATCATTAAGAG
Organism: Kuschelorhynchus macadamiae; assembly: GCA_030620095.1. Lineage (NCBI taxonomy): Eukaryota > Metazoa > Arthropoda > Insecta > Coleoptera > Curculionidae > Kuschelorhynchus > Kuschelorhynchus macadamiae. The sequence continues at coordinate 1,061,195 of JAUTXW010001890.1, forward strand.
AGACATTATTTGAAGCTTTAGCAGACCCATCAAAGACCACACGTAATTTCGTAATAGAACTTTCGGGTCGTAAAAGACAATGATGGGGAATATAGTAGTGATTAACATCACTACCGGGGCAAGGTTTGACAATTTCCATGTGACCACAATCCAGATAGTCAGGCATAAAATTTTTATACTCATTATAGAGATTAGGGTTATTCACAAGACGGCGTTGGAGAGAGTAAAATCGCCGAAGAGCAATATCTCTAGAATTTTCAAAGATAGGGGTAGCAGAATCTCAGAATGGGAGATAAACAATATATCGGCCATTTTCATTTCTTTTATGAGACTCTGCAAATAAATTTTCTGCTGCCATTTCAGCAGAAGAGTAAGAGATTACGGAAGGAACTTGTTCCAATTCCCAGAAACGTTTAACGTAATCTTCCAATGAAAAATGAAGAGATGTACAAAATGAATTTCTTAAAATTGAGGGTGTATTCTGGGTAGTTAAAGGCACTTTGCCCATTATAACCCACCCAAAAATAGTATTTATAGCAACAGGCTCATCAGGAGAATTATTTATGTGACCTTCTTGAAGCAAAAAACCAAATATGTCACAACCAAGAAGCATATCAACAGAGGAAGAGACATTGAACTTTTCATCAGCTAAGTTTAAACATGAAAATTTACTAAAATAATTTTTTGAAATATCATTAGAGGGCATATTATCATAAATTTGAGGAAGGACAGCAAAATCTAAGTAGTTATAATAGGGGAGCGCCTCCTCCTCCTCTTCCTCTCTCTCATGTCCCTCATTCTTAACTTCCTCCCCTTTTATTCTCATTCGCATCATATTTTTTAATTTTTTCTCTTTGTTCTCCCACATTTGATTTTGCATTCTTAAGTCTTATAAATAGGTGCATCATGATCATTTTAGTATGCCGAGACACATTTACTAAGCTGTGCTCGAGTTGCGTAAAAAGTTATTTTTGAATTTTTCCACCAATTTTGTATAAAACAAAAAGAAAAAATGTGTCAAGTAATAAGTGAATTATGTGTAATCGCGAAAAATTAACTACAACTATCAGACAGTTAAAAGTTAAATATCTCAATTTCTTTGAAGTGATTTCGAAAGATGAATACACCAAGCTGTTTTATCCACTGAAACGAGATTATTTGGAAGCAATTGACTGTTGTGATGATTATTTAGAAGGAATTATAAGCCTTACTACGTTTTTCAATACATTTGGGAAATCATACTTTGTAGGAGAATTAAGCCACCTAATAGAATTTATAGGAGAAGATTGCCAATTTATACCTGCTATTATTGCAACCCAAAAGAGGTTTCAATTATACGAAGATAAAAAACAGGTATTATCAAAGAAAGTTAATCCTATTCGCAAGAGACGTCCCCCTACATATTTAAATTATTATGTTAAATAAATGAAATGGCTGAGTTGCTGATTGCAGTTAAATTATTAGAGGAGAAATTTAGTAATCTTTCAAAAACCTATTTCTCATATTGTATGGCAAGTGGTCCGGAGTGGATAGACTTTTATTGTAATCAATCTGAGGAATTCGTAAAGGCTGCCCTCTGTTGCAACAAATACATTGAAACATTAAATTTTTTTCAACTTATTCAAGATCTAAAAGATATTGGCTTTGGTTACTATTTAAAAGACTTGAAGCAATTTATTGACGAGGATACTATTCTTCAAGAAATTGAAAAGGAAGAATAAATTTAATAATATTTACAATGGAGCAAATGGTTACTGAAATGTATGAAGAGTTTATTATATCTGCTGCATACTTCCAATATTTATCAATTGTAGGCGAAGAAGACGCAGAAGCACAAGATTTGTCAGCATATGTTAATAATATAGATCGAATGAAACAATGTAAATTAGCCGCTAAATTTTGTAATGATTATTTAAAATATAAAAATGAGTATGAACTTTTAAATGAATTTAGAAAATTAGATTTAAGGTATCATATTAATTGTATTCAATCATGGTTGGTTAATGCAAAATAAAAAGGTAATTAAGTTTTTTTTTTATATTTTTATTCATTCATAAAACAATTGTCATATAAAAATAACACATTTGTCAAAGCACACATACAAGGTGATTTTGAATGATACAAGCATTTTGGTTCCATTAGCTTTAGCGCTGGTTGTTCATCTATTTCAATCACATGCTTTTTAGAATATTTCTGTATAAAATCCTTTTTTTCGCTTCCTTTTACAAAAACAAAATCTGCTTTCTTCGTAAGTGTTTCAATTATTTTTGGGAAATGATGTAATGGAGTAAATCCATTATTCCAATGTATACAATGATAATTTCTCGTTAACCATACCGCCTGCTTGTGACAATCAGGTGAAAGAAACTCCATTGGAAAAGGCTTTTTAAAAATGTAATGAGTAGTAACCATCAAAAGCTGCAAGCTCTTTCGGTATAAATTTATTTTTTACATCTTTGAATCCTTGAATATCTATAACCAATCTCATATTTTCAAAGCAGCAAATTTTTTAATGAGACTTTTTTTACTTGAATAATTTGCAATTTCTTCTTTCAGTTGATTAATTTTAAAAATAAATTTTTCAATTTGTAGTTGTAGTTTTGATGTCATGATTAAAACTAAAAGCTTTTGAAAATTTCTTTAAATTAAATCGAAATATGAAAATAGTGGGGATAAAGTTTATAATTGTTTCACAATTTTAGTAAGAGGGTTGTAGCTAAATAATTTGTCATGTAAAATAAGACAATAAGCAGAAGTATCTTTTTTAATTGCATTGTGTGTCTCAAATTCAATTCTCATTACTACGGATCCCGTTTGAATTGTTTCTTTTTGATGGGAGCAATCAATATGTGTAATAGGACTAATGTTTTTGAATTGTTCAGGATTAAAAATGGGTTCATTTGGAACACCATAGTAAGACTGTCTAAAGTTGGCAAACATTTCGTATAAAGCAGAAAATTTGTTTTCTTCGAAATTTAAGTACAAATCGTGATAAGGATATCTTTCAGAATTTAAATATACTCTAATATTTGACAAGGTAATATTGTCAAATTTACTCATATCTTTAACAATTTTCCCTTTTCTGTTTTCTTGAAAGCCAATCACAACGGCCATGTGTGACGGGTTGTTTCGGTTAGAGAAGAATATTCAACAAGTTCCCAACTCCTGAATCCTATCAATATATCTTTATTTGATTCTAATATTTTTGATAGAGCAAGTTGTTGTGGCATATCAACTAGAATGTGAGGAACTTTCCAATAAATTTTATCGAAAGTAACCAATGGAGTGTCAGGAGCAGTAACAAGGTGTGCCGGATCTTCTTTGAAAATAACACCATCTATATCATCAGTTGATCTAATAAGAACCAATTCCTGTTTACACATTAAAAAAGTTTTTAGAGTATTAACATTTGCTTTTAAAAGAAAAAAAATTTTTTCATTCGGAAATAAATCTTCTATACTTTCTCTTATGTATGTTTCTATATCTGTAATGTCATAAGTTCCGTCGGGAATAACAATTACTTTTTTATCTATATAAAATTTATTATATCCTTCTTTTATATTGGGGATAGTCATAAACGTTTCAAAATCAGCTAAACCCAGGTAATATTGTTTTTCATCCTCTAAATATATGGGCGGATTAAAATCAGCAGACAAAACAGAACTGTTTCCTGATATGGCAATTGTGGTAGACATTGCAGTTTATTTATGAATGAGATATTACAATAAATAATGAGTTTATATATTTTTTTGCAAAAATTTTAGGGATAGTTGACCACAGTTATATGAATTAAATTTTTGTTTATTTTCATAAGTATAAAATACATCCACTTTGCCATTCGAATTAAAATATTTGAGAAGTTCAAAAGGTGGTTTTAAATTTCCATAACTATCAAAATATATTACATTTTTGTTATTTTTAATATAAGCAGTCCAATGAGATCCTTTATTTTGTTTTTTATCCAAATTTACAATACCACATTCTTTCAGATTAATTTTTTTTGGAAGTTCATCGAGCATAAAAACACCTCTAAAGCCAGTTATTTTTAACAGCTTTACATATTTAATAATATCATTGTTCGTAAGTGCTCTTTTTGGAAAACTTATTTTGAGTTTTTTTTTTGTCTGATTGCTTTCATTTTGACGGATCCTCCTTTATAAGGTCTAATAAATAGTCCCTTTCCTTTATATGGTCTAATATATAATCCTTTCCCTTCTTTAGAAGCATTTTCCATTGCAATATTATGTCTATGTATTTCTTCTAGTTGCTGTTTAGCTGCTTTAGCATCATTTACAGCCTTAGCAATTCCTGCCGCGCCTCCACCTAGTGCACCCAGGGCGCCAAGAATGGGAAACAAAAGAGGTAGAAATCCTCCAATTTTTTTGGGTGTTCGAATGATACGTTTTTTTCTCAATTTAAGTTTACCCCCTTTTGTATTTTTTAATCCCAAACCGAACTTTCTTTTACCCTTCATTATTCCTGCAACACTTAAAGCTGCAATTTTTTCACCAATAGAAGAATCTTTAGCTTTTACCCTATCCCAGGCTTTTTTTTCTAATATTTGGTCAGATATGTGTCTTTTTGATAAATCTTCAGTCTGAGAGTAAGATATATCATGTTCTTTGCAAGCGGAATCCAATGGATTTATACCAACGTCACCTCTAGTTAATCTTTTTTCCAAGTTGGTGCCGGGACCACAATAATTATATCCTGGTATATGAACTTCGAAAGGTAGTTTGCTAATTAATTTATTTACTAAACCAGAGCCTTTTCTATTACGTGTTTTAATAGTTTTTTTCAACTTATGGCGACCCACAGTCATTGAAGTTCTTTTTATACTAAAAGCACATTGACATTTTTCTGGTATAAATACTTTTACAGCTAAAAATATTTACTAGTGTGATTAAGAATGAGGATTGAAAAACAAAAATTCTCATTACCAGTAAATAATCATGATGAAAAAATTTTAAGGAAACAGTTGAGAAAGCATGGTGACTTATTTTGCGGTGGTTCAAAAAAGGGCTTATAGTTGGTTGCAGTGGTAGCGGTAAAACCAACGTTATGCTTACACTGCTCGAGCATCCAAATGGAATTAGGTTTGAAAATGTCTATGTTTATTCAAAGTCATTAGATCAACCAAAATATGAATATTTAAGAAAGTTGTTAAAACCTATGAAAGAAATTGGATACTTTGAATATGATAGCGATGAGAACATTATTTCACCTCATGAGATAAAGCCAAATTCCGTTATCATTTTTGATGATATTCCTTGTCATAATCAATCTATTATTAGGGACTATTTCACGCATGGAAGGCATAGAAACACCGATTGTTTTTTTATTTTTCAAGGATATTCCTCAATCCTTAAACGTCTAATTCGAGAAAATGCAAACTTATTAATTTTATTTAAACAGGACTGTTTGAGTTTAAAACATATATATAATGACCACTGTATATTGGATATGACATTTGATCAGTTTAAAAATATTTGTGCTAACTGTTGGATGGATCCATATGGCTTTCTTGTAATTGACAAAGATTGTGAAGTAAATCACGGCAGATATAGGAGTAAATTCGATTCCTTTATATATTTATAAAAGTAAAAAATTTGCAGTTTTATTTCATTTAAAACTTGTACAGCATGGATAAACGTTTAGCTCGAGAATTAATAAGATCGAGACAAGCCGTGAAGCAGAAATATCAAAGCTTGAAATTAGCTACTTCTACTGCTCAGTCCGAATTAGAACAAACTTATAGACCAATAACACAACCACTTAAACAGCTAATTTCAAGTATTGGTAAATCCGAACCATTCGATTTAAAAGAAGAAAGAGTTTCAAAGTATGAAGATTTCAAAACACCTACAAAGCTTTATAAAACATCAACTCCGACGAAAAATATTCAGAAAACAGGAAAAACTCCGTCACTCCCTACAGAACTACCAACATTTTTAAATGACAGTAGTATCACTTCTTCCTCTCCTGTAGTACAACCATTGTAATCAACTGTTATAGCAGAAACTTCAGATCCTTCTAGTGACACAACAACAAATTTAAACTTGTCAGACATATTGGAACAAACTAGAAAAACAATTCAAACTTATGTTGGTACACCATCATATAAAGATTACTTAGCAGATTTTCATGAATTACCCAGATCATATATTGATGAGGGTGTGAAAGATACACAACATAAATTTGACCATTATTATGGAATAGTTCATGACCTCGAAACGGATAAGTTTTCTTTTGGTTTAACACAGATACCGGTAGAAATTATTGGAAAAGACATTAAAGTGGGAGGAATAACGTACACAGGCACGCCAGGTTTATACGAATTGCTTTTCAAAAAAGAACCGAAAGGTTATAAGAAGGAAGATTTAGATAATTACATGAACATTCTAGCTAAAACAAATGTATATCGTAGGAATTTTGATTCAAATGAACAAGTTCAAGGAAATACATCACACAAATATGTTACAATAATAGGACCATATTTACAAAGAAAGGGGATTACAAAGACAAAAACCTTGCCAAGATTAGTTACAGCATTTAACAAACCAAAACCTCCGTTTAGAACAACTAGAGCCAAATCTACAGGAAAGGGATTAATTTTGAAAACAAACAGATCAAATACAGACTATGTATACTGGAATAATGTTAACGAAATTGTTGATAGGCTACGTTTATTAATTTCATCAAGTGATGCGGGAAATAATGCTCATAGTAACGAGATTATCTCTATTATTGAAGAATTAAGAGAAGATAAAGTAATACTATAAATAACAGCTATCAAATATAATCATATTTATTGTTTAATGAAAGCTCAACATGACAGTTGATAAATTTGGACGCCATATTTCAAAACAAAATCAAGAGAGAATAAGTGACATTAATAATTTAAAAAGGAGATTAGGTGAAAATGAAACAAATAATGAAATCTTTGCTAAAAAGCTTAAGGTTTTTGATGAAAATTTTTTAAAGTATGAAAACCAGATTAAAGGATGCTATACCTTAATTGAAAACGTTAATAAACAGTTGCTAACGCTAAATCAAATAAGTAAAGATTTGCAATTTTTAAATGAACATGTTAAAAAGGAAGACAAAAAATTAAGTGATGATATCAACAAAATTAATAAAATAATGGAAACAAATATAAGAGAAGTAATAATTGAAAAACACAAGGAAAAAATTAAACAATTAAGAACTTTTATAAAAAGGTTAGATGATGAAAAAAAGAGAAATCAAAATAGCATTCTTAACAGTAGAACAATTGACCAACTCACTTTGGAAGAAAATCAACAATATATTTCCTTGGAAAATATAATGTCCAGTGTAATTAAGAAATTAGAACAAGAATTAAATAAAACAGAGGAGGAATTCAAAAATAGTGATAGTAGATCAACTACTTTCTTAACTGGAGAGATAAAAAAATCCTTTAAAGTATAAAATACATCCACTTTGCCATTCGAATTAAAATATTTGAGAAGTTCAAAAGGTGGTTTTAAATTTCCATAACTATCAAAATATATTACATTTTTGTTATTTTTAATATAAGCAGTCCAATGAGATCCTTTATTTTGTTTTTTATCCAAATTTACAATACCACATTCTTTCAGATTAATTTTTTTTGGAAGTTCATCGAGCATAAAAACACCTCTAAAGCCAGTTATTTTTAACAGCTTTACATATTTAATAATATCATTGTTCGTAAGTGCTCTTTTTGGAAAACTTATTTTGAGTTTTTTTTTTGTCTGATTGCTTTCATTTTGACGGATCCTCCTTTATAAGGTCTAATAAATAGTCCCTTTCCTTTATATGGTCTAATATATAATCCTTTCCCTTCTTTAGAAGCATTTTCCATTGCAATATTATGTCTATGTATTTCTTCTAGTTGCTGTTTAGCTGCTTTAGCATCATTTACAGCCTTAGCAATTCCTGCCGCGCCTCCACCTAGTGCACCCAGGGCGCCAAGAATGGGAAACAAAAGAGGTAGAAATCCTCCAATTTTTTTGGGTGTTCGAATGATACGTTTTTTTCTCAATTTAAGTTTACCCCCTTTTGTATTTTTTAATCCCAAACCGAACTTTCTTTTACCCTTCATTATTCCTGCAACACTTAAAGCTGCAATTTTTTCACCAATAGAAGAATCTTTAGCTTTTACCCTATCCCAGGCTTTTTTTTCTAATATTTGGTCAGATATGTGTCTTTTTGATAAATCTTCAGTCTGAGAGTAAGATATATCATGTTCTTTGCAAGCGGAATCCAATGGATTTATACCAACGTCACCTCTAGTTAATCTTTTTTCCAAGTTGGTGCCGGGACCACAATAATTATATCCTGGTATATGAACTTCGAAAGGTAGTTTGCTAATTAATTTATTTACTAAACCAGAGCCTTTTCTATTACGTGTTTTAATAGTTTTTTTCAACTTATGGCGACCCACAGTCATTGAAGTTCTTTTTATACTAAAAGCACATTGACATTTTTCTGGTATAAATACTTTTACAGCTAAAAATATTTACTAGTGTGATTAAGAATGAGGATTGAAAAACAAAAATTCTCATTACCAGTAAATAATCATGATGAAAAAATTTTAAGTAAACAGTTGAGAAAGCATGGTGACTTATTTTGCGGTGGTTCAAAAAAGGGCTTATAGTTGGTTGCAGTGGTAGCGGTAAAACCAACGTTATGCTTACACTGCTCGAGCATCCAAATGGAATTAGGTTTGAAAATGTCTATGTTTATTCAAAGTCATTAGATCAACCAAAATATGAATATTTAAGAAAGTTGTTAAAACCTATGAAAGAAATTGGATACTTTGAATATGATAGCGATGAGAACATTATTTCACCTCATGAGATAAAGCCAAATTCCGTTATCATTTTTGATGATATTCCTTGTCATAATCAATCTATTATTAGGGACTATTTCACGCATGGAAGGCATAGAAACACCGATTGTTTTTTTATTTTTCAAGGATATTCCTCAATCCTTAAACGTCTAATTCGAGAAAATGCAAACTTATTAATTTTATTTAAACAGGACTGTTTGAGTTTAAAACATATATATAATGACCACTGTATATTGGATATGACATTTGATCAGTTTAAAAATATTTGTGCTAACTGTTGGATGGATCCATATGGCTTTCTTGTAATTGACAAAGATTGTGAAGTAAATCACGGCAGATATAGGAGTAAATTCGATTCCTTTATATATTTATAAAAGTAAAAAATTTGCAGTTTTATTTCATTTAAAACTTGTACAGCATGGATAAACGTTTAGCTCGAGAATTAATAAGATCGAGACAAGCCGTGAAGCAGAAATATCAAAGCTTGAAATTAGCTACTTCTACTGCTCAGTCCGAATTAGAACAAACTTATAGACCAATAACACAACCACTTAAACAGCTAATTTCAAGTATTGGTAAATCCGAACCATTCGATTTAAAAGAAGAAAGAGTTTCAAAGTATGAAGATTTCAAAACACCTACAAAGCTTTATAAAACATCAACTCCGACGAAAAATATTCAGAAAACAGGAAAAACTCCGTCACTCCCTACAGAACTACCAACATTTTTAAATGACAGTAGTATCACTTCTTCCTCTCCTGTAGTACAACCATTGTAATCAACTGTTATAGCAGAAACTTCAGATCCTTCTAGTGACACAACAACAAATTTAAACTTGTCAGACATATTGGAACAAACTAGAAAAACAATTCAAACTTATGTTGGTACACCATCATATAAAGATTACTTAGCAGATTTTCATGAATTACCCAGATCATATATTGATGAGGGTGTGAAAGATACACAACATAAATTTGACCATTATTATGGAATAGTTCATGACCTCGAAACGGATAAGTTTTCTTTTGGTTTAACACAGATACCGGTAGAAATTATTGGAAAAGACATTAAAGTGGGAGGAATAACGTACACAGGCACGCCAGGTTTATACGAATTGCTTTTCAAAAAAGAACCGAAAGGTTATAAGAAGGAAGATTTAGATAATTACATGAACATTCTAGCTAAAACAAATGTATATCGTAGGAATTTTGATTCAAATGAACAAGTTCAAGGAAATACATCACACAAATATGTTACAATAATAGGACCATATTTACAAAGAAAGGGGATTACAAAGACAAAAACCTTGCCAAGATTAGTTACAGCATTTAACAAACCAAAACCTCCGTTTAGAACAACTAGAGCCAAATCTACAGGAAAGGGATTAATTTTGAAAACAAACAGATCAAATACAGACTATGTATACTGGAATAATGTTAACGAAATTGTTGATAGGCTACGTTTATTAATTTCATCAAGTGATGCGGGAAATAATGCTCATAGTAACGAGATTATCTCTATTATTGAAGAATTAAGAGAAGATAAAGTAATACTATAAATAACAGCTATCAAATATAATCATATTTATTGTTTAATGAAAGCTCAACATGACAGTTGATAAATTTGGACGCCATATTTCAAAACAAAATCAAGAGAGAATAAGTGACATTAATAATTTAAAAAGGAGATTAGGTGAAAATGAAACAAATAATGAAATCTTTGCTAAAAAGCTTAAGGTTTTTGATGAAAATTTTTTAAAGTATGAAAACCAGATTAAAGGATGCTATACCTTAATTGAAAACGTTAATAAACAGTTGCTAACGCTAAATCAAATAAGTAAAGATTTGCAATTTTTAAATGAACATGTTAAAAAGGAAGACAAAAAATTAAGTGATGATATCAACAAAATTAATAAAATAATGGAAACAAATATAAGAGAAGTAATAATTGAAAAACACAAGGAAAAAATTAAACAATTAAGAACTTTTATAAAAAGGTTAGATGATGAAAAAAAAAGAAATCAAAATAGCATTCTTAACAGTAGAACAATTGACCAACTCACTTTGGAAGAAAATCAACAATATATTTCCTTGGAAAATATAATGTCCAGTGTAATTAAGAAATTAGAACAAGAATTAAATAAAACAGAGGAGGAATTCAAAAATAGTGATAGTAGATCAACTACTTTCTTAACTGGAGAGATAAAAAAATCCTTTAATGCGTTAGAAAAGGAGATTACTAAAATTAGTAAAATTTTAAATGAAAAAAGTTATACAATACAAATTGATAAATTGAATGAATGGGAAAAAACATATAAAAGTTATATTTCGAATTATTACAAAACATAGAAAGTGAACTTCCTTAAAATTGAATAAACAAGTTTGTTGTCATGACAACCGTTAAACAACAAGTCGTTAATGAATTACATAAACCTGCTAGAAAAAACTACAAACGCAGAAGGGTGGTAGTGAAAGGGTTAAATGATCTTTTTCAAGCTGATTTGGTTGAAATGTTACCCTATGCCAAATTTAATAAGGGATTTAAATATATCTTGATTACCATAAATGTATTTTCTAAGTATGTTTGGGCCGAACCGTTAAAATCTAAATCTGGAAAAGACGTAACAGCGGCAATGAAAAAAATATTAATCAGTGCAAAAACTCCACCAAAAAACTTGCAAACGGATAGAGGGAGAGAGTTTTTCAATGTAAATTTTCAAAATTTGATGCAACAATTTCGAATTAACCATTATAGCACGTTTTTCAATTTGAAAGCGAGTATAGTAGAAAGAGTGAACAGGACTTTAAAGAATAATATGTGGAAAATATTTAGCATTCAAGGAAATTACAAATGGTTTAATATATTAGCGGATATTGTAAAAGATTATAACAATACAAAACATTCTTCAATAGGAATGAAGCCAAAACAAGTAAATAAAACAAATGAAAATAGAATCTTGAAATCTGCATTTACTCATGCTAAAACGTTAGATATAAAATCTCCAAAGTTAAGTAAAGTGGGTGATCACGTACGAATAAGCAAGCATCAAGAGGCATTTTCAAAAGGTTACACACCAAATTGGTCAAATGAGATATTCCACATTAAAGAAGTTAAGATGACAAACCCTTGGACATATTTAATTCAAGACGAAGATAATCAGGACATTCTGGGTGGTTTTTATGAGCAAGAATTACTAAAAGTAAAGCATACCGATGTGTATCTTATTGAGAAGATTTTGAGAAGGAAAGGAAACAAAGTTTATGTGAAATGGTTAGGACTTGATAAAAAATATAATACATGGATTGATAAAAAAATATTGTTTAATTAAATTGAAATTAAATTTTAGTTAAATTTGTTTTATTTCTGTTCCTCACTTTATGCTTTAGCTGATACAAATTACAAAGTCTTAATGTGCTAATTAATTTCAAATAAAATTCACATTTACTAAACTAAAATTTTATTAAGTAAAACATCAAATACAATTTTTATTAAAACGTGTCAAATATATTTTATTTCTATGTTCCTCAGATAATATCGAATCTAGAATAAGTTTACAATCATTTATTCTTTTTTCAAAACGGAGTCTATCTAAGTACCACATCTGAAAGTTACTCCTACGGGCTTGTCTGTAAGCAAAGCTCCACTTCACTAACACATGCACCTTATTGTTCTCTTCCAGAAAAGATATTGTTTTCTTCGTAATATTTTCTTTTTGATCCATTTTCATTGTTTTCTTCGTAATATTTTCGTTTTGTTCCATTTTGCTTCAATTTGTTTTCCATTTGTTCAGGATATAAAGCAAGTAATTCCATCATAGTTGAAACATTTTCACTGTTAGGATTTTCTGTTGGACTTATTATATTATAAACATGCGTACACAAGTCGCCACAATCAGATGAAATATTATTTTGAAATATGTATTGAATTCTTGCCTTTTAAGTATAGATAATCTATAATCAATAATTTCCTTTAATCGCCACAAATTGTCCAAAGACTCTTGTCCTAAGTATATGAAGTGTGGGCCTTTTGTAATTTGTAGAACAGGGGTATCATTTATTTTCTGAACCTGCAGATGAATGTTGTTTATATTCACACTGGTTTGATCAACTTGAGGAAAGTAGAAATTGTTTACAATAATTCCTTGATGAACACAAATGTCTTTCCAATTTTCTTCGGTTAGTGCGATTGAAAATCCAGTTTTTCCACCAATTACAATTTTTGGAGAAAAATCATTTAAACTAATGACAACAAGAACAAATTTTGACAAAGAATTATTTAAAAAATAAATTTTTGAATTAAGAAGCGTTTCCAAAGGTTTATGAACCACGGCGTTGTTCATAATGACTAAACGAGACTGAAACATATTGTGTTATTCTTGTACTTAAATATTCTCATCCCCACTTTCTTTAAAGTTTCGATTAAAATGGATTAATGAAAAAATAGATTTCCAGTTTGAAATTTGTAATAAAGATAAATAATTAAAATGGTAATGTATAAAAATAATGCAAAGTTTAATGTAACACTAATGATGGAAAAGTAATAATTTTTGAATCCGTCATAATAATTGGTACAGTTGGGGGTTAAAATTTGTAACTGATTATTTTTAAACTCTAACCTTTCTATCCAATTTGTATCAAAAATAGATCGATTTGGATAATGATACAAAATTTTAAAAAATTTACTTGCATTTTCATTTCCATTTATTCGTTCCATCCAACTAATTGTACTATTGTTAATTAATCCAATTTTCATAAATTTACGATATTTACTTAGAGTGACGTCTGTTTTATTAGAAAAACATATTTCACACTGTGTTACGCCAGGGGGATGATGAACATAAAAAACATTTTGGAAAATAAAATAAAGAAGAATAAATTGAGATCTACTGATAGTCATTAAAACAAATTAATAATTATATTCCAAATTTATTAACATTAAGCAGATACTTTCACCACGAAAGCAAAAGCAGTTGTAAAAAAATAACAATAAAATACTTAATTTAAATATATGTAAAAGTTCATAAATAAGGATATTAATAATACTATATAAAATGTGTAGCTTGAAGACTTATTTTGAATGGTTACAATTATTCGATTCCTATTTTTCCATAAACAGTTATTTAAATCACAATTCCTAGCAAATTTCTTATGCTCCACAATAGGATCATCATAACTTAACCAATCAAAAATTTCAATACCACAATAAAAACATTTACAAATATCATTGATTGAAGTATAGTAAAAGCCAGCTCCAGCTAACACTTCTGGTCTCAATTTTCCTTTCCATTTTTTAAAAGTGGAAAGTCGTTTTTCATATGTTTTAAAATAACTGTTATCAATTTCTTTGTCAAAAGTTTCTATGCACATTTTGTGAAAGACTTATGAAGACTAACTTTGGTTTCAAAAACAACAAATTTAAATACCTTATAATATCTACATAAATATATCTAAATCTTCATGTTCTGCATTCCATTGATACAAAGCAATATCTTGGTGTCCCCAAGCTAATGTATTAAAACTATGGGGAATTTTATACCGCTTATCATCTTCGGAACTCAAAGCCAATTTATTAATTAACTCTGTAAAAATTGTATGTTGTCTAGATCGAAAACATACATTGAACAAAAGGTTTTAGAATGATTTTCAACAACATCTTTATAATGAATAAAATCCAACTGCTTTTTAATTGCACTTTTTTAACACCTTGTAATAGGCATTTCATGAATATTATTAATTTTATAATTAGATTTTTTGTTATTTTTTAACTGACTTCTAAAATGAACGAATCGGTATCGGTGTATAAAAGTGAAATATTTTTTAAAGAGGTTTTAAAAAATTATAAAAGAAATCATACATGACAGGATATCTAATATTGAGAAGCCTACATATATTGGTTTATTGTAAGTAACTTGAATCTTTTGCATTTTGCTCCAGTACCAAAGAAAGCA
>JAUTXW010001891.1:0-10666 GCA_030620095.1 Kuschelorhynchus macadamiae
AACTATTACATATCAAGAGACATAATTCTTAAAAAACATCACGGTTTTCAAATATTGAACCATTAATCCTATTTTTATTCATCATAAATAGCAGTATTTTATTTTTCCTTAATCTAGTATTTAGTGCTTTCAAAAAATCTAATTTTAATAACAATTTAAATTTGACAACGATGGAAAGGGGGCTGAAGCCTTCTTTATATATAAACAAGGGATCAAGTAGAATGAATACCAACTCATATAAATAAACATCGCCTTTTCGACTTGGAGTTAATAAATAGAAATGTTTGGCTTTTTAGTTAAAAATATGATCATATTTTTTAATTGATTCCTCCATCATTTTGTGTCTGAAATGTTATGAATGTAATACATATGAGCAAATCAAGAATACAAGTTTAATTTCAAAAAAGCAAATTTCAATCTTTTGAATTCGTTAATCCAAAATTAAAGTGAAATACTGTTTATAAATAAATGATGTAATATTAATGCTGTGATAACTGAATTTTACAATAAAATACATAATATATTTATTCAGTGTGTTCCCGTGTCAACTCAAATTAGGAGAGCTTTCCTGTATGGGAGATTATTGAACTAAATTAAAATTACAGAATTATATTACAAACAGTCAATATCCTCTTATTGGTATGGTAAATATAAGACAAGACATTAAAAATAAAATAAAAAAGGTCGATAATGAGTATATTGCACAAGTTGAGCTAAGTTTATATAATGATCCCAAATTTTTCTGGTTCTATGTAAAGAATCAAAAGGATGATGACGAAATTCCAGCAGAGATCAGTTACAACAATTTGTGCTTCTCAGGCACAAAGAATATTGCCGACGTTTTTGCTTTGTATTTCAGCTCTGTTTTTACATCGAAGCAACCACTGGTGGATCAGACTGTTGTGTCCAAAGATTATTTTTGTGAGCTTCTTTTTATTGATCTTAAAAAGTTAAAGGGCAACAGAGCTATTGGACCAGATAGGTTACCGGGCTATATAGTCAAGGGTTATAGGGAGTCCTTAGTACAGCCTTTCATATTTAATCTTAGTCTCCTTACAGCAACTTATCCTACAGACTCGCGTATTAGAAGAATAGTGCCATTTTTAAAGGTGCAGTTAACCATAAGGTAACTAATTATCGATCCATAACTATAGTAAACACTAACTCGAAATTTTTTGAGATAGTTTTCTTTAGTAGAATGTATGACTTGGTAAAACATAGATTCTCTCAAGTTAAATCAACATCTGCCAATTTGTTTACCGTTTCTGTGCTGTGATTGTACTGAATATTTAAAAAATCACCATATTTCGTCTTCGTGCAAACGTTTTTCACCAAATGTGGTGAAAAATCACCGTGTCTGACAACGCTGTTAAAAAAACCTACAATTGTGGGAAGGGAGCATTTAGCCGTCTAGTCATATAATACATAATCAAATCGTAATATCAATTATGAATACATTTGCATTTATTTTATAAACTGTCGAAGCGTACCTATTTGCATATTGTTTTTTATATCTTCTTTTTTTTTATAAATGCTTGTTTCCATTTAAGCAATTTTGCGCCTGCCACAGCGTTCTAATTTCTTAAGGAAACATTAAACACATTCATAAGACCTGACGAGTAGTCTTTTGCATATTTGTTTTGATAGTCAGCAAGAATAAAAAATAATAATGGTCTTTGGCAATAATTATGCTTGGCTGGGTGAATTAAAATGATAAAACTGCAGTTTGCAAGAAAGAAGTACGTTATAGGTTTTAGAATAATTATTATACTGTGTGGACATTTTAACAACCGTTTTTTTTCTCTAGTAACTTGTAATAATTAGACAGAGGTAGGGATGTTAATAACCGGTGGTTAAAACCGAAAAACCGGTGTTTCTTATTCGGTTAACCGGTTATAATCAGTTATTTTTTGTCTCCAGTTATAACCGGCTTTTATTTACAGACACCCAATAACCGGTAAAAAACACCGAAACATTTTTATTCAATCAAAAAAATGTATTTCAAATATAGAATAATTCGAATAAGTAGCAACAATCAGTGCACATTACTAATATGTATAATAAAGCACACAGTGGACGCAGTGGCGGCTCGTGAGTATATTGAAGGGTGAGGCTACATGAGGTTAATTTTGTTTAAATGTGAATAAAATTTCCATCTCACCCCATGAGGTATTATTCTGCGACGCGTTGACCTTTTTTTTAATGGAGGTCATCGCTAATAGCCCTACTAAACCATTAAAAACTAAAAAATAAACTCTAAAAAAAGTAAATAAAAAGTAAACAAAACAAGTAAAATATGTACACCTATCACTAAAATATAGCGGGGATTGCGATAATAAAAACATAATTTAGTTTATTAAAACTTAAAATAAATAGTTGTATGAAATAAGATAAAAAAACTACTTTTTGTACATTAAATCTATACGTCTGTCTTTTAAGGTTGCAAATTTATCTATAATTTGGTCGTAAAAGTTTTGGTCTTCACTAAGTTCTCTTCTAGGTTTTGATCCGTTTAAGACATGAAAAATTTCGTTCGGCCGATACACTTGTTGCGGGAATAGTTAAAACTAAATTAAAAAGCTTATATGCTTCCGCAAAAATTGCTTTAAAATCTTTAAATAACAAAGCTAGACTTTTTTCGACATCTAAATTTGAAAATTGTTCATCCCTATACAATACAGAAAGCTCATTCTTTAATCTATCTCTGTCAAAAATGTTTCTATAATTTTTTAATAAATTATTTAATAAGTCGTCTGGAAAGCATTTAACATATTCCGAATATTTTGTGCAATCGACTAAAGCAAAGAAATTTAAATTATTTAAATTTTCAAACCGCGTCCTAATTGAAGAATTATACAATCTATTATTTCGAAATATAATATTTTATATTTAGTAAAAATATCAAAGTCGCTAGAACATTGTCCTCGACGTGTGTTAGTTGGCAGAATAGTGGCTTTTTTAGCAATATTGAAAAGTTCTTTGAAATTTTATATCTAAATGCTTTAACTGCAATATTTGAAACAGTACATCAGTGCAGCTAAAAATTTGTTTAAAAATATGCGTTAAAAGGCAAAATTCGAAATCATTAAAATGCTTTAGAAATCCTTTTGCACCATTAATAGATTCTGTTCCAGAACTTAAGTCATTAATAATAGTTTCAAATACTATAATTAAATTGTCCCATTCATTAGCCACTAAGTTTAAAATTTTAGACCGTGTATACCATCGCGTTTCTACAGCTCGCGGAATTCTTTTACCTACTCTCTGATTAAGCACAAAAGACCGTTTTGGTGATTGGTGGAAATAATTTGGTATTCCTAATTAAGTGGCAAAAAATATACGACTTTGGGTAATCAGTTTTGTTCCCTGTTGTAAAACTAGATTTAATCTGTGGGCGCAACAATGAGTAAACATCAACGACATGGAAATAATATAGACCCGGTTGTTTACATTTTGGAGGAATCCAACATTAACCCTGGTTTGCCAAACCGTTACTGTGGCCAGATTATAACGGATATCATCCTTTGTACTATTACCTAAATAAACAAGGAATTCCAGAAATTCCTAGTATAAATTTCATATAGAATATTTTAAAACTGATAATTAAATAGCTTATTATAAATAACTCAAACCGAATCTGTTTTAAATGTAATTTAAATCTTCTGTAATTATTATTCCTCATTTCAAGAAATAAAGCCCAGAATTATCGGCAACGTCGAAATTCTACCTTTTACGAGTTTACTACAGATTTCTTTCGGGATTATTCGGAAGACGCCGAAGACGATCGTTGTCATTCATTATTTGGACCTATTTGGTGCGCGGCGTTGTAATTGTTCAAGTTGGTGAAATAAGTGCTTTTCAGAAATCTAAGTGTTTTGTGTGGCTATTTTCAAGAATCTGTTAAAAAAACTTTTAGAAAATGGTGCGAACGTGCTTTATTTGCAGAAAAAGGGACGATTTAAACCCAGAAGTTTGTTTTCGAAGGTAAGTAAGTTTATGTCATACCAGTGCTGTAGTTGAAGGGTAAAATCACCGTCTAATAGCGTTCTTATATTTGCAAATGAAATATTGTTTTTGTATTGCACATTTCCGTTGGGCTTAAATTAAATTTTTATAACTTCAACTGATCTATAAAGTCGAAGACACGTATGATAAACGGAGTAAAGCGTTTTGCTAATTTATATATTTGTGAAAAGTTTCAAATATTCCCCTAAAATTTCTCAAATCACCTTTTTTGAGGTTAATAAACAACATAAATATACTATTTGGTAAAGCATAGGTACTAAATTTTAATTGAGTAAGCTGTAAGACCCACTATTTTATGTTGTCATTAATTACTTCAGGATGGTTTGCATTTTGGATGAAATTTTCAAGGAATATTTAGGGTAGTGTCAGAGTTCTCATATAGCAAGCATATACAAAAAAATGAAAATAGCGGAATGGCGTTACTTTTCAATTTTTCATTTACTATAGATTTTCCTTAATGAATTTGAAATGCTTTAATTTATTGCCTAAAATTTGGTTTTGAAAAATAAGTATTCAAAAAAGTAAATAAATACCATCCTGAGGTACATTATCCCAACTAGGGAGTTTTTATAATGAATGTTAAAAATATTAAACATCTTGGCACAAAATATTTATACTGTCAATAAGTGAAATGTATAGTGGGGAAGGTGGATGGTGGGGAAAAAAGGGGGTAAATTGAAGGATAAATACTGTAAAGATATTGTTTTTCATAATATGGTTTTTGTGGTTTTTAGGGACACGAAGTTCAATTTTGTATTCATATTAATATTGGGCCATGTTTATTGCTGATTTTCTGTACATATGAATAGATCCAATACATGTAAAGGTGGTGCATTTTTATATAATATTCCTTGCCACGAACCTGGCAAACTTTTAAAAGTAGTGGACCCAAATTTGTACCTAACTTCGCGTAAATAGAACTAAAATGTGTTGGAAAAAGGGTGAAATCAAAATGTTTTGAAAAACAAACCCAATTTCCTATGAAGTCGGTGATAAGCTGATAAAGAAAGGTATTAAATAAGCATTATACTCTTGGTATACCCATCAAAACACAATGTGGGTCCATGTAACAAAATTTAGTTTTATCTTCATCTTTAGTAACAATAGTAATAAGAACTCACCCTGTTATTGGTTGCATTTTGTCATGGAAATGCTTGTTCTTTAATGACTAAGCTTATTGCTAATAATAAATATTGCCACATGAACCATTACATAAATATGTCTTTTGCAGGCACGTAGCCAGGATTTCAGTTCTAGGGGGATCCAACCCTGTCAAAACCAATTCAATGACAAAAATATAATTAACAAGAATGCTTTTTTTTCACTTGTTGCTAGCCCCCCTGCAAGTGCAACAAAATATGAAAAAAAGTTGCAAAAAATTAGTTATTAAGTAAATATTTTAAAATTTAATATATGTACTTATAAACTAGATCTTAAATAATATTCTCGATACCAGAGCTTTAAGCACTCTTTAGAGGATTGAACAGGTTAATATGTACAATTGTTAAAATGTAATGAATCTGTTAATAAAATTTCAAAAAAAATATCTATTAAAACATTGCAGGTAGAGCAATTATGAAAATGTAAAAAATTATAGGTATATCTTGAGCAAATAGGACGTTGGCGACTTTTGCTTAGTATTTTTAGGTTTTATATATTTAATAGTATTTTAATAAATAAGTGCTTAGTCATTTTGTTAATATCGAGGTTAATGTGGTGTTATCTTCCATAGAGGGTCTGAAACCATATTGCTACACTAAAAATCTGGATTTCTTTAATCATAAATGTATTCATCTCACTTTTTAGTACTTTCTTGAAGTTCTAAAACATTATGATATTAGCTAGATATGTGGTATCTCTGGAAATCTTCAAATGCCTACTTTTAATGAGCGTTTGCTTAATTATGTTAGAAACTATCATATTTATGAAAAAATCATTAGGTGCGTCTTTGTTTAGGGTAGCCTCTCATAATTTTTTACATTTACATATTTGCGAAACTTCTTTGCAATTGCAGAATATCTAACAGTGTAAACTTGGCTATTATTAGGGTCTCGCGAGGGGGGGGGTCCGGACCCCCACTAGGCTTTGTGCCTGGTCTTTTGTCACAGATTCCGGGCTTTTGTGTTTAAGTAAAAAATAAATGTCGATCTCAAACATAAGGAATAAAATAATGTTTTATTCTTTAGTTTTCTTTTGAAGAGGATTTATTTTTAATCCTTCAATTACCCTCGGATTTTCTCAGATCTTGAGCGTTTCAGGGTCGAGATGCTGAAAACATGTTTTTTCAATTCTATCGGTCTGTCTGTCTGTTGGCAGCATAGCTAAATATCTACTTACTCAATTTTGGTCAAAAAGTAAAGGTCAC
Organism: Kuschelorhynchus macadamiae; assembly: GCA_030620095.1. Classification (NCBI taxonomy): domain Eukaryota; kingdom Metazoa; phylum Arthropoda; class Insecta; order Coleoptera; family Curculionidae; genus Kuschelorhynchus; species Kuschelorhynchus macadamiae. Next base: position 6,392 of record JAUTXW010001891.1, read on the forward strand.
ATGGGGTAATTTGTTAACAAAATATTAAAAAAGTGCAACAAACTACTTATTCCATTTACCTCAAATTTTGCACTAAAATCAACTATTAGGTAAGAATCAAGCTGGTAAAATTTGGTATGAAATGGTGGCCTAATAAAATAATTAAAAACTCAACCTGAAAAAACTTCTTAATGGATTGATTTAAAATTGTATGCAATAATTAATTGTGGAATAGAAACGGACGGTAAAATCGTAACATTTTGTAATCGTGAAAAAAGGCACCCACTCCAGGTTTAACAAATCTACACCTGGTAGTATAAAGCAATATGGCGGAACAAGATGGCGTCCTAGTGAAATATCAAAAGAATTATTACTAAAATGCTAATTATTCAATTTTACCTCGAATTTTGATCAAGTGTTACACAGGAATGAACATTTGGTATGAATCCAGAATAGCAAAATAAAATGGCGGCGTAATAAATAATTTAAAAATTGACTTGAAAAAACTGCAACATTAGATTAATTTCAAATTTTATGGTAGCATTAAGTGAGGTATAGAGATTAATAGTAAAGTTGTGATCAAATTCATGATTGTGAAACAAAATCTCAGCCCAATTAAAATGTTTTAAAAAATCAACGTAACAAACCTCCACTTATTCAATTTATTTTAAATTATGCCCAAAGATCAAGTGTGGCATAGATAGAAACTGGTGAAATATTGGTAGAGATTCCATATGGTGGAATAAAATGGCGCCCAATAAAAATGTTTGCAAAGACTTTATATACCTATAAGTGTTATCAAGTGACTACTTACCGAACTAATAATAATAATAATTTTTTTATGCTATTATACAGTAAAATATTTGTCACACTTCAGTATTCCTAATAAAAAGAAATATTGATAATGAGGAGTTCGAGGTAAAAGTTTTTATTCCTTATATTTTTTTAGCGTTCCTGTAAACCGTGAAACCAGGGATATGTGGCTTTCCATTTTTGGTATGGAAAATGGCCCACATATACCAAAACGGCCTGCCCTATGTTCAGATCACTTTTCACCTAGTGAAATTGTTACTCTTGCTGATGGCGAAAGCAGATTCATCGAGATGCACTTCCACTACCTAACCCATCAATTTTTGTAGACCCTTCATCTTCTAGGTAAATATTATATAATTTTAAAAATTGTTTTCTAAATTTTGTTACATATTGTACATCTTTTTAATACTTATTTATATTTCAGCTCCAGATTCTGATTTTACGATCGTTGAGGATTTACCAAGCATAATAAGTGGGTAAGATATTTTTCCAGAAAAAAAAACAAAACCAATTAGGCACAGTGAGATCAATTTCATTCTGGTACCATTTTAAATGTTAAAAGTCTTTTTTACTTTCTAACTTATCGGAAAGAATCAAAAACTTTTTTTAATTATTAAAAAAAAAAGCATACCAATCTTACAAGATATCACCATAAGTGGTTGGTATTTTTTTAATGGGACATCCTACATATTTTTTACTATTTGGATATCATTCTCTTGTGATTTCATTGGTATATCCCACTTTATGTTTTGATCCAGCCATTTTTGTATATGCCAATATGTTAAATAATTATATTGCAAAATGAAGAATGCCATGGAAATAAAATAGATATTTTATTATTCTATTTGTTTTGATATGGACATATAGTTAAATAATAATTATAATTATGTTAATGTTTTCTTTTATATTTGTATTGACACCAATTAGCATTTTGTAATTTCCATGGCACTCTATAAGCAATGTATTATTTTATATATTTGCAAATAAACGTAAAACTGCAGGATCAAAACATAAAATGTGACATACTAGTAAAATCAGAACAGAATATGCCATTCAAATAGTAGAAAATATAAAAATATATAGGGTATCCCATTAAAGAAAATATATCTTACAGTGAAATCTTGTAATTGATAGTCTTCCGTTGAATTATTACAGAAAAACCCCACAATTTGTTTTTTGGTATATATGCCTAACTTAAAAACCAAAGTAGTTGGGCAGGGAAAAATGTTATCAAGATACATTTTTGGGGGTTGCTTGATAACATTTTTGCCTGTCATATCTTTTTTAGTTTTAAAGTTAACAATATGAACCAAGGGTTGCTACCAAGTTTTCTTCTAATAATTCAAAAACTAAAAAACATAAATTTACAATATATTATCATAAGTTTCATTTTTTAAAATGAGACGCCCTGTATATTATATGTCCCATAAATGGGTCTCTTCTTGCAGATTATGGTTTGATAATTATCTTTAAAGACACTCGAGATATTTAAGAGAAACCATGCCATAAGAGTTAGAGAGAGGCTGAAAATGCTCAATTACATAGTGGTGTCGTTGGGAATAAAAATACATTGACTCTTATGGAAGGCTTTTTCTCAAATTTATCAGGTGTCTTTGAAGATAATTTTATTAAACCAAATATATTTATAAGATGCAAGAAGAGATCCATTTGAGGGACATATAATATATAGGGTATCCCATTAAAAAAAGCAACTTTTAGTGTATATTCATAATTTAAAGAATTTTATTTTTTTAATTATTAGAGAAAAACTGGATAAGCAATTCTTGGTTCATATGGCTAACTTTAAAACTAAGAGTATATGGCAGGTTAAAATGTTGTACATATATAACTTCTGCTCTTAAAAAAGAGAATATATTTTTAAAGTATTTTACATTACTATGAAGTAGAGCTGTTTATTTCCTATATTATAGGGTATTTCCTGATATTTGGCCACCCCCAATATAGACTTAATTTTAGAGATAGAAAAAAAAATTACAGTCAAAGTTTATTTCATAATTTATAGAAAAATATTACTTGTGTATACAGTAATGTGTAGCAGTCCAAACATTTTTTTTAAATGGACACCATGTACATATGTCAATAATATGTGCATCTTCTTGCTGATGAAAATATAGTAGGCTAGATACCTTTATCTTTAAATAGCCATAAGAAGCAATGCGTTCCCATTGAATCCACTAGTAGGGTGTCTTTGGAGGTAAATGTATCAATATCAAACCTGATATGTATAATGAAGAAGAAACCCATTTTAATAATACATATTGTTAATGTTAAAATCAGGTTGGGTCTGCTACACATTTTTGAGATATCTTGTATGCATAGATGTTATAAACTACGTAATAACTTTAATATTGAACTTTTTTGTTTCTCTTATAAATCAATATTGGGAGTGGCGAATTATGAGGCAAATCCTGGTCGTGCATAAAGTATAATATAAAAAAAATGTCACTCTAAAGTATTTTGTTGTGCAATATTATGTATTTTTAGGGGTCAGGATATTCTTATGGCAACTCCAATAGAGATGCTAATAAACTACGTGCTTTTACCGCCAAAAGCATCACCTAGCACTGCAGGGTTTTCAAGGTTAGTTAAAATGAAAGACAAACAAGGAAAAGAAAAAATAATAAATTGTCTTTAACTTTTAAAAATATTTATTTCTTCAAGAACATTCAGCATAGTATTTTACGCTTTTTGCAGGGAATCCCACAAAATTGGAGAAAATGCATCCTTTTCCTCAGTTAGTACAGAAACTGCATCAGAAACTGAAAAATTGAGAAGGTAACAATATAGTTGATAATATTATTTTACATTAGATATAGATATAGATTCATACTGGATGTTGCATCGGCAGACCAGCCAGGAAATATCTCATGTAAATTTTATCCTTGCCCTTATATTATCTTCCTTATTCATTTTAGAGTAAGATTGTATTATATCTTTTTGAAGGCTATTGCAAAATGAAGTCACGTGAGGTAGAAATTTTCAGATGTTTTGCAAAATGTTTTGTGAGAATTGTCAAATAAAAAACTTATTTCAATAATTTGACACTTGCTGGTGCTTTAATTACCAAATGTTTTTATATTAATGTGAAATTATTTCAGATATCTCCTTATTAGTTGAATAAAAATTATTCATATCTTATGAGGACCTTCAAAAAAGTTTTATACGATTTTGCTAAAAAATTAATATGGAAGGATAATATAAGAAGTAAAATTCACATGGAATTTCATTGGACGGTCTGCTAATGTAACTGTTCTGTGCTAAAAGTAAAAAGGATTTGTAAACTCTAATGCTCTCGCTGAGTAGTGTGCATTTCACAAAGTTAAAGAATGACCAAAGGATAGCCAGCGCGAACGACATAATGCATTTTAAATAAAAGGCTTAACCACCACTCAAGTTTAAGATGGACCGAGATAAGATAACAGCAAAGACCTGAACTGAACCAAGACAACCACATAACACCAC
>JAUTXW010001892.1:605000-727500 GCA_030620095.1 Kuschelorhynchus macadamiae
CGAACAACAATGGAATTGATCTCAAAATGACATTACATGGGCAATTGAATGGCCTATAACTTTCTCCATAATACAGTCATTAAACGAAATAAATACAATTTCTGTATTTTCTTATTGTTACGTTAGAAGGTCTATTTGAGCTAATACGAAGACAATCCTTACTTAAGTTACTTTCCCAATATCTAACCTACTTTTACTTTTTATTATATTTTCATTTTATTTTATGATATAATCAATCATAACTGACCATCTGATAATTTTTGCATCGCGCGCCTAATAATGTTTTTACAGATTTTAAAAATATTTTGAAATAAAAAAAATATAGTACGTTTTCGAGTATGCTATTATTTGTATTTTTGAAAATATCTCAAAGAAAAAAAAATGGAATTGATCTCAAAATGACAATGAATAGGCAATTGAATGGCTTATAACTTTCTCTATAATACGGTCTTTAAACGAAATAAAATAACACGTGTTTTTTTATTTTTGAAAATTCATCTTCTAAGGGAGGGAACACGTCGGTAAAGAGAAATATTGTTTCTCTTTCATCGGATTGAAATTTAGAACACCTTCTCACAGAGCCCCCACATAACCTAGGTTGCCATTTGGAAAAAAATTGGCTTGCCTATAAATTATGGGGTTGCAGAGAGGGAGGGACTAAAATTATTACAAAAAGACGAACAACCATGTAAACCGCTTTAAGTGTTCAAGCGCTTTTGTGAAAAATGACATATAGAATATATGAATTTTGTGCGTTTTTTTGCACAACCCTATATATATATATATATATATATATATATATATATATATATATATATATATACAAGTTGTACTAATAATGTTTTTACAAGTTTTAAAAATATTTTAAAATGAAAGAATATAGCATGTTTTTGTTTTTTTTTTCAAAATATTGTACAATTTTACATTCAAACTTGTAACTTGTATTTTTAAAAAAACTTTATTTTTAAAACACGAAATTACAATGGATGTTGACCGATCTATGGCTACTTAATGACTAAAGATGATTACTAATTCTTCTATATTTACATAAAAATAATGCTGAAATAGCAAGAATGAATGAGTAATCAGAAATATGATGCTTAATTCTAAATGATTCATCGGAAGTGGCCATATAATTCCTCCCTCCTTAAGTTTGAGAAAATCGGGGTTGATTTTCGAGAGATTCTAATTTTATGTCCACTTTTACATTTTCTTTAGATTTTTCCTTTCTGCAATAATAATACAAGAAACTTATGATGATTGTAAATATTATAATAATAATTATTATTAGAGTAATTGAAACTCCATAACTTGCAAAGTCCATTTGGTTTAGGGGATGAATTATTAATCTTTTAGCATTCTCTAAATCTTCATTGATTTTATCAAGATTTATTTCTTTTAGTTCCAAGGGTTCAGTATCTTGGATTAATTTTTCATCAATATTTATTGATGGGAGTTTTAGTCTTAAACTAATTGTTTCTAGTTTTTGAGAATCGTAAATATTATTTTGGATTTTTACTTTGCAACCTGAAGGCAATATTAAGGATACTTTGTCAATGGTTTCAACGCTATGTTGATTTGGACATTGAAAGTATATGCTTTCTTTAGAAGCAGGTATAATTATAAGGGAATTGTCCTCAAGTTGTGTTATAGAAGTTTTATTTATATATATATATATATATATATATATATATATATATATATATATATATATATATATATATATATATATATATATATATATATATATATATATATATATATATATATATATTCAAACAAAGCCAAAGTTCATTTTTCGCTGAATTGGCCATGTTAAGGAGGCCATTTGCAGTACAAACAATTGCCTAATGCTTCAGAGTCATTTTACTGACAACTCTACCAAACGCTGATCACATAAACATTTGATTTAACTTTTTATTTTTATTGTGTAATTTTTGTGTGATTGTTTCTTATTAATTGTAATTTTTAAAAAGGACGCTGAGATATATCAATTTATAAGAAATCGATGTGTTAGAATGTTATATTTAATATAATAAGAAAACAAATTTACTATCGCCAGTTATTTGGAACTCTATTCTGAGAAACCACTAGGCAAGTCAAAGGTTATCCACGACGCTTGCGACAAATCTGAGAAAATATGGAAGTTTAAAAAAGCCATAGCCAAAGGATTGTTATCAGAACCATAATGATGATATCGTGATAATATCATGAAAGTAAATTTTCATTCAAATCCTGATGTGGCCATGACTGCGGTGCTACGAAGGGGATTTGTGATAGAAAACGATTACTATCAATTTCCTAAGTGTACAGGGTGACCATTTTATGGTGATACAGTACCTTATCTAGAAAACGGTAATAGTTACGACAAAAAGTTAAATACAAAAGTTGTTTGGATTCAATTAAATTTTTATCTTATTTCACTTTTGTTTATACAGGGTGTTTCGTTTTGACGTGACACATGTCAACTTTCTTAATTTAAATGGGACATCCTATATATTATTACATGTTTCGATTCTACTGTTAATTTGCGAAAGTTTTTGTAATAACATCTATATTTGAATTCTTTATAGTTTTTGAGTAAATTGAGTTTTTAGATCTTTTTTTAAAAAAAAATTTTACCTATAAAACTTTAATGGAACTACTGACTAATAACCTAAACATACATTACTAAGGGTTCAATTCAACGAGTTTTTATGCTGGTCTTACCAATTAATATACAGGGTGTTAAAAATGGAGAGCAAAACAAACAGAACTTTAAATGTAAAAATCTCCTGTTTTTCAAATGGAACACCCTGTATATTTTTATTTCATCTGATTCAGCGTTCAATTACCTACCATTACTCATATATATGTCCTATACCTAAAATGAACGATTTTATTAGCCGTTTTCTGATTTATCCCGGAATTTTGCCAGTAAATGAGACCAGAAACTAAAAAAATCGAGATAGGCTTAGGAAATAACCTAATGCAATTGTTGACTTAAGTTGACATTTACTCTGTTTGTCGTTTTTGTCAAATTTTTGCTGCGAAATTTGTTAAAAAATGGCTTTATATAGTTTAGATGAACGTTTGAAATTATACAACTGTTTCATAAAAAATAATAAAAGTCCAGGGTTAGCCCCGAGGGAATAACCTAATAATCGAGTTCCCTCCAGGACTATATTTTTTCAAATTGTGCGTGATTTGGAAAATGGTGTCCTTAAAAACTCTAAGAAAAATAGTCCCAATTTTGTCCTCACTGAGGAAAAACAACTGGAGATTTTACTTTATTTCAAGGAAGATGATGAAAGATCCCAAAGAGATGCTGACAGAGACATTGCAGGTCTCAGTAGAGGAGGAATTCAAAAAACACTGCAGGTGAATAGTTATCATCCTTATAAATTTCTTCCAACTCAATTATTATCACAATTAGACTTTAATGAAAGATTGACTTTTTGTTGCGATATTATGGACCGGCAGTTCGAAAATGTGTTTGTTTCAAAAGTGCTTTGGACTGATGAGGCCTCATTTAATACGGCGGTTATTTTTATTCGAAGAAACACTCATTACTGGTCTCAAACTAATAAACATCTAATAAAAGCAATTAAAAAACAAGGCCGTCAAACCGTAAATGTGTGGTGCGGAATTATTTGCGACCGTATTATCGGACCAATATTTTTTGACAGGTCGTTAAATGGCGAAAGATACTTGGAGCTGCTTAGGAATGAAATCATGCTCCTTATCAACGACTTGCCAGCAAATATTCGAGAAAATAACATTTTTCAGCAGGATAGCGCCCCTTACCACACGGTTGCACCGGTAGTAAATTTCCTTAATCAACATTTTCCATTGTGGATAGGAAGACATGGTTTAATCCTGGCCACCACGAAGCCCTGATTTAAGCCCTTTAGATTTCTTTTTGTAGGGTGCACTAAAAAATAAAGTTTATAAAAATAGATCTAATAATAGAAATGAGTTAAAAATAAAAATCAGGGAAGAGATCAATAATCTTAATGCATCTAATTCGGTAAGGAACGCTATTCGAAAAATGAAGGCTATTTACACTTCATGTATCGCAATGGACGGTGGCCATATTGAACATTTTTTATAATCTGTTTTAATGATGTTTAATACTCAGTTAGTTATTAGTTATACCGTGTGGCACAAGATATTTTTTTTGTCTCTCCCTTATTTTCGTAAACATTAAATAATAAGAACATAAATTACATAATATTTCACTTCTATTTGTATTTTCTAACATTATTTATAGTCGCTATCTGTGTTAAGGAAATGAGAATAAGGCTTAGTTTACGACATTTTTATTTTAGCCCACTTCATCTGTTTACTTATATTAAAAAAAAATACTCAAATCAGAAAACGGCTAATAAAATCGAAACTGTTCATTTTAGGTATAGGACATATGTATGAGCAATGATAGGTAATTGAACGCTGAATCAGATGAAATAAAAATATACAGGGTGTTCCATTTGAAAAACAGGAGATTTTTACATTTAAAGTTCTGTTTGTTTTGCTCTCCATTTTTAACACCCTGTATATTAATTGGTAAGACTAGCATGGAAACTCGTTGAATTGAACCCTTAGTAATGTATGTTTAGGATATTAGTCAGTTACATTAAAGTTTTATAGGTAAAAAATTTTTTTTTTAAAAATGTTTTTTTAAAAAAAATTCTAAAAACTCAATTTACTCAAAAACGATAAAGAATTCAAATATAGATGTTATTATAAAAACTTTCGCAAATTAACAGTGGAATCGAAAATGTAATAATATATAGGGTATCCCATTTAAATTAAGAAAGTTGACATGTGTCACGTCAAAACGAAACATCCTGTATAGGCAAAAGTGAAATAAAATAAAAATTTAATTGAATCCAAAAAACTTTTGTATTTAACTTTTTGTCGTAATTATTACCGTTTTCTAGATAAGGTACTGTATCACCATAAAATGGCCACCCTGTACTGTTCTATCAATGCTTATAAATTCCAATTTTTCTATGCTTACTGCTACTTACGACTGAAAACTAAATAATACAATAAAACTTCTGACTATAATATTAAGCTAAACTATTCAAAAATGACGTCAATTTTGTATATTTTTTAAAATAGCTCTAGTTACCTTGCGAAGGGTGTCTCTATTTATATTATTTAAGACATCCAGAACTCTCTCCTATAGTTGTTCTACAGTTGCCTGTAAAATATTAGGCAGTGTCTAGAAAACGTTTCGTCGGTCCAAATGATTTTCCTGTTGAGATTGGGTACTTATCGCCATTACCTTATAAACCAGTTTGAAATTCTAATCGCCTTGGGAGTCTGTTTCTCTTAAATCTTAAGCAATAGTAGGCTTATACCGTCGATATTTATTGCCTTTGAGGACTTTCTGAATGGTCCTCCTTGGTCGATTATAAATCGGTATATCTCTTGAAGCTGTTTGGGTCGGCGACGTCGGGTTCACATTAAAATGTCACTTAATGATATAATTACAAGCTCAACTGCCCTTCTGATATTTTTTTGGTACGCATCGCGCGCCTAGTAATGTTTTTACAGACTTTAAAAATATTTTGAAATAAAAAATATAGTACTTTTTCGAATATGCTACTGTTTGTTTTTTTCAAAATATCTCAAAGAAGAACAATGGAATTGATCTCAAAATGACATTACATGGGCAATTGAGTGGCCTATAACTTTCTCCATAATACAGTCTTTAAACGAAATAAATACAATTTCTGTATTTTCTTATTGTTACATTAGCAGGTCTATTTGAGCTAATACGAAGACAATCCTTACTTAAGTTACTTTCCCTCATATCTATCCTACTTTTACTTATTATTATATTTTTTATGACTATTTTTTTTTTAGCATATAAGTTAACCTAGTTTGACTTTTTTGGCGTTCTCGCACAAACTCAGTTTAATAGCAAGTATGCGGGAAAATAACTACTTTAATATAAGTGTGTCGTATTTTCCAGCATAAAGATGTTACTTCGCAAAACTTCTACTATAATAGTTTCGGAACATGCTACTGAACGACTTAAATAAGACTAATTATTTTATTTAATCGCAGACTGTCCCGAGAAACAAGGTTTACATTTTACTAAATACCGCCAAGTGGCTTAACATGGTTTAACTAGTAATAGCTTTACTGCTTTAAAGTTGGAATAATAACCAAATTAAATGATATAATAGTACTGCAATATTGAAATGCAGTGATTTTTGATATTTTAATTGAATTATTTTATAAGCAGAGACGTACTATGACAAGGGCAATTTTTAAAATAATTTGTTTTAAATAATGTGAAATTTTTGTCTAGAAAAATCTAGTGTTATATTGAGAGTAGGTAGTAACAACATATTTATATAAAGATAATATATGAAATATATAAAAAATATGTTTTTGACTGAAGCAACTTAAATTTATTTTTTGGAGTAATAAAAGCAGTACAGAATTGCAAAGATCGTACTTCAACGGTACTCGAAAGTACGTCTAATGATAACGAGGCTCATCACATGTATTGACATTGACAATTACGAAATTAAGATTTTTAATATGTACTGTTCAACGTGTAAAACATGATTAACTACATTGTTTAGTACAAAGAAATAGAATTTAATTTTCCGTACATTCTTGACATAAGCCAAAGAATTAAAAATTATATTTTGATCATCTGACAAAAATTGAAAGCAACATTTTTTAAGTATATATTAACCATATATAATTATTGCAAATTTATTTTTTTTATGGTTTTATAAAATTTTTACAAAATTACAAAGTAATAACACTAACAAGGTGGTGTTATTATTTTAGATGTCGAAATTCAGTACAAATCAAGAATTAGGCACGTCCATATAAGATAGTCCTTTGTTTCCTTTTGCTAATAAAGTATAGCTCTCTGACTAATAGACGTATAAGAATAATGGAAAAAAGTTTTGTTCCAACTGTTTTTGATAAAGTGAGAAAATTCTTGAGAATCGCCTTTGAGACTTCTTTCAGACAAATATTTAGTGAGATATTTTGAACTGCTTAATTACCTTCTCATTTAAATTAATTTTTCTAAATAGAAATATTGTGACTTGGAATTAAAAGTTTATTTAATTAAAATTTATTTATTTAATTAAAAAGGAATACATTAAAATATTTAGTACATTTTGCATTTGTGAAACCGTTATTTGAAATGTGAGTGTGAGAAAAAGTGGCCTACAACGCTTTTTCTGACGTTCAGAATCATTGCCTTTTTATTCATTAAGCCAATAGGACCTGGGCCTAAGGCCTACGAAGCTAGAAAAAAACTTAACTGTTTATTATTATGAGATGGGAATTGTAAACAAAAAAAAATGCGATACAAACCTCAAATTTGCATTATCGAAAATTGAAAACTAAAAAAAAGATAACGTTCGATTTTTTGTTCTATTTGTAAAATATATGAATATATTTTATATGCATTTTTTCATAAAATTTTTAACATATTATTTGACATATCATTCTGAACGAATTATCATATACATGTTTGCTATACGATTGAAAACAAAATAAGGTTTTAAAAAATATGTTTTTTCCGAAAATCGTTCAGAAATATTGACATTTTTGATCATTTATTTATTTTTATATTGTAAGGAAATATTATTTCTTTCCGCTTATTTGTATACTATAATGTCAAGTTTGAAAATTCAATGTAGCTTTGTTTCCATAGTTACAGAACAACTATTTCATGGCATTCCTTTTTTTTAATAAAATTAGTAAATTTTAAAAAGTTGATTGTAATAATTTATGTCTCTTCAACGATTTTCGAAAAATTGTATGTGAACCTAGTGAGAAACGCCACATTCCCGGACCCCGTATTGCCTGCCTCGGCTTGCGCTTAGAACAGGCAACCCAGTCGCCCAGAAACGTTTAGCTTTTCCTACTAGGTATATATGTAATGCACTATTTATTCCTCGAAGCAGTAGGTCAGTTTTTTAACATTTTTTCAGGTTGACATTTTGTTCCACCATGTGATCCTTAAGTTTTGAACAAAATTTGAGGTTAATCGGGTGAGTAATTTTTAAGCTACATAGCTAATAGATACACAGACCAACAGGCAGATCGACGAAATTGAGAAAACCTTTTCTTTTGGCATCTAGGAACGCTAAAACATTTAGGTATGTAATAATAACTTCATTATTTTAATAATTTTTATAGTTTAATATAAATATTATTTTTTTTTTAAGATCACAAACATTTTATTTCCCCGCCATGTTGAATACGTAACCAGTTCGTCTCTATACGAGTCTCTAAGACCGACGGAATTGAGAAAAGATTTTTTTCGGCATATAGGGATCCTGAAAATCTAAAAAAATCTGAGAGGGACATTTTTTTCAGGATTAAAATACTTTCCTTTCAAAAGGAAAGGAAAAAACTTAAAATTTTAATTTTGTTTTCACGTTTTTTAGCGCCCTAACTCTATATGTTACCATATAAAGAAATAAAAGTGTTTCACAGTTTTTTATTTCAATAGATAAAACATTTAGAAAAATTGATGTTTCTAAATATTTTATCGATTTGCTTTTATTGACTACATTCAAGAAAAAAAAATATTAAGAAAATTAATAAAAAATTTTCTCAGCGTTTCAATATAATTTTTTCCAGAAATCTTCAATTTTATTTTAGCTTTAAGGGGAAGAAATTTCATGTTTTTTAGTTTTTTTTTTAAAGCCTATCGGTATTGAAATAAAAAAACTTATTCAATTTAGGGGGACTGTTTCATGCTCCTCCGGTAGCGCTGTATAATATAAAAACTTTTTTTAGGTATCCATTTTTAAAAGAGCTAAGAGCTTTTGGAATAACACACAAACAAGTTGTTATATATACTTACTTAAATAATAAAAAAACATACACACACATATATATATAGCCTAAGTTAATTAAATATGAAAGGTGATATTAAAACAAAAGAATCATAATAATCATCTTTAAAAATTGATTGTTGAAAACATAAACATTCATAAAAATGAATTAAGGAATAGATCTTAATCCTAAATTACATGCATATGTTTTCTTGAAACTACGAACCGATGAGGGATGATGATTACTAGTACACTTAATATTCTCAGACCAAGCAGAATGTCTTGTTATCGAATTGGGAGCATTTTCACTAGCGTATTATAGACATTGTGATGAACGCGCCCTTTTTCAAAGCGTGCATTTTATAGCCTCTCAATTTAGAATGTCTAAAACAACTAAAAGCCTCTGTATACCTATTATCCATGTATAACTAAGCTTTGACCAACATATTCAGTTTCTGATCCGCACAGTATAAATAAAATCCATATTAAATGATATACATTCTATGTAAATCAACTGAAACCCTTAATAGCTACTGATGCTAATGATAGCTTAGTATAAGAATAACAGCCAGCAACAATTCTAGACAAGCAAAAAGCGGAGACTTTATATATCCAGGACTTAATTTAAAAAATTAAATTAAGTATGCTGTTGAATCCCACGATTATTGGAAAATGCCACTACTCCAGACCGAATATTAATATATAACACGAAATCACACATGCTAATGTCAGCGATACTTTAAATATCACAAATAAAGCAAAAAATAAGGACAAAACTACTTCTATGTTCTGCGTATATCGAGGAAAGCAACTAATCCGAACCGAAGTATTTTAACAGCCTCCACTAAACATACTAGAACAAGTATTTTTTTACTATTACATCAAAGGGAGAAATCGTTTAAAAATTAAAACACAAACGTACTTATGTAATACGTACGTACTATATTTATTATTTTGAATTAAATGCTTTTCGGTATATGTGTCCATTTTCATTGCTCCTCAAAGCGTTCAAGGAGATATTTACAAATTTCCGAAGGCATTTCGAGTTAAAAAGATCGCGTCCTTGTCTAGAGTTGATAAGAAATACTCGTCACAAGTATTTTGTCACAGGTACGAGCTAGGAACAGCTTGTCACAGGTATTGGATCTCAAACATATCGGTTACCGTTCCTAGGGTTTCGGCTTTTCTCGGCGGGCCGTCGGACGGCAGCGTGGAAAAAGCCCCCCCATAATGTTTTATTTACAGTTGAATCGATCGGCTTCTGTGTGTCTTTCTTTAACACGCTCATTTTTTAAACAGCGAAATAAATTAAACTGAATTATAACAACTGCATTACTACTGTAGTACATTATCAAGTATATTCGCTGTGACGCTTGTCACAGGTATTTTGCTCTATTCTGCTCCTGCTCCGCTAAACTAGTATTTCTATATGACTAGTATTTATCCTATAAAAGGAACCATATCGTAATTAGAAATAAGAAATCTACGAATTAGATTATTCGCAAATCAGGCGAAAATATTAACATATTTTAGATTTGATAGTTTTGACAGGTGAATCTTAAAATATTTAGCACAAAAAAGATTAAAAATGTTTTTTACTAAGCCAGTTTTTATGACAAAAATACCAAGGTCGTTTTAAATATAAAGGAAATTTATAAATTTATATATAGGTAGGAATAGGTACTGTTTCGATGACATATATAATCATAATCGGGCTGCGATACTCGAAACCGCCGTTTAGTCACGGTTTCAACGACTCGAGCCTCCAAGCCGGGAAAAGTATTTTGTCACAGGTATCTGTAACAGGTATGGACTTGGAACAGGAACAGGACGAACCTGTTACAACAAAATACTGATTTTCGTTATCTCTATCCCTGTCAAACTGCGTATCTGGTATGTCCGTCAAAACTTAATCTGGCAATGCCAGGCCACCTTAAAAAAAGACTCGATTTTCTGTTAAATGAAAAATATGTGCATTTTTATTCGAAATTCGATTTTACCTAATTTTTTGACCTTGGATAAAAAAATGTGTAAATCAATCTCTTGTAGTTAAAAGGTTTTATTTTCATTTGTCTATTATTTTAACAGAGGACGAGGGCCAAAACCAAAAAAAAATTATTTTTAAATGACTCGTCCTGTATAAACAAGAAACTAATTTTGACCAAGTGCAATTCAAATCCTCGGGGGAATTTTTCGAAAAAGAAAACTGAAATGCGTGAAAATTGTGAAGGCGAAAACAGTTTTTTTATTTCGACCGCTTTCTTGGCATTTGAGGTATAGTATCCTGATTTTGAATCCCCCTTATATTCATTCCCCATCGAAAATTCGTCTTACCTTCATAAAATAGTTAGGTTTAGGCTCCGCAAAATGCTTTCAAAATTACCTCATTTTTTATTTTGTTATATAGTGTTCCGATATTGCCCTTAACGAATTTTTCCGAGATTTTTGGACCAAAAATCAGAAAAAAAATGCCGCACCTCGATACATTAACCACAGTGATCTCGATTTTGAATTATCGGGGATTCAAAAACAAAATATCCATATCGGAAGCCACTGTCGACCTATTATAGACTCCACCGAAATCGCGTTTATCAAAAGAAGCGCCCATTTATGCTACACGATGGACTTATATGTGTATGAGGATATTCGTTAAAGTTATTTTTATTAATTAAAAGCCCCGCGATTGCATTTTAGCCGTGCATTTTAAACTGTGCGGTTAAAATCTTAGTACGTAGGTTTCTTTTTGCAAGCTTTTATTTAACTTACTTTTTTCGTATGTCTATCTCAAAACTAGTAATCCATTTTCAAGCCTTTGTTGGCACCCGAATGAGCTAAAATTTCGCATACATATGTAACGGTGACAATGTAATATTATTATGATGGAGCCGGGAGTTAGCTATAGGAACTCTTTAACTTCACAGCATAACCCCGTCGTATTGGGGATGGTTGGATTTGTCTTGAAAAGTACTATATTCTTAGGCGATGTCCAGGGTCTGATGATCGAGCCCGAATAGCAACTCCTTAACTAAACAAGTTAGCCCCGACGTGTTTGGAATCGTTGGAATAAAATTCAATATCGCACAAGTGAAGAAATTAAGACAGATAATTACACAAACTCTAATGTTAAATGCACAAAAAACGTAAGAAATATTTTAAAAAACAAGCTTTGATTCACAAATTATTGCACTAAAAATTAAAAAGTAATATAAAGCTAAGAAAGTACCGCACAGTACATACATAATCAAACGTACATAAACACAGAACTATTAAAAATTTGAATATTTTCTTAAAAGCTTGAGAGGCTTTATTCTAATTGTGATGACGTCTCACGCCTTAAAAATAAAGAATCAAGCTTTTAGACAAATATTCATTTAATTAAATTTTGAGTATTTATAATAAATAATTATATTATTATTTTTTATAATAATTTTTATTATAAATTTATAAAATTATTTTTTTGCATTAGACTAGAAGCCTTTGATTTCTATTTGTGTTTGTTTAAGCGTAAACACATGTCTGCATACTAAAAATCTTTTGTATTTTTCTCAATACATCAAAGAAACTCTGTCGAACGATCGACATCAAACGTGAGTAGAGGGAAATGGGTGTCCAAAGCCTGAGGCATTTTGATTTGTATCGTAGGGGTAAAAATTCGTGTCCAGTGATATTTAAATGTCCACTGCTGCCCCTATATACGAGTATATGTTCTATTTCGCCAAATAAAAGGGAGTTGAAATCTTATGTATTTTGGGGATTTGAGCTGTCGACACACGGCTAACAAGGGTAGATCTCTTACAAAAATATGCGGATCTTTGGACGAATTCCTGGAGCTTAAAATGTTTTGTATAGTCAGAGTAAAGTTTTATAAAATGTCTTAAAGCATCTAAAGGGATTTCTAATAAGACTTTTTAGTGGCAAGCGAGGAGATACTATCAAGAATCTTTCTTGCATTCTGGTTGAAAATATAAACATTTTTTAGGAGTGAAATATGAGATGGTGCCAAAACCTGTAGGTTTCTTGGACTGGAATTAAGTTAAGAACTTGTAGTAATTAAGAAAAAAATATTCAAGTTCCGCATAGCCGTAGATGATGCAGCATAAATACGTTTATTAAAACAGTCAATATTAAATATTTTGGTTTAGAGCTTTCTGCTAATTAAAGTTAAACAAAATTTATTTTGGTTTTATGTTTGCCGTAAACTGACAAATAACATCTATTTCATTTTCTTCGATCTGCCTGGCGTAAGATAAAATGGACTAAGAAAAACAAAAAAATTTGAGAGGTTTGTTAGGTAAAGTATCTTGGTCGTATAAGTAAGTGCGAAAAAGTGTATATATTAATCAAATTCATTTTGGAATAGTTTTGTTATGCTTAAACTTACACAACTGTGTAAAATCAAAATGTTTATTGGGGTTCATACTTTGAAAGTCTTTTAGGAATGACCTTGTAAAACCAAAAATGTAAAGGTGACACCACGTTTTTAATTACTGCCGACGTTGTTGATATATTATCGAAGCATTATTGACAACAGCTGTATCAACTAAATATATTTAAATAAATTAAAGCGAGATCTAACTCAATAGGCACTTAAGCTCGGGCTGAAAGTGACTCGACATATAAAACAACAATAACAGATGATTTTTCTTTATATATATATATATATATATATATATATATATATATATATATATTTCCTGTGTTTTCTTGAACCGTTTTTGTATACACTGTAGAAAATTCTTGGGCTAAGGTTGGAATAAAATACCAAATTTGAACTTGCCCTTTAATTAAATTGATTTTATATTGCTATTTTGGACAACTTTCTTACTAAACTGCAACTCGCGCATGAAGTAGAGCAACATAATCATATAAATTTCTTAGATGTGACTCTTATAAAAAACAAGAATAAAATTAAAACCCAAATGGTATACTAAATATACTTGGTTAAGGAGATATCTAAATTATAATTCAAATCACTCAAAAAATCAAAAATTAAGTGCAATAACAGGATTAGCTGATCGCGCCTTACAATTAACATCACCAGAATACAGGAAATACACTCTGAAATAACACATTAATAGAACAGTGCACACCCAAATTATACAACACGTCTTGATATAATTAAAACCATACTCCAGAAGAAGATAAAAATATGCACAGAGAGACACTCACGAAAAATTAAATACATCTTAATTAATATAGTTTTTACAAAACTAAAAAGTTTCGCTAAAAAAAACAATCAAACATACTATATTCAATATCAGGCATCAATTGCCCAAAAAAATTTGTCGGGATGAAAAATCAATTTGAAAATGGAATAAAAGAACATAAATATAAAAAGAATACCACAGCGTTAAACAAACCTATAAAAACCTAAAAATACAACATGGACTATAAAAACACCAAAATACTTACAAAATATGCAAATCATAACACATTAGCAATCAAAGAAATAATAGAAATTAAAGATAAATATTAGGTTAAGGGGGAACTGCACGCAGTACTACGGATCATTTGCATTCCGCCGCTGCAATATTATGTTAAAGCTGTAAGAGATATTTATTAGCTTCAAGGTGATTTAATTAGGGAAATATGTATAGTTGGCGCTAAATACGATTCTTTATAAAATAATTAAAACTAGAATTATAAAACAGAAGTCGATTTGTCCATTTTTGACCATTTTTGACCACTTTTTGACGCAAATGCCATCGCATATAATTGTTTTATCCACAAAATGGCTCTTTACCGCCTTGCATTGATCCTTTGTCTACGTAACTGCAAAATTTGAAATGGTAAATCGTACTGATGTCTTTGTATTTCTGCAGCGCGTGAACCCTTTTGAATCCATTTTTAACCGAAATGTAATTTAAATTGCCTATACTTAAATCATTTTTTTGAAGTCGGACGCGCAGGAAGTTTTCTCTAATACATAGGTACCATTTCGTCTTCTCCCTTAAGATTATGGTTAATATTAAAGGTGAAAACTCTATATGAATGACAGAAATGCTATAAATAATTTAAGACGAAAATGTACATACATTTATTAATATTAATTAATTAATGTGACACCTTAATTTAATTTTATAAGAATACCACTCCACACTTGAATGGTATCAACAAAAACAACAGGAAAAAACTCAGTTCCTTTCACAGGGAAATAAAAACTATTTTGTACCAAACATTTTATTATTTCAATATTAGTTTCTGGCACAACAGACACAAATTAAATTGCTTTAATAACATATAGCAGTTTATTTTAGGGTATGTACTCTTAATATTTATAGAAATAATATCAAGTATTAAATTGTAAATTAATACACAGTGTCTCATAAATGTTTGTCAGTCGTTCTTTTTTTAACAGTAAATATTAATGTATGAACATTTTAAATTTTTGGCATTGACAGAATTTTTCGTTTTCATTTCAAATTCAATTCAAAAGTAATATGAATAATGCGTTCAAGATATTCTACTATGTATGAAAAAAAACCTAATTTCTCGCCGTTGAACTATACAGTAAAATTTATTAGTTTATTAAAACAAAATTAATAGTTCCCTACATGTAGAACACTAAACCCATTTAAAGTATATATTTCTAATACATATAAAATTGAAACATATAAATTTACATTTTGCGCAATATACATCGGTTTGATCCCATATGTATTCCGTAATTTTTAGTTTTCAACCGTAAAATTTTTACAAAATAATCATCAGACAAATCGCTACATTTCAACTCTAATTAAACTCCAACCCAAATGGAATATCTGAGATGCGAACTCGACAAACAAAACGGCTTTTCATTTTACTTTATTAACCACTCCTGTTTAAAATTGTAACGAATTCAAAGAGGCAATAATATCTTTTCAGGCAACACTTCATTAATCTTGCTGGAATAGTATTAGGGGTTCCGTAAGAATGTTTTAAATGAATATTAAAACTATCCCTTCTAGTTTGATAGGTTTTGGCTTAAAATAATGTGTTAATATATAACCCTTCTTTTATGTGAAGTGTTCTATATAAAATACCTATATATATATATATATATATATATATATATATATATATATATATATTTGATAGGTTTTGGCAATATATAAAATAATGTGTCATATTTTTAATATATAACCCTTCTTTTTTTATTTGTTTATAAAGTATTAAAAAAGTGTTCTATATAAAAAATACATAATCCACATATATATATATATATATATATATATATATATATATATATATATATATATATATATATATGTGTTGATTTTTACTCCTTCACGAAAGATGGAAAAATGCGTGCTGTTCTTTTTACAATGTGTTTTCTATTTTCTAAGTATTGGCTTGTTTGTCCAATATAAACACCGTTACAATTATTGCAAGGGATCTGATAGACTATATTAATAAAAAAAGCAATATAGTCTACATCCGTTCACTACTGAAAAGCAAATATGATCTAACACACCATGAGAT
The DNA here is from genome assembly GCA_030620095.1 of Kuschelorhynchus macadamiae. Classification (NCBI taxonomy): domain Eukaryota; kingdom Metazoa; phylum Arthropoda; class Insecta; order Coleoptera; family Curculionidae; genus Kuschelorhynchus; species Kuschelorhynchus macadamiae. The sequence goes on from JAUTXW010001892.1 coordinate 621,278, forward strand.
GTCCAAAAAACATACTTTCCGAATAGAGACTCTATTCGGACGCGAGACAAAAAAGAAAGCTTCGAAAATGCCAAATGTGATTTTGGCGAAATATTCAAAAAAAAACAAAAACGCCATAAATGACAAAAAAGACATATAAATTGTATATATCTTTAATAAACGTCCACAATATTTGTAAAATGTAAATTAAATATGTGTAGTAGTAAAACTGTTCTTTTCAGAACGACAGTAGTGAACGAAATATATGATGTACATTTTGTTGGAAAAATAGGATAAATATATATATATATATATATATATATATATATATATATATATATATATATATCATCATTCATGTGGTTAGCGTTAATTATCAGAACATCAGTATTTTTTCAAACTTTATACACCCGGAACGAAAATACATTATATATATATATTTTTGTTAATTTCACGTATTTTTTCAAACTTTATTTTATTTTTGTTTCACGAAAGTCTATTTTTATTTAATGGAAAACTGTAGACTTTCCGATAAACTAAAAAACAAAAACTAATTACATATTTTTACTCGAATTGAATATTCGATCTATTTTGAAGGTCAACCGCCATATCTTATACTTGACTGATGATTTGGCTCGTTTACTAGACTAATGAGGTTTCTCTCAAAGGTCCACATCGATCTGTCACCGTGATACAATGTGACTTGTGTGCAGCAACAGCATCGAGACTTTCAACGGAGCCACTAAGAGGAAGCTGTGCTCTTACAATATAATAAGCAGTTGCCTAAATTGTGGTTTAGTAAGCAAATTACGAGACACAATTACCAACAAGCAGAACTGGTATATATGCTGAAATTACTGTAATACAAAAAGCATGTTTTTGCCCTCCTTAACATCAAGGGTTGCTCCTGAAGATTTTAAATTCACTTCAGTATCCTCGTTAATAATCATTTCAAAAGAAAAAATCTGCTAATTCACTTATTTGGCAATAGCTGATATGAATCGATGAGCGGTTTTCGCCAAACCTTCGCTGTTTTATTATTCTTTATAACTAGCGTAAGAGAAAAGTAACCTTCTATTTAAATTTTTTAAGAAAATTCTAAAAAACGGTAATCATTACAAACAGCGCCATCTAACCAATTTGTAAAAAAACTAGGGAGTGTCACTCGATTCGAATCCTAAAACAGATTGAAATTCCCTTTTAGGTAAGCCTAAGCTCATTCAGTTTGAATAAGGGGTTCAGAAGATATAGCAATTTAAATATTCCGTAAGTCAACAGCTCCCCCCTTATTAAGGATGATACGACAATGAGTTTAGAACCAAACTCACAGAAAATTAACTCAGCTTTCCAATGAGGTAAAAAAGTTATATCTAGTTCTGGGAGTTTATACAGAATTTTTCAAAATTCATTGTCACCCGTACAACTGCGCCCTATTAAGTTCAGTTTAGAAATTTGAAAATGTTATCAGTCAATTGCAATTCAAGACGCAACATGAAAGATTTCCGAGATATGGATAGTGAACATATATAGTGTGTCCAAAATTTTACTTATATATATTGCTATCTCAAAAACAATTATAGCTAGAAAAATGGTTAAAATAGGAAAATTGTAGAGAATTTCAATACGAATTTGATTCTGACTAAATATTTGAATTGTCGTGGGTGGTTATTCAGATAATTATTAGGGAAAATTAAAAATGTGCATGTTCAATTTTTTTCTGTAGTTCACCAAATGAGAGTATTGTGGTTTTAGGAATAATATATTATTAGGGCACTTTTTTTAGAAGCTGATTGAGGTAAAATGACAATTACAGCTCCCTCTGTCTCCGAGGTACATTTACGAATTTTCAAATTTCTTATGGGCGCCATATTGAATTTTTGCTTCTTTTGAAAGAACTTTTCAACATTTCATTTAGTAGAAAGATGTCTCTAACTGCTAGAATAATTTGTTGTTGCAACAACTGCATATATCTATTTCTTGATTTTCTTGAAAATGAAAAGGCCCAATCATCAATCAAGTCTAAAATACAAAAATCCAAGTTTTATTTATTTGTGAAACTAGTAATAGTAAGTAAAGATCTATTCCAAATAAGCTATAATGCCACACTACCAATTAAATCCAAATCTTGTTTGTAATTGCCTTTCTTCGAAATAATGAGCATTTTCTGTACTTCAGAAATAATGCTGCACATGTAAAATAGGTCTTGAATTATCATAAATCTTACATATAAGTTTAAAAGTAATATAAGTAGGTATATCAATGATTTATAATGTTGACAGGTTCTTTATATCAATTACATTAGCCAACAAGAGATCAAAAACTTTAATTCCGCGTAATAATTTCCCCAGGGTAGTGGAATTCGTTTTGTTTTTGGCGATATAATTTTCTATTAGATTTTATGTCCGACCCACTCATACGCACGCACCCGCGATAAATAATATCCACTGCTTTTGGGATCATGGGATTTTAGAGGAGCAGCTTCATTCTTGTTTGCAACTGGGCATATATTCTTGGAAAACGATTACTTCTTTGATGAACTCAAAACACTTGTTTGTATTGTAAAACTGATTTCATTATATTCTAAGAACAATACTTCTTGAAGACAAAGAAATCACAACTGACCCACGTGGTATTTTTACATTTTAGAGTTTTTGTTTTACATGGCCTCTTTAACTGTTGCTTCTGCCTTGAACAATAACTATTCGCAGTAATTTTCTAACCTTTTAACTAAAAAATAAAACTATTTTATAGCACTTCTATAACTGCTTTTTACCACCTGGGACAATAACAGCCACTGTATTACCGACAACCCCTGGGTAGAATTTTATACATATAAGACGATTATTTCTTTATTAACAAAGTATAAACAGAACATTATAGATAGTGCTATAAAATCTGAAGTAAATATATCTAAAATATGTATAACCGGTGAGATGGCAAATGCATGGTTATTGCCATTATCTAGGACTCGGTATACTACTAGTATACTGATTTGTATGAAATATAAAATATAGTTCTAGAAAGTTTACAGAGATGCATTCTAACTTAGATTTTACTATTTTTAAGGATTCCTGATATGCCATTTATTGAGAATATGCTTTACTATTTGCCACACATTTCACTTACACAAATAGGCCATTCTTCTCTTGATAAAAGGTAACTATGACTTACTTAATTAAGTATGGTCTAGCCTTAAACAAGTTACAACCAGGATTGTAGCTCCCATTGAATCGGTAAGGCGCCGTCTACCTAATTCTTTCTCGTTAAAATTACAGTTAGTATTTACCCTTAGGTATATATCAACAAACCTTCAATTTAACTCCGAAATGGAAAATTAAATTATAATCAGTTTTAATAGAAATGGAAAATAGAATGATGCCCGTGATACAGTCTACTCATATTAAAAAGCCACGCTACGCCACTGATTATTTCTTTATTTCCATGGTGCTAGATTACCGAAGTTTTAACAGCCAAGTACACAACTTGTCCTATTACAAACATTAAATTTACTTACTAAGGCTCCTATCAGACACTAGAGTTATTTTTTTTTTTCACAGAAAGAATACGCGAAAGACAAAATACCATTACCCAACATGACTTGTATTTCTACTTGCCTAAAAGGGAAGTATTGTAACGGTAAAAAAATCACCCTCGGACATTTTTTCAGATCTTCACGTTTCAGGGTCCCTTGATGCCGAAAAAAAATGTTTTTTCAATTCCGTCGGCCTGTCTGTCTGTTTGCGGCATAGCTAGAAAACTACTTATTCGATTGACTTAACATTGATGACCTGGTAACATATTGGTAAAAATCCAATACAGCGGTCTAGTGAAATGTTAAAAAATATTATTAAAAAGCTGCTTATTCAATTTATCTCAAATTATGTTGTAATCTGTATTACTGGTAACATTTTGGTACGAATCCAAGATGGCGGAACAAAGTGACGGTTTAATAAAATATTTAAAAATTGAGCCTGAAAAAACTGCTTAACGGGTTTATTTTAAATTGTGGGCTATAACCAATTGTAGTATAGGGATCAACTAGTGAAATTACGGTACTAATTCTTGATGGCCGAACAAAATAGAGGCCAAATAAAATGTTTGTAATCGCGAAAAAATCACCCTTCCGGAGCCCAAAAATATGTTTTATTTTATCGAGTTCGTCGGTCCGTCTGGCAGTTTGTCTGTCTGTCAGTTCGCGGTATAGCTTAAAAACTACTTACCAAACTTCAAATTTCAATAAATTATTCAGGGTTATATTGGGATGACCTGGTAATATTTTTGTAAAAATTCAATATGGCGGAACAATGTTAAAAAAATATTACTAAAAGAACTAGTGTTGTTTTATGCTATGGAAGTGTTTATCACTGTGGTGTGTTGTTTTTTAAAAAATATAACGATTTTGAGATAAAGAGCCCAAATTAGCACTCTGTGGCCTATATAAATTCAGATTTCACTTGCCCTGAAGAAGATCTCAAATAAATATCGAAACGTTGGCGTGTTGAAAAACTAAGGCCTTTTATTATTATCCTAAAAACCAAAGAAAGTTGTATAAACGACCTTTTTGATATTTTTGATGAAAAAATACTAAAGAAATATAAATATTTCAATTAACTATTTTAAATAAAACATTATTGTGTAGTGCCTTTGTCTTCTCCCAGTTTGATAAAATTCGGTTTTGCTAAAATATTGTTCTCATGCATTTTATACCCTGCGACACTTTCGATAACATACGTCTTATTTTCTTGAGTCGATAAATCGTCGATGAGAAGTTGGTCTTTGTTCCGAACACGTTGGAAGAGAATATTGTGAATGGACCCCCAACTTTCTGGCATTGCTACAAGTTACGACTATGTAAGGGGCAGATCGTATATTAGGAGAATGGCCGGAAGCAAGATATTGGCAATATGTATTTGTTGAACTTCAAAGAAATGGTTTTACTTCCAGAGTTCTGATTTCTAAATTGTTTTCGAGATATTAAGCTTAAAGCTTATAAGGGGGGCTTTCTAAATCGGGCGAAACGGAATTGGGGTTTCTATTACTTTAATAACGCCTTGTTAAATGGGGATTTGCAACATCGCCATTGAAGACTTGTTGTTTTTCTATTTAAATTTTCACTTAACTTGTTAATAAATAATAATCAGCCGACTTCAAAAAGGAGAGAGATTCTCGGTTTCATTCTAGGAAGCGTTCAGGGTAGTCCTTTATTAATTAATAAAAATGAAAGTCTAGACTACCGTAATTTTAAATCTTTTTCTGCAAGAGATTCTATTTTTACATCCACCGACCCAGGTAGGAGGAATCTATTTTCTCAGTGAGAGTATTTTCCCATCTAGTTATTGTAGCGATAACACTTTTCAGTTAAGTTATTGAAAATATTATTGAAATTTAATAGAAATAAAATCTTTGTCAGCACAGAATACTCACGAACTTAATTTGACACATGTTTCAATTTTTTAATACTACTGTTTTGTAAAGATCTTCACTTGTTTTAACACCAGAATATTACCTTAAGTATAAAAATGTATAAGTTTGTAGACAATACTAGACAACCGATTATCTGCAAAGTAGACTATGAATATTCATTACTTTGTCCTATTTTAGGATTAAGGAATATAATTTCTTATACGTATTTGCTAAACACATAAAATTTTAGCTAGATATCTTTATTACGAAAGAAGATATAATATTAGATACCAACTCTAGCAAAAGTTTGAATGCAATGCACAACGAGTTAAAAAGTAACTTGTGTTTAGCCCTCAAAAACTTTGAAGATTACATTTACAATAAAACTTTCTATAAATAGAACTTAAAACAAATAAATAAGGTGTAAAATCAACCTAAAAATACTGAAAGGTAAAAACATATTGTTCCGGGATCCTGACAATTTGGCGGACGACAAATGAGTTCAGCCAGTTGGCGAACAATTTAACGGAAGAAATTTTGTGGGATGCGACAGTTTGGTGGAAGTAAATTTCGCAAAGAGGTAATTTTTTGAGGTAAATAATTTCGAGAAAATGTTGGCAACTAATAAATAAATGCTTGACAATTCTTCTAAATTACAGACCTCTTTTGCTGTTACAAAAATTATAGTTATAAAACGCAAGGACCTTATGAACAACTTACCAAAGTAAACGGTTTTTACCGGAAAAAGCCTCTTATTTCTACTGCATCTTAAAAACAGTTCATACATTTTAAATGGCCTTAAGGAAGATTCCACAATTTAATCGTAATGGGGGTACCACTTTCATGACGTGTCCAATATATCTGTCATTAATCAGGTTCACTTCTATTTCTTTATTTGTGATGTGTGATATATTTTGTCAAAACTACTACAAAAGAAACTAGGAACTAAACCAACCATTTAATACGTTATATGTCCATTTTGTGTTTAATTAGTAGAACACAACACAGCTTGTTGGGATAAAATATTGTTTATTTAATTAAATCAATTTCCGAAGTCCTAATTTTCAGGACAAAAAAACAACAATAAAAGACAAAGCTTATATAATTAGAAGTAATTACTTCAAACAGGAACATCAATTGATATTAAATGTATATGAATAAATAAAATATATACAAAAAGAAAAGTAATTACAAATAAAACAACTACCTACTTATTTAGTCAGATATTTAAAATACTACAAACACCAGCATTTAAAAGAAAATATTAAATTACCAAAAATTAACAAAGGAAGAGGAAAACAATGCAACAGCTTAATTGGTTTTGATTTATTTCCTTTTTCGAAGCACAAGATTTTAGTCCAAATTTCACATAAATAATTTGGTTACGACCGACACACGCCTCATCGCAGCTATCAAATTAGTATTACAAAGATAATACAAACAAAGACCAGCCTACGTCTACAGAACTGTTTATTATTATTATTATTATAGAACTACAGAACTGTTTATTATTATTATTATAGAAAATGTCATGGTATAAAAAACAGTTTAAATAATACCTAATAAAGAAAGAAGAATAAATACATTAGCCAGGCAAAATTTTAAAAAATATAATAGACGTTACAAAATTTAGATATTAAACTATATTTAAAAAGATGTTTCACTTTTAACAATACATCTGCATAAATCGTATTTGTCCTGGAGCACACCACCAAAATGTGTATTCATCGCTGCTCCTCTAATAAACTGATGACACATAGTAAATTATAACCTGTGATATAGGTCCTAGATTCATACGCCGTGAGACCAATGGGCACTATTATTATTCAGGGGGTAAGTAGCAAAAAATGGTGTTTATATGTTAACTGATCTCTGTCATACATATTTAATATCAGATTCACAGATCTTTATTGCATAATTTTTTGGCTAAAAACAGAATTTATTCATACAGCAACTACACTGCCCGTCTAATATTATGGATTTAGCTTTAATATCTAATCCAAGTATTTAAATCTAGAATATCATACGCCCAGAGATAATTCAACATACACCCTATTTTTTACAACTTCCTTACATCATATATCAGTTTATCACTAGCGCAGAGGTGAATACAAGATTTTAGTACGGGACTCCTGGACTATATGTTTTTTTTCCAATACTTGTTTTTATTGCGTCACGTAGGACTGTATTATTTCTCTAATTTTTGGTTAGGATATACTAAATGCTACGATTTTCGCACGAAACGTATAATCAAATTGGAATAGGTCAGTTATAAAGGAAAGTCTATTATCAGGACCTAAATTAAACAACTCAGCCATTGAAATTTGCATCTGCATAATTGATTTGTTTCATTTGTCACATTTATGCATGTACTTAATCTTCTGCTTTAAGGTCTAGTTGTGAAAACCATGTACCCCGTTTCAAGAGGACTGACCCAAAATATTGACTCTTTACTCCATTATTCGTTATTCTCATAAATTTTTTGTATCAAATTGAGATTAGTGAATAAACTACAAGATTATTCCTTATCTGACATCATTAAAAACCTTATAATATCTCCCTCACCGCAGTCCATATCCAGATGTCCTATAGCAAACGTTGCTAAAAATCTGACTTTTCAGTATAAAATCTACTTAAGCACATGCCTGCTCTATTAAAAGGCCGTTCTAAGGAACTGAAATATTTATTACCTATGCCTATGAATGAGTATTCTCTAAACAAGATAAATCTTACTGTTCCTAGAAATACCGTTTAATTATTTTTATTAAAAACCCAACATTCGCACTTCGATAAAATGCCAATAAATTTTTCTTTTTCTGGCACGTCCATAAATATTTGTTTTTCCAGGGCCCGTTCATTCCCTACGTATTTACCTAAAAAGGTGGTGGGTTTGCATTCCTCCACGATTCTCGAGAAAGAGAATTATTTCTAAATTAGGAGCCTTTCGAAGATACATAGGCTACTAGTCCCTTGTCGGTAGACTGAATGCCTAAACAACCGTTAAGCCGCTTTTCGAAAGTTGCACCCTGATAAGGTTTAAGGGTATCTTTTAATCCTGTTTTTTATTACGGGTCTAATTATTTACGCCTTGCCGGTTTGCCGACTAAAACGCAAGTTACCTGTTCCCGGCTCAGCTTTGTAATTACGTTGCACAATGTATGTTATGTATGTTAGATCTCCCCAAAATTTATAACTTTAAATAAAACTAAAAAGAAAGATGTACTACCAACACCCAACCTTGATTGATAAATTTAATTTTTGTTAATATTTTAAAGACATTTTGTGATTATAAGAACAAAAAATTTTTATACATTTAATAAAAACATTTTCTTTTTTAATTAATAAGATTGTTTGGTATGCTCACAATAAAAAAAAACAGGTTTTGGATATTCCATACATGGCACAAACATAATGAACAATAATTTTCGAAATTATACAATGTAACAAATTAACTACTGTTTACGATAGTAGTTTTAAGTACATAATAAAGGAAAAACTCTTTCTACGCAAAAAATAATTTAATTTTGTCATTTACCATAACTTTTTATTGACACTAAACGGTGGCTCCATCGTTTTCAGACTACTGGACTTTCTTAATTTGCCGGAAATTGAAAACAAACAAATTTTACGATGTGCTTTGAACACACACATTCACAAATTCACTATTACGTATAACATTATAATACATATTGATAAAACGGTACCTATTAATCACAACATGTACTGCTTTCTACATGCAATGCCATGTCGGTTTAAACAAAGGTATTTAAGGAGACAGCAAGAGCGACAGTTTAATACAAACATTCAAGTCAATGAACACATCATTTTACATTATTCCTTTGGATTTCCCCAGCTCATTTTCCGAGAAGTGGTCTTATCTAGACAGTGTCACTTTCCTAAAAGGTCCACCCATCTCGTTCAGGAATGATTTATCGATAAGTTCTTCTCCTGCGATGTATTTCAATATAGGGGTCTCAGGTTATGTCACTTATCCGAAGGGGAGACCGAAACGTGCCTGTCCGTCATATTTAAAATTGAATAGCAAACAAAGTCGAGTTTCGTCTAGTTTCAAAATCACAATTCTAATAAGGACTTTTGCACAAGGGATAGCATATTCAGTACTTAAATCTGGTAATATATTAGTATATTATTTTTTTTCAATTAAGGGTCTTTAAAATCGATGATAATAAGAGAGTAAATAATTATGAAAAAAAAGCGCTCGCTAAATAGCCATATTAAAAGGAGATGTTAATTTTAATTAAATTAAATTAAATTTGGGTATATCCAAATAACAAGGTGCTATCAACATAATTATTTTATTCTAATAGTAGTAATTTTCGACGTTTTTTATAATAAAATGTTCCTTACTCAAATTAATATTTCATTTATTTTTAGGTTTTGCTAGTTTTATCGTTGAATTAAGTATTAGCTCTTTAAGTAAAAATGAAAACTTAACGTTATTTGCAACTCTCTGCAACAGTACAATCTAGTGTTCAGAAGAACACATAGAATTTGTTTAACTTTCCACTTGGCTAATCACGTCCCTTTGGACATACCTCACAATCTGATATAGAGAAGTTTGATCTTGGTGTAAATCCACCCTCAGAAGCCTCCCGGCGACAGCTAAACCCAAGTAGCATTTGATATTTTATAGGGGTAAAGGAATTGTTTCCATTCCCATCATATAAAACCTAACGTTTTATATTTAGGCCACAGTAACTTCATCGTACCTACTATATAACCCTTAAAGCGCTTAAATGGAGAATCCTATAATAGCAATGGTTACCTAAATAAAAACCTCTAAAAAACTAAAGGTTTTCTTATATGAGGTTACCATGTATTTTCCATCACTGCTACAAATCCCTTATATAAATTACATTAGTTATATTATGTTTACCAGAAAGTTACGATTACTTTTATGTTTCTAACTATATTCTATAGGTAAAACTATATAAACAATACATCATCATTGTTTATATAGTATTACCTATATACATCATCAAGTCTCATCTGCTTACTTGTTGATCTTTTTTCTTTGTCTGTTACACTATCGAGAATGTACAAATTATACTCCTCTGTCCTCGCCGTCGACTTTCTGTTTGACATTTTATTTTGATGGACGCCATGCACAGCAGATAGGAATGAATTATATGTTTGATATATTATTATTTTTATATGTTGCTAGAAGTGTCCGGACCGTTAAAAATGCATGCGGCGTATTATTTACTGTTAATATTACATGATCTACCCCTCTAAAACTCAAGGGCCATCAAAAAAGTGAGAAATTAGCATTTATTAAATAAACTTTAAAAATATTTAAAAAAAAAATATTTTCTTTTTCTGCAAATAAACTTTATTTCCGAACAAATATAATACATAAAAACCAGAAAATCATAATTTTAAGAGCAAAAGTGCCTAATCGGCCTAAAAACTAAAATTTCTTTTTCCATTTCAAACATGGCGGAGAAAGCGTCATTTTTCTAGTTCGTAAATTTCTCTTCAGTATCGCCATTTTTGGTTCATTATAAAAGATAACGATTTATAACGGGGTTTGGTAATTTTATAAAACATTGAATTCTTTATATCACCATAAGGTACTAGTTTAAAACTTTAACGCACCATATAAAACTAAAGGAGTAATCTTATAAAACCTATGGTAGCATTTTGGACTATTAGAAACACTTTATCACTAGTAGTTTTATTAAAATCCAGGTAAGAGGTAATTTTCACGGCTAACGGTAACGTTATATTACTATAGCTCCCTAAAATATCCGTTGGTCGACAAATGTCAAAATTTTCAATAACATAACCTAAAATTGTTTTCTGTTTTCATTCATTCATTTAAGACAATCTTTCTTTGAAGTATATGCAAAAATTTTCATTTGGTTTTTCACACACCTCCTGTAAAAAGAACTGCTATATTTGGCATGTTTCCAAGCACTAATTATGGAGGAGTTTTTATCGTTTTTATTCATTATTAATGCCCATATATTGTTGCAAAATTAAAAATATTATGAAAAAAGTGAGGTTGGAAATATAAAATTTTGTATAAGAGAATATAGAGGTTTTTTTGTGGCTGTATGGTTTTTTAAAATTTTCCGTATGATACTCTAATGTACCTTTAATATTCATAAAGGTATTTAGGCAAGTTAATATATTTACATGATATATAACATACAGTGTGTATCAGCCAAATGGAATAAATTCGATAATAAATAAATGGGGGCGTGTTCGGAAAAACGCTTGGACCCGTCGATTGGTATTTTTAGTTGCTCATTTTCTCCAATAAAAACTTTTCATACAGGGTGTGTCCTGTAACAGTGGTCAATGCCAACTTTCTTATTTCAAATGCAACACCCCGGATATTGTTTAATTTTTGGATTCTTTAGGAGATTCTAAACATATTTTATGTTCAATGTCCTATACCTATCTTCAACTATTTCGGCAATATTAAGTGTTTTCAAATTTATTGCAAAAATTAAGATTAAAAAAATAAAATTATTTATTTCTTCATAATGTATAAACAAAAGTAAAAAGTTAATTTAGGAACTGTTGAATATGCTCGCCGCGAACGTCTTGGCAAAATCCTAATCTTAAATAGAAATTTCTTCTAACGTTATTTAGCATCTCAGGCGTGACCGATCTAATCGCAAGCGTTATTCGTCCTCTTAAGTCAGTTAAGTCGAGGGGTTTAGTTTTGTATACAACATTTTTAATATGTCCCCATAAGAAAAAGTCTAATGGCGTCAGATCAGGGGATCGCGCTGGCGGTGGCATTAATTTGGTAATGGGGCGGTGCTTCATCTTGCTGAAACCATATCATATTCGCTGGAACTTGTGGGTTTGCTGGATCCGGATACAAATTGGTCAAAGTTGGCACGACATTATTTTGGAGCAGTGCTAAATAATTATCGCCATTCAAATTGCCGTCAATGAAAAAGGGGCCTATGATATGATCCCTAACAATTCCTGCCCAAACATTAACCTTTTCAGGATATTGAGTATGTTCTTCGCTGATCCAGTGAGGATTTTCCCTAGACCAATAGCGACAATTTTGACGATTTACATGACCGTGAAGTGTAAAGGTGCACTCATCCGAAAACAAAACATGTTCTAATTGAATAACATTGTTATCTAACATAGCCATCATTTGTTCACAAAAATAAGTTCTCCTATCATAATCGTCTTCCATGAGCTCCTGAGTTGGTATCACTTTATAGGGATGCATTTTATTTTCTTTTAATGTTCGAATAATCGACGAATGGCTAATATCGAACATTGCGGCGGCTTGTCGACTAGAAATATGTGGGTTTTCCTCAAACTCAAGTATAATATCCCATTTAGTATCATCATTTATTGAATTGGCAGCTGCTTTTTTTATCTGCCTCACATGTCCAAGCTCGCGAAACTGCTTTTCTATTTTACTAATTGTCCCTTGGGATATATGCGGCAAATTTGGAAATTTTTCATGAAATAAGCGTGCAACTTCCACTTGTGTTCGTGTGTTATCTCCATAACCAATCATTTGTAGAATTGTTATTTTATGCATTTCTGTTAAATGAACCATTTTTCTGATATTAGGTATTATGCAGTTAACGAAATTCAAAAGACTATGACACTGACACTGACAACTACTGTCTTGCAAAGAGAAAGGCCAGGCATTTTACACAAAAGTAAACAAAACTTAAAAGTAAACAAAACTGGCTCTTTTTGTTCCATATCAGTAAAAAGGAACGCTAAAATGGTTTTTGCTTACATTCTTAATATGAAGACCTAAATGGTAAATAAGTATTGAGTGTGTTGTAGCGAATTTTTGTAATCAAATAAATAGTTCAGTAACCAGAGCCACTTTCACGAATAATAATAAATTCGAAATAAGTAAAATAAAAATAAATTTGAAAACACTTAATATTGCCGAAATAGTTGAAGATAGGTATAGGACATTGAACATAAAATATGTTTGGAATCTCCTAAAGAATCCAAAAATTAAATAATATCCGGGGTGTTGCATTTGAAATAAGAAAGTTGGCATTGACCACTGTTACAGGACACACCCTGTATAAAAAGTTTTTATTGGAGAAAATGAGCAACTAAAAATACCAATCGAAGGGTCCAAGCGTTTTTCCGAACACGCTCCCATTTATTTATTATCGAATTTATTCCATTTGGCTGATACACACTGTATGTTTAAAGCATACTATAAAGTTTTGTTACCAATGGGTATATAATTAGGTGATAAATACCTTTATAAACTTTGTTTATATAACTTCTGGCAAACAACACTTTAAGGTATATACCGAATCTTTTAAAAATACTTTTTTGGTAATGTAATATAACTTTAGGTATATTGGGCAGTATAAATACTTTTATAAACTACATTTTACTAATGGTAATTCCATAAAACCTGGTAAACCTATATATAAACGTTGACTTGCTAAATAACTCTTATAAAAACTTCGTCACCATTTTATATACCTATTGGTAATCAAAAATGTTACTTGGGAAGGTAATTGGAGAAGAGTCGTATGTTGCTTGACGTTTCCGATATCAAGGGTAAGCCATTTTAGAGGTCGGTACATTAATTTCCTAAAAGTAAAGTGTTAATTTAAACAAAATGAAATGCTGTTCACTAGCAATACAAGCACCATACAGAAATTGTATTAATTTATTGTGTAATACAATTCTAACTATATCTCTATTTTTTGAGCAATCGAACGCTAACAATAAGTTTTACAAATACCACATAAAATTTTTACTTAAGTAAACTTTTCTATTTTTATTCCTCAACTGATGGTATTTTTAGAAAAATGTACCTCAAATATTTATTTTAATTGTATTGTCGTCCTAGCCGGCACATTACTTCTACTGAAATTTTGATATTAATTACTTTAAAATAACTAATATTTATAGTATAGGTGTTTTTGTTACATTAGAAACTAGCACCCCGTTGTACGTACTAATAGAAATGGGGTAAGAATAATAAAGGTATGCGAAAGTTGAAACTATTTAAATAGTGCCTAAATAAATATATTTCGGTAACTCTGGAAGAGGCAATATAAAATCGACAACGCTAAAACTACTCAAACATACTGACACTGGCATTCCGTCGAGATCTCGATGGTTAAATTATAGATCCTTCTAAAATAATGTTATTAGCAAGTCTTAAGGTTTTTAAGACAAAATCAAGTTAAAATGTTATTTAGTACAAAAGATACTTTAGAAAATGTCAACACATATTTTACCTCCACAAATGTAAAATCACAAAATATTAATATTAATTTAAATCTAGAAATTAATTGATAGATAATTAATTATTCTTGAAATTGAAAGACTAAATAGCCGCCGCAAAATCTCTTTTAGTTGGAGAAATATTGTAACAAAAAAGTAAAATCACATTTCACCAAAACGACAAACCCGAAATAGGCAGAATCACTACAAAATCCTATTTACTATTTGTAAAAGTCTTATTTATTTAAAAATCTCATTTAGTTAGAGATATTAAAAAAAGTGAAATCAAATTTCACCCCTATAAGGGATAATTAAAAAAATCCGGAAATTAGCTTTTAGATAACGTAATTATTTTTTAAAGTCATTGGCCAAAGAACAGTTTTAAAATTTCATTTAGATTGTAAAAAATCGGTAAATTTGCTTTACCCGGAACTTCCTTCATGTGAATATTTCCTTTTATTAGGAATAGTGAAGTGTGAACCAATTTAGTTCAGTACATAGTTATTTAGGAACACATATATACTGTCTCTAACATGTTATTTGGCCGCCATTTTGTTCCGCTACTTTGAATTTGTAACTTTACCAGCTTATCCCTATATTACACTTAATGTTTGCACAAAATTTGAAATTAATTTAATAAGTAGTTTTTTCAGACTGGTTTTTGAAATATTTTATTAGGCCAGCATTTTGTTTTGCTATCTTATATTCATACCAAAATGTTACCAGTTCATTCTTATGCAACACTTTATTTTTTGCAAAATTTGTGGTAAATTGGATAATTAGTTTTATTAGTAATATTTATATATATTTTTATTTATTTATTTGAAGTTACATAATATATGCATAATGCAGTAAAATATACTATAAAAGACGTAAGATGGACCTAGGTCTGTGTGAGCACCTTACATGATTGAAAATTATAATCTAATAGTAAACAAGCAACAATTGTCAGTCCAATATAATTTTAACAAATTTCATCAAGTTAAACTATGGTAACTAAATGTATAATATAAATAGTTATTACAAAAAAACAATTGTATTCTCAATTACCTCCTTGTTGTTTTTCATTCATTCATTAACCTTATTTTTGATATTAACAAAAGGTTTGCGTTTAAGTTGTGTTGGTAGTAAATTTATAATTTTAGGGACTCCAGATCTAAGGCTTCTTTGTACAGCATCAAAATGAATAATTGGCATCTTTGAATAATAATTCAGAAGAGTAAAGCTTTGACTTAAACATAATAATGTTTAAAATATATTTTTGAGCAATAGATATTGCTAAGAGAATATCTATAAGCAGAGCCCCAACAGAATTCCATAATTTAAATTGGATTCGACAAGAGCTTTGTAAACATTGATGACGGTTCTTTTATCGAAAATATTACGCAGTTCATTAAATTTATATAAAAGTTTCCTTAATTTATTTTTCACATAATCGGTATGATTATTCCACTTCAAAAATCATCGAAATACACGCCCAGATACTTGGTATTGTCAGTTGACTTAACAGTATCTACGCAAGAGCAGTTGGAAAGCTTCAACCCAGGTAACTCCTTTACAAAGCAGGACGGTATCATCCGCAAAACAAACAGTTTTAGTCATTGGTAACAAACTAGTTAAGTTATTAATGTATATTGAGAATAAAACCGGGCCTAGCATTGTACTCTGTGGAACACCATACTCAACCTTGTTTTCAGAACTGATAATAGAATTTAAATTTACTTTTAGATGCCTATTAGTAAGATAGGATTTAAATAGATCATGTGCAACTCCCCTTATACCAATCTTCTTCAATTTATTGAGCAGAATATGGTGATCCACAGTGTCAAACGCTTTGGCAAGGACCAGAAAAATTGCTATTGGTTTGTAATGTTCATTAAAGCATCCAGTCACAAACTCAGTAACTTCATGCAAAGCACTATCCGTACCAGTTCCCTCTCTAAACCCAAACTGGTAATCAGACAAAATGTTGTTCAGAGATAAAAAGTCACGCAATCTTAATTTAATACATTTTCCAATAATTTTACAAACAGGACTAGTTAGCGCAATCGGCCTATAATTATTTTTAACACTTTTGTCACCTCCCTTCTGCAACGGTATAATTACAGCCTTTTTAAAAATGTTGGGAAAAATTTCAGTTTTGAACACTATATTAATAATATGAATTAGCGGTTTCACCAGGGATTTATAATTTAATTTAATGAATTGATTAGAAATCAAAAAATTATCCGGAAGAGAGGCGATTTTCAATGAATTTATAGACTTTATAACTTCTTCCTCAGAAATTGGATCCAAATACATTGAGTTAGGAAGTTAGACTTCTCTCATCAAATTTTCTGGAACATTATTAGGTTTAATAATTTTGCTAGCCAAGCTGGAACCAACAGTGCTAAAAAAGCCACTAAGTTCATCAGCAATTTGTTTCTGGCCAACTATTTCCTCCTTATTCTCACTCATTAAAAAAGAAATAGTCTTAGAACCTATATCATTTGTAGCCCGTTTAATTATGTTCCAGATTTTTTTAGGATCATGCGTAACATCATTTAATTTATTTTTATAGTAATAAAACTTAGAGTTGTTGATAAGATTACTTAAGGTATCTCTGTAATTTATATAGTTCCTTCTAAGAACAACATTAAGAGGATGCCTCGCCCACATCCTATGAAGCTTATCTCTCTTTCTAATTGACAAAAGCAGGCCGGCTGTAATCCACGGTTTAAGTCTTATTTTTTTATTAGAAATAGGCTTCTCCACTATAGCTGCAGTAATATAATTATTTAATTTATATAAGAACCATTCAGAGGCCATGTTCAAGAGAACCTTTATTTTTTTTGTAATCTATATGTTTTAGAATTTTTTTTCTTTTTTATTGTCATCACTAACATCATACAAAGCATTTCCTAAATTGACATTAAATAAGAGTGCGTGATGATCCGAGATTGAACTGTTAAGCAAAATCAAGTTATTATCATGTTTTTTTACACTTTTCATAAAAATGTGGTCTATACATGTACTACTGAGACCATGTATTCTAGTTGGTTCAATGATCTTACAAAGGTAACCAAAGCCATTAAAACAATTTAAGTAATCATTAACAACCTTCGATTGAGTATCCATGATATTAATAATATTATCTCCCACGAAGAGCTCAATATTACATGAAAAAAAAACATGGCATTACGAAACAAGTCAGTTGAGGCATTTACATAATAATTTTTATTAAGAGCAGGGGATCTATAATAAGCGATAACACCTACTGTTGTATTGTTCTTAACGAGAGTGACTCGTAAAAATTTATAGTCTTTAGTTGGTAATATTTTGCTGTCTTTTACTAAGACACTTTTGCAAAAGATCACAGTGCCATCACATTTGTTATTTCTGCTTTCATTATAGAAAATTTTGTACCCTTTTAAATTAAAATTATACTCATACTCCAGGACATTAGTTTCAGACAAAGCTATAATATCAAAGTCATAATCCAAAGACTCCAAAAAGATAGTCAAATTATCATTATTTTTGTTTAAACTCCTAATATTCAAATGTAACAAATTAAAACACTTAACAGAGTCTTTAAAATGTTTAACATTTTCGAGACTACTACAAATCATAACATTCCCATAGTTACCATCATAATCATCAAGAAGTGAGTTTAGGTCCATAAGGATATAAGAAATAGATAATAATTATAAAAAAAATTAAACCAGAATCAATAAGGAAACAATTTGATTATTATGTACTTACTTAAAATATAAGTTATACATTTTCTTAGACTATATCCCCCTTTGATAAAAAAACTATAATAAATTATTTTAAGATGAAGTATACTTCTCATCTAAATCTTGATATTTTAGACTATCAACATCATTTTGACCCCGTATTTTGCATACTGGACTGTTATCTCTTCTTCTCACCAAGATCTGTCCATCCTTGACCCAAACATACTTGAACCCATGTTCACGAAGTGATTTCGCTTGAAAAAGCAGCGCCCTCGCTTCTTTTGACATATCTTCGTTAATGAATATTAGTTCAGATCCATTCAAACCACAATCTTTGTCGATTTTAATATCATCTTTTTAGAATATTGCTAACGAATTTAAAAGAAACTACTATCTGCGTATTTTCCCTATTAGGATTAAGCAGTTTAATTGGAGCATCTTCCAATTGAACATCAAGATTAACATGTTTTAGAATTTTTTCCGCTTTCTTGCTCACATCTTTTGGATTACTTCTAAGTTCCAGACTAGAACTATTAATTCCCATAATAATAAGATTTTTCATTCGGTTTTCTTTCTCCTTGACCTCATTTTGAATTTTCATGCTTTTAAGCTCGTTTCTTAATTCATCATTTTTCCTTTTCAACTCCAGAAGTTAGTTATTGATTGAGTTATTAGTTTCCCTTTGTAACTCATACTGTTCAGCATAGAATTTGATGTCATTTCTCAGGTCACGAATTTCATACTTAAGCTCTTTGATAATTTCCAATATATTTTTATTATTGCTGGAAGGGTCTTGTGTTTGCGTATCCATAGACTTCCTTACTTGATTTTCATTTAGAATCTTACAATCAAGACACAAATATTGTTATTTAACTTACGTAAAACCTCAACATCCAACTCAGTTAGACAGTTACTTGTGTAACCAACCTTTACATTTTTCACATTGAAGAGAAACCTGTGTTTTGGTAACGTTGGCCGAACATTTTCCACACTTGAAAACTTTAGACTTTGCTCCTGCCATACCAGGAAATTATTCTGGAAATTTTATAGCGAAAGTAGAAGTTCAACTGATCCAACCAATACTACATCTATGGTCCAATGTAAAATGTTCAGATACTTAATTCTGAAATTTAGTCAGGTCACTCCAACCTTTTATTGCTTCAATGGTCAATTTTAAACTGATAACAAGTACTATAATATAGTATGGCACACGGTTCTGAAACAGCGACGCAAGGGAGAGGTGAGGTAAAATCTAACCTGTTTCCCCTCTATGCATAGGCGTGCCTAAATACTTTAGCTAAAATATTAAAAAATAGAATTTAGGAATTATTGTGTATTAGTGTATTGCCATATAATTCGAAGAAAAAAATGTATCAGTTGCCAAAATATCTGTCTAGATAATACAGAACATTTTAAAATCGTTTTTTATTTTTTAAGAATATAAGTTTATATATTTAGATAAAGAAAAAAACGTAATCAACTGATAATGGACTCACTTTTAATAAGCTGTTTTCTACTTCTCTCGTAAAAGCTAAATATTGTAATCGTTAAGAAATCGCCCTTCCAAGTTTTTACAGATCTTTATGTTTTATGGTCCTCCTCGATGCCAAAAAACATGTTTTCTCAGTTCCATCGATCTGTCGGTCGGTCCGTCTGTTCACAGCATAACGAAAAACTTTATCCGATTGACTTAAAAAAATTTGATAGATAGATAAATAGACAGATAGATAGATAAGCGTTTATTTATATTCCAAAATATAACAAATAGGTATACAAAAAAAAACCCAGTAGTTGTGGAACAATGTCAGCAAGTAGTATTAGAATTACTAAATAGCGGCATATATAAAATACCTTGCTTTTTTCCTGCATCTTAGAATCTATCGTCATATCACAAATACAGTTTCTACAATTACAGATTAAAATACATGTTTTTACACATTAAAATACCTACATGTCTAGTGTGGCAACTATAATAAGTCATAGGGAGAGAAAAATTCATTATATTATTTCATTTTTGTAAGAAGCAAAGTATTGTGTTAAAGGACTTTTTACATAAGAATTTTCTTAATACATAATTTAATTTTTGTTTAGGAAGTGTACGTATCTTCACTAGTACTGTATTAAATATCTTTTTAATTGAGAATTCAACATTTTTTTGTAAATATGTGAAGTTGTATTTATCAGGAAGAAGGTACTGATGGAGAGACCCAATATATTGCATTGGAGATATAGGTACATCCATGACATAAGGAAATATCGCCAAAAAGTTCGAAATATTGTTTATATTGATGAAACTTGGGTGGATAATGAGTTGACCTTTAAGAAGCGCTGGCAGAGTGAAAATGTTTTTTGGTGGGATATTGGTTCCTCTCATTAAAGTTATTAAAAAGATCTCCATTATTTGAAAGAAACATAACACAGTCCAATATATACATACTAGCAAGAGTTAAAATATTATTTTCAAGAAATACTTTTCTACAACTATCCTGCAGTCTTAATTTATAAATACTACGAAGACCACACACAGCCTGAATGTGTACCCTCCAGTCTAGTCTTCTCTCTATTTCAACTCCCAAAAAAGATATGTTTTCCTTTGATATTAACTGCTCATTATTGTGCAAAATAGTGAAATCATTATTTACTCTATTTCCTTCTAAATCTTTCAGTTAAGGGTCATATGGGGATGGACTGGAACTGGATTTTGCAAAAATACAATATTGCGGAGCGAAATGGTGGCCTAATGAAATTTGTAAAACGCTACTACTAAAAAACTACTTATCCAATTTATCTGAAATGTTGCAAAAAAATCGAGTTGAAATGAACTGGTAAAATGTATGTACGATACTAGGATGACCTAATGAAATATTTAAAAATCAGTCTGGAAAACTACTTACTAAATTGATTTGAAATGTTTTGCAAGAGTTAAGTGTAATAGAAAGATAAACGGGTAGAATTGTGATACGAACCCAAAATGGCGGAATACAATGGAGGCCTAGTAAAATAGTAACATCTAGATACGAATCCAAGATGGTAGAGGAAAATGACGGCTTAATGAAATATTTAAAAAAATCAGTTCAAAAAACTTAAATTAAGCCCAAAAAAGCTGAAGTATTAATGTTAATAAAAAAATTTGAAAATACTTTTTAAATAATAATTGATTACTAAATGAATATGTTCGAAACTAAATTGGGTTTCCCTATTCCTTGTAAAAGGAATCATAACCAGGGAAGGAATTTAAAGTAAAGGAAATTTACCGATTTTTTAAAATTTTCGATGTGATAAAATTTATTAACCAACGGCAACAAAGATTAAATGTATTAAAAATATTTACTATATATATATATATATATATATATATATATATATATATCATATCATATCAGTTTTAGTTTATTTATATATATATATATATATATATATATATATATATATATATCAATACAAGGTGTCATGTCATTCGACTTTGAACGTCGATGAGGAAAATAAACAACCAGTGGGTGCAAAAAATATACCGTCATGTTTTGGTCGTTTCTCGACAAAATGGTGAAATAGAAAATTTTCTTACTGTTAGTTTTTTCGTTTCGTATAACTTTTCACCCCCCAAGGAAACTGCCTGATGAGCCTTGCCGTGGCAGATACCACGGTAGCAGATGGCTCCTTGGCCCTTAAAAAAACATAGCGTCGAGTTTTGGTCGTTTCTCGACTAAATGGTGAAGGAGTAAATTTCCTTACCGTTAGTTCTTTCGTTTCGTATAACTTTTTACGACTAAGAACGGCACAGAAATTGGTATTTCTGTTTCTCTTCTATATATGTATGTATATATCTATATATGTATGTATATCTATATATGTATATATATATATATATATATATATATATATATATATATATATATATATATATATATATATATATATATATATATATATATATATATATATATATATATATATATATATATATATATATATATATATATATATATATATATATATATATATATATATATATATATATATATATATATATATATATATATATATATATATATATATATATATATATATATATATATATATATATATATATATATATATATATATATATATATATATATATATATATATATATATATATATATATATATATATATATATATATATATATATATATATATATATATATATATATATATATATATATATATATATATATATATATATATATATATATATATATATATATATATATATATATATATATATATATATATATATATATATATATATATATATATATATATATATATATATATATATATATATATATATATATATATATATATATATATATATATATATATATATATATATATATATATATATATATATATATATATATATATATTTGGCTTGATAACTTTATCCTCGAAGAAACCCCAGCAAATTGAGATAAATCCTAGCATAAGAGGCAATGTTTTATCTCGACTATACTATATAATTGAGCGTTATCCGTTTCTCTCTAACACAAA
The DNA here is from genome assembly GCA_030620095.1 of Kuschelorhynchus macadamiae. NCBI lineage: Eukaryota > Metazoa > Arthropoda > Insecta > Coleoptera > Curculionidae > Kuschelorhynchus > Kuschelorhynchus macadamiae. The sequence continues at coordinate 644,136 of JAUTXW010001892.1, forward strand.
GAGGCAGGATTTTTCTCAAATTTCTCCGATTTCTTTGAACATAAGCTTATCAAACCAGATATGTTTATAATCTGCAAGAAGAGACCCATGTGAGGAATATATACTACACACGATGCCCTATTTAAAAAAATACAGCTAATGGTGATATCTTGTTAGGCTACTCTATAATTAGTTTATTGGTTCATATGGTTAACTTTAAAACTAAAGGAGATATTATGAATAAATTGGTAGCACTGTATCACATAAGTCATGTATTGAACTCCCTGAAATTATAATACTATTATCTTGATTCTAGGAATTTCTTTGTAATGGAATAAATCTATTCTATACGAAATAAACCTATTCCACATAATCCAAGCTGGCTTCCGGGGATTTTTCCTGGGTCAAAATCATTGTTCTGGTAATGGTTTGTAAAAAAGGAAAAAGGCACTTTCTCACTGGTCTATTATTTCAAAAAGTTGAACCTATGAGAAGATGATTATTGCGCTTAGATACATGATCCTTTATCCAGTGAATTATTGCTCTTAGCTACATGATCCTTTATCCAGTGAATAGAATAGATTATATAGAATTAAATGGTATTGGCTTTGATTACAATGATGCTCAAATTGCATTTTTTTATTAAATTCTACATGAATAAATATTTCAATCAAATTTACGTAAAAGCTGAAAAGGGTTCTAAAACATACTGTTGCTGGGATAAATCGCGAACAAGGAAAATTAATTTAGAAGCGTAGCCAGTCATGTAATTTACTAGTGTGTTTACTACGTTTCCAGTTTAGTCTGCGAATGTAGGGACTTAATGTACCGGGGTAAATGATAATTCGAAATTATAAAGGGAAATGTTCAGAAACGTTGGAAAATTTAGCAGCTTTATTGATTGCGGAGCTACGCGAAAGGCGAGAATATGTGCATTTGCGTCATTTTCACCGAAGATATAAATTACCGTCTTGCCCGAAAAAACTTTTATTTTTTACATGTGTCTACATAGTCGGTATTTTTTATATATTACGCAGTTTTAATTTTTCGTCCAATTGTACCAACTTATACATTTGCTGTAAAGGTATATAAAAATTCATACATCATCTCCATAAAATTTTTCTAACACAGGCCAGCTTATTATTTTCACAATGGAAATACCCTCCCAATAATAAAAAAAAAATATTCGTAAAGCCCTAATACGTACCATTTTTTAATAGCCTAATTAGAACCTTTTATATTGGCAGGTAAACAATTATTTGTGGGCGGCTAAAATGGGTCCATTTTACAACGGAAAAATTACCTAGACTGGGTTGTTTTTTGAGACCCAAATTCAGCTTATAAAAGAGCATTGTTTCAAAAAGATTATCGTCATTTATTTTTTTAACTGAAGTATATACATTTTTTATATGAAATTAAAAAAATACAAAATCACATTAACGTTTGAAACTTTAATTAAAAGCGTACAACTTATATAATATAAAAAAAGAAATGCTCTGTAATGATATCTTGAATTAAAGCTCCTCTAGTCAGCTTTACTTCATAAGGTCAATTTTCAATTTAGTGCTATTTTGAAGTCGGCTAACAAAGGCGACTTAAAAAAAAAACATTTTATATAATAATTATTTTCGCCCTTAGTTTAATTATTTACCAGTCGGTTAACTTAATTTTAGTTTTCAAAATGGCGAAAGCATTAGCTTTACATTGACAGTGAAACACTTGAAACTAACTTAATAGTTAAATAATTTATGTAATGTAATGTCAGAACTACTGGCCTTTAAACTAACACATAACAGACTCCCATTTATTTAAATTTTCTATCTAGACGGGTAAGTAATACATTAGACAGGTAGATATTTTTGAGCGTGCACAGGGTGTCTCTGGTTCGTCCTCAAGCTTACCTTTTTTACTTTCTAATTGTCAAATGTATATTTTTTGACAAATTCTGCTGGTTCATAGAAAACTATAAAAATTGTGTATACAATGTCTTTTGATATCTCAAAATTGTAAGTTTGTAGACCCCGTTTAAAATATAATCAGGCACCCACTTAGAGTTTATTATTATAGATAGAAGGAAATATTGAGTATAAAAATCATTTAGTTTTACCTGAACGATCAGAATATATCAACAAAAAAAAATATATATATATATATATATATATATATATATATATATATATATATATATATATATTTCTAAATTGAAATTTCTTGGTTTTAGGTCAGTTTGTGTTGAAATAAATTAGCTCACATTGTCTTTTTGAACATTTTTCTTAACGTTTCGACCTTTTTTTAGGCCTTTTTGAAAAGTCTACAAGTTTCAGGAATTTTTTAAATTTTAAATTTAACTTACATAAATGTCAAGAATCTTACCTTAAACGTAGCTCAATTTTAAAAATAAAATTTCCAATATATTTAACGATTTCACTTTTACATATCTCACTAACAATTTACAATCACAACCGAAAAACATAAAATAAATAAAATGTATGCTTGGGTACTATAGAACTGATAGGTAGGTTTTACTTAAATTATTTAGATCTTTTTTGTCGTTTATGGCATTTGGATTTTTTTGGATTGCTACCATTTCGAGGAACTCTCGTTTCTTTTTGTTTGGTTCGACTCGTAATATTTTAGTTTCGTCGAAATTGAATGTATGTTTTCGCGATTTTTGATGTGATGTCAAAGCAGTGGTATTTCCTTTATCATACTTATATAATACCACTGCTTTGACATCACATCAAAAATCGCAAAAACATGCATTCAATTTCGACGAAACTAAAATATTACGAGTCGAACCAAACAAAAAGAAACGAGAGTTCCTCGAAATGGTAGCAATCCAAAAAAATCCAAATGCCATAAACGACAAAAAAGATCTAAATAATTTAAGTAAAACCTACCTATCAGTTCTATAGTACCCAAGCATACATTTTATTTATTTTATGTTCTTCGGTTGTGATTGTAAATTGTTGGTGAGATATGTAAAAGTGAAATCGTTGAATATATTGGAAATTTTATTTTTAAAATTGAGCTACGTTTAAGGTAAGATTCTTGACATTTATGTAAGTTAAATTTAAAATTTAAAAAATTCCTGAAATTTGTAGACTCTTGAAAAAGGCCTAAAAAAAGGTCGAAACGTTAACAAAAATGTTCAAAAAGACAATGTGAGCTAATTTATTTCAACACAAACTGACCTAAAACCAAGAAATTTCAATTTAGAAATATATTATAATATTAGGAGGTCAAAGATATATATATATATATATATATATATATATATATATATATATATATATATATATATATATATATATATATATATATATATATATATATATATATATATATATATATATATATATATATATTATATATATATATATATATATATATATATATATATATATATATATATATATATATATATATATATATATATATATAATATATGTATATATATATATATATATATATATATATATATATATATATATATATATATATATATATATATATATTTATATTTATATATATATATATATATATATATATATATATATATATATATATATATATATATATATATATATATATATATATATATATATAAATAAATAAATATATATATATATATATATATATATATATATATATATATATATATATATATATATATATATATATATATATATATATATATATATATATTTTCTATCTATATGGTTAGAAAGGTTGAATAAAAATCCAGATTCAGATTTGTTGTTAGCCCTTGGTACATTAAAAGTTTCTTGTGTCGACGTAGTTAATTAACTCTTAGACAAGGTCGCTCATGTAATAGCCTTACGAGATCTTCATATATACCCGTGGTTAAAAGACAAACTTAATATGTTTAAAATTTTAATAGGTAATCTTATTGTTTAAACACTTACTAGTAAGACCGTTTGCCGTTGCATAATCTCCCCGATAATCTCAGAGGTAAGATATTTGAACAAAATAATAACACAATCCTGAAGCGCATTTAGGGGGCTTTGGGGATTAAAACCCTCCCAATACTTTATTTTAGCTAAAATGATATAAATAGTATAAAAAAGGACCTTTTTTTAGCGATTGGCTGGTAAAACTAGTCAAGAAACAGTTTAACTTATAGCTGAAATAATGCAATGACCTTTTTTTATGCTCATAATATTTACGCTCAATATGTCTATACATCTCCTTATGTAGAAAATAAAACCTGAAGATTTTTTTGGTTATTCAAAATTTTCATAGTCTCAAACCTTCCCCAGAAGCAATATCTGTATACGCCATTGACTCAATCTACTTCAAAGTACCTATGTACCTTTATTTTTAAATATATAAACGATTTTAATGAAAATTAAAAAATGGTATCTGCCCTTGTTAAACTGTATTCAAAGAAAATAGAATTTGGTAAATGTGTAACAAAACCTCTTTTACTTTTCTCTCATCTAGTTCTAAAAACAGTAAAATGTATTATATATTTTTAATAACACTTAAATCTATGAGCATGGTTTTTATTTATTTATGACCTGAATTTCTAACTGCAAAAGGAAAACTCAGATCAATATAAAAAAAACAGTTATCACGATATGTTAATCGCCGTCACTTAATCTTAATTTGGTGGTTTTCTACATGTACAATTTCTGATATTTGGCCAGTTTAGGAATGTTTTCTGTCCAACATAGTGAAATGGCCAAAACTGTTATTTGCATGACAAATGAGAGGGCAGCTTGGCGTTTTAGGGTAAATTAATTTCAGCCATTGTAACGTGATAAACTAGTTTGCTGTCCAAAAATAAACCCCTTGAAATTGACCTTATACATTTTCTATGGCTCAGTATTTATCCATATCGAAAACACGCTATTAATGGTTTGTTTACACGAAATTTTAATACCTCTAACGATTAAGAAAACGCTAAGTGACTAAAATAGGGTAATTAGTACGTATCCGTCTCAAATTATTCTGAACTATAATCTACAGAGGGTGTGTAAAGACAAAAAGTGTAATCAATTTGGAGATGTATCAGCACACGTAAAAATGAATTAAAAGTTTCAAAAAAAATGCTTCTTTACCTGTATATTCCAGCATACCTCCCACACCTGTTCGATACCAATATTCCTTAAGTTTACAGTTTTAGAGTTAATAGAAGACGAATAACATATTTTGGAAGAAAGCGGATGTGTGGGTGCTTGTTACTATAATTTGCACACAAGATAACTTTAGAAACGCTAGACTGATTCGTTTCAAATTTGCACAAAAAATAGTTTAGATCAATGTCCCACGGCATCAGATTTTGAGTGTAAATAACGTCAAATAGTTTATATGTCTTTGTATGCAAAACATTTTTTTCAACTATACAGGGTAGCCCTTCTTTTTTGGCCTATAAATGCAATTTTTACTTCCCTCGCAATCGTGAAAAAATCACCCTCTGAGATATTTTCAGACCTTTACCTTTCAGGGCCCCTAGATGTTTTCTCAAATCGGTCTGTCTGTCCGTCCGTCTGTTTGCGGCATAGCTAAAAAATTACTTACCTGATTGACTTAAAATTTTGGTCAAAATTAAAGGTTACATGGGGCTGACATGCTAACGTTTTGGTAAAATTTCAATATGGCAAAACAAAATGGCGGCCTAGTGAAATGTTAAAAAAACTACTTATCCAACTTTACACTAAAATCAAGTATTATGTAGCATCAACTGGCAAAATTTTGGTATGAATCCAAGATGGTGGAACAAAATGGCGGCTTAATAAAATATTTAAAAATTCAGCCTGAAAGAACTACTTAATGTGCTGATTTCAAATTGTGTGCCATAACCAATTGTGGTATAGAAATGAACTAGTAAAACTAAACTGTGGTAATAATTGAAGATGGCGGAACAAAATGGTGGCCAAATAAAATACTTGTAATCGTGAAAAAATCACCCTCTCAGGTTTTACATATTTTCAGGATTTAACGTCCCTAGATGGCAAAAAAATACGTTGTAACAATTCCATCACTCCGTCCTGGCAGTTTGTCAGTTCGCAGCATAGCTTTAAAAATACTCATCAGGTTGACTTGAAATTTTGGTCATATATTAAGAGACAAATGTAGGTGATATTTTGGTAAAAATCCAATTTACCGAAAACAAGATGGCAGCCTAGTGAAACATTAAAAACATTATTATTAAAAAAACTAATTATCCAATTTCCTCAAATTTTGCACAAAAATCAAGTGTTACATAGGAATGAACTGAAAATGTTGCCTCAAAAAATTACGTATTAAATTAATTTCAAATTTTGTGTAAGCATTAAGTCTGATATAGAGATAAACTAGTGTGGTAGAATACCAATTCAAGATGGCGGAACAAAATGTCGTCCAAATAATTCCGTCGGTCCGTCTGATCGCGGCAAAGCTAATAAAACTACTTACCCGAATGACTTCAAATTTTAGTCAAAAATTATAGGGTCATATAGAGATAAAACATTTTGGTAAAAATCCAATATGGGAAAACAAAATGGCGGCCTAGTAAAATGTAAAAAAAATATTATTAAAAAACTGCTTTTCTAATTTAATTCAAATTTTGCACAGGAATCAAGTATTACGTAGGAATCAACTGATAAAATTTTGCTACGAATCCAAAATAGTGGTTTAATAAAATATTTAAAAATTCGGCCTAAAAAACTACTTAATGGACTGACTTGAAATGGTGTGCCATAACTAATTGTGTGTCAAGATGGCGGATCAAAATGTCGTCCAAATAAAATATTTGTAATCGTGAAAAAGTAACCCTCTCACGTGTTACATATTTTCAGGTTTAAGCGTCTCTAGACGCCAAAAAATATTTCAGTTTCGTCGATCCGTCTGTGTGTTTGAGACATAGCTTTAAAACTACTCATCAGAGTGACTTTTTTTAGTCAAAAATTAAGGGTCATATCAAATATGCCGGAAAACATGGCGGCCTAGCGAAACGCTAAAACAAGTATTACTAAACTTCTTCAAATTTTGCACAAAAAACAAGTTTCACATAGGAATGAAAATTGATAACATATTGGTATCAATATAAGATAGCAAAACAAAATTGTGGCCTAATATATCATCTGCCTGAAAAAACTAGTAATTAGTTTAATTTCAAAATGTATGCAAGGATTAAGTGTGATATAGAGATAAACTCATAAAGTTGTGGTACAAATTCAAGCAGTCAAATATATTTTTTAAACAACGCAAAATAAATCTTATTGAATTAAATGTGATGGAGGAATAAACTGGTACGAATTTAACATGACTTAACAAAATGGCTGTCACTGTCAAAAATACTTATTGAATTTGTTTTAAATTATGCCCAAAAATCAAGTGTGGCATATGTAGAAACTGGTAAAATATTGGTAGGAATCCAATGTGATGGAACAAAATGGCGCTCAAGGATGTGTTCCTAACTGACTATGGACAGAAATAAATTGGGTCACACCGTTCCTAATAAAAGGAAAGATTCATAATGAGGGATGTTCCGGGCAAAGGAAATTTACCGAATTTTCCCTCTGTTACTCTAGAAAGGTGAAACAGTTTCATAAAACAGTGAAAGAGGTCAAATTTATTAAATATAAAATCTTTTTCAACTATGCAGGGTGATTCTAGGAGGTCAAGCATTTTTTTATATTTTTTTGCACATAATTATCAACTTAAAAAAAAACATTAATATCTTTACATAGGTCGGGAAGTACAATGTTTGAGAAGAAACATTTTTTTTATCTCGTTTAGCTTGTATCAAGCTAACAACTAAGGAAGTTTTAAGAGATGAATCCATTAATGAATTAATCAAGGAAGTACACTTTGTATATAAACATATTACTAAATGATCATGCGCCGAACTAAATTTCATCCTGCTTTACTTTGTTTGATATACGAAAAGATTAATAACGAGGAAAATTAAGGATAAAGCCATATATTTTTAAAATACTTTTAAATCATTTTTTTGCTTAAGTATAAACGAGGTTGCAACAAAAAAATATTTTAACGCGTTTTGCTAAATACTTCAGAAACAATAACATAATTTCGTCATTGTATTTTTCTTAGATGCCATACTGTCGTCTCCAAGATAACACAAATTTACAATTTTGCATTTCGCTAAGTCGGGCATTATATCTTGAGCCCGCTATGTTTGCCGTTTTTTTTTATATTTAATTTAAAAAAACATTAATTAAAGAGTCTAGATATCCAAAAACCACACAGAGTTAATAATTTGCTGTCTGCAGTTTCCATTACAAAATTCAAAAACAACACTGTTTTCTAACTATGTTCCCAAAAAATCCAAAATCCATTGATTTTTTGACTTTGAATATTGAACTTGACTTTTAAAGGCTTCTAACATTTTAATTTTTTGAGCTCGAACTCCGTCCAAAAACAGATACTAGGATTCTTAGCTGAGTTTCTAATTAGTATTATTACGAGTATTATCATGTTATAAGTAAATTTAAAACTTTTGTAACAAAATACCCTTAATATTTTATGTGTATTAAGTTACATTATTTAACGGTTAGATCGACAATATCCAAAGTTTAAGACTTTTATATTCAAGAATAACCGAGCAAAGTGACAAAAGCTATGTGGCAATGTAAACCTTTCCACCAGCGACAAAAGCAAATGTTACGTTTTTTATATCATTATGAAAAACATTCTATCGGTCACATTTTTTTATTGTTATTGTTGCTTAAATCTTTAAATTAAAATCCATATTTCATTAAAGAAAGCGATAGAAGAAAAATCCCTGATTAGCATCAGATTCTCTTCTAGATGGTAGAAATATTAAATAACATTAAAATCTGTAAGTATATAATTAAAGAAAGCTATAGAAGAAAAATTGCTGATTAACATCAGATTCTCTTCTAGATGATAGAAATATCAAATAGGTGCTCTCAACATTTGATTATATTTCAAATCGTAAAGGATGGTTAATTAAAATGACAGCGTTAAGCAATTCCTGTTTCCATTTTGTCGGTATCGGCGCTCCCGGATGACAAGTTGACAGCTACGGAAGCCCATTCAGGGTGCAATTTTGACGAGCCGAAAATAGAAGTAAATTGCCCTGATAATCGATAATTTATTCAGAAACAAAAAAATAACCAAGTGAATTTATTTAAGTTCGATCGGTATATTACTAATTATATATATATATATATATATATATATATAAAGGAATTTTTTGGGACTACCGCTAAAGCACATTGAAATTTGGCCAACAATAGACACGTGTTCTGACTAAAGATCCTCGTCAGTACAGACTGTACTGATGGATTGTACCACAACTTTACCAGTTTATCTCTATATCACACTTAATGCTTGCATACATTTTGAAATTAATATAATGAGTAGTATTTTCAGGCTGATTTTTTAAATAATTTATTAGACCGTCATTCTGTTTTTATTCTGTTCATACCAAAATATTACCAGGTCATTCCTATGCAACACTTGATTTTTGTGTAAAAACCAAGGAAATTGGATAATTAGTTTTTTTAGTGATACTTTTTTAACGATTCACTAGGCCGCCATCTTGTTCCGGCATATTGGATTTTTACCAAAATATTACCAGGTCGTCCCCATATGACCCTTAATTTTTGAGTACAATGTGAAGTCAATCTGATAATAGTTTTTAAGGTATGAGCGAACTGACAGACAGATAGATAAACCGACAGACGAAGGGACGGAATTGATAAAACGCTAAAACCCAAAAATATGTAAAACCTGAGAGGTGATTTTTTCATGATTACAAATATTTTACTTGGCGGCCATTTTGTTCCGCCATCTTGAATAAGTACTACAGTTTTACTAGTTTAACTCTATACCACAATTAGTTATGATATACAATTTTGAAATCAGTCCATTAACTACTTTTTTTAAGTAGAATTTTTAAATATTTTATTAAGCCGCCATTTTTTTCCGCCATCTTCTATTCTTACCAAAGTTGATTGATTCTTCCATATTATTTGATTTTTATGTAAAATTTTAGATACATTGGACAAGTAGTTTTTTAGTAATAATTTTTTTTAATATTTCACAAGGCCGCCATTTTGTTTTGCCATATTGGATTTTTACAAAATGTTACCATGTCATCCCCATATGACGCTTAATTTTTGACCACAATTCTTCAATCGTGTAAGCAGTTTTTTAGCTATGCCGTGAACAGACAGGCCGACGGAATTGAGAGAACATGTTTTTTAGGCCTGAAAGGTAAAGATCTGAAAAAATCTCAGAGGGTGAGTTTTTCACGATTACTATAGTTTTCTTTTACGAGGAAAGTAAAAAATATGGCTTGAGATATCCGAAATACACTTTTAATTGGTTTTAATATTTTTTTTTTACTTCTGAAAATAGATCAGACAACATATTCCCTTTTTTAAGCAAAACATTTCAAGCGATGGCCAAGTACAAGTTAATTAGGATTTTAAATATTAAATTTGAAGGCAACTTTAGGCAAGTAGCATTGTGGAGATTTTTACAGCATCGGTCCTTACCTCAAATATTTTGTAATAAACTAATATTACAGACCACTCTTATATTAGATTAGAGAATCGATCCTTAATGAGAGCAATTTTGTTCTGACGCAGCTAAAATATGACATAATATTATCTCAAATGGTAGTAACCGCCTGTCAAGCATTCTTTTTATTTTGCCCTACCAAATATACGCACACATCAGTGAAACACTATTTTATCTTGTAAAATATAAAACACCGTTATTTTCATTGTAAAATGTTGCACATCTTGATAAAATAATTGGAATTTTTCGATAGCCATCTAAGGAATCCTCCGGATAGTAGTTGCGTGATCTTTGAGGCGCGACGGTCTAAATTTCGTGGGGAATCGGTTCGCAAAGTTTAGCACTCTAAGTGCTAAGCTATTATTCAGGAGAAATCAGACGTAAACTTTCTGCTTGATTGAGTGCGTGAACTGGAATATTGGCAGATTTTTGCTACAACATGGGCGCAGGTTCGACAATATTTGATTCGAATATAGCTTTTATATTTTAGGAAATTCAAAGGTAGACTGATATTTTCATAGTGTGGCACGTTGAGCTATTTTAGAAAATTGTATATTAGAAAACTGCACAAGAGAAAAGGTTACAACTGACAGTTTTACTAAAACTCAATAACTTCGGTATTTTGTTATCAGTTTTGTCATCTATGCTAGATATCGGTGTATCTCTCTTAAATATGGTATGTAGCTTTGATAGTTTGCATAGGTTTATGAAACAAAAGATATTATTGCTTCAACAAAATTATTCGGGTTTGCTTGCCTTATTGAAATGTTGTCTTGCAAAAATTGAGTTTAGGATTGTTTCGACTACACCAGTGTTTTTTAGAAAATGACACGCCTTTCTTATAATTTCGGATGATTTTAAATTTAAATATTGATTTGCGCCTCTAAATGATTTTTCATATTGTTAATAAACATAATAATACCCTTTTTACTTTCTTTGTAAAAGAAAAGTATTGTAATCGTGAAAAAATCACCCTCCCAGGTGTTTACAGATCTTTACGCCCTAGCGTCACTAGATGTCAAAAAACATGTTTTCTCAATTCCGTTAGTCTGTCTTTACGCGGCATAGCTCAAAAACTACTTATCCAACTGATTTCAAAGTTTAGCCAAAAACCCTTGTTATAAGGAGATGTAATAGTTATATTTGGTACAAATCTTAGATGAGTGAAATGTTAAAACAAATTGTTACTAAAAAACTACTTATCCAATTTACCTGACATTTTGCAAAAAATCAAGTATTATGCAGAAATCAACTGGCAAAATTTTGATACCAATCCAAGGTGGCCAAACAAAATGGCGGCCTAGTGAAATGTTAAAAAAACTTAATAACAATCTACTTATCCAATTTACGTGATATTTTGCACAAAAATCAAGTATTACGTACAAATCAACTGATAAAATTTTGGAACGAATCGAAGGCGGTGAAACAAAATGGCGGCTTAATAAAATATTTAAAAAATTAGCCTAAGAATTGAAATTGGCGGCTAAATAAAATGTAATCGTAAAAAAATCCCTCCCCAAAGTTTTACATAGCTCCAAGTTTTAGATTTCCAGTTGCCAAAAAACATGTTTCCTCAATTCCTGTCAGTTTGTGGCATAGCTAAAAAACTGCTTACCCGATTGATTTTAAATTTTGGTCGAAAATTTAAGTTCTTTTGGGGATGACATGGTAACAATTTGGTAAATATCCAAATTACCTCAAATTTTGCACAAAAATCAAGTGTTACATCGAAATGAACTGGTAACTTTTTGTTATGGGTCGAAGAAAGAGCCCTACGAGATAAACTATTAAAATTGTGGTACGAATTCAAAACGGCGGAACGAAATGACGACCAAATAAATTGTTTCAAAAATCAACGTAAAAAATTTCTTATTCAATTGACTAAATTCTTCACAAAATAGGAATAAACTGGTACGAATTCAACATGACTTAAAAAATTCAGTGTAAAAACTGCTTATTAAATTTATTTTAAGTTAGACATAATAAAATCAAATGTGGCATAGGTAAAAACTGGTAAAATATTGCTACGAATCGAATATGGTGCAACAAAATGGCGCCGAATAAAAATGTTTGAAAAAACAGTATGCGAATAGGTGTTATTAAATGACTATAGGCGGAACTAAATTGGATCACACTATTCCTAATAAACCGCCAGGATTTGCTAAAAAAATAAACAAATGACTAATGGAAAGTGAAAAAACGATCACGGGGTTTGTTGTTTTTAATAGGAGACTCTGTATATTATTGATTAATTGGGTCTTTTGAGGCTGATCTTAAATTTACTTGGTTTGACAGCTTTTTCTTAGAAGCGAGAAAATTGCTATGTTATCCCTAACCGAGTACCTCATTTAAATCGTAGAATGTGGAGCAAAAAACTTTGTCCAATTTAACGCCACTAAGACACAATTATGTTAACTATCTCACAAATTATCTCCCAATACCCACATACCATTCAAATTGCCTAGTTGGCATCACTCTTCAGAAAGATCTTCGCAGGCATGGTCACATCACCTCAACTGCCACAGAAGTCGCGAAAAAATTAGGATTCCTTTTCCGGGCTAGAAAATACTCCTTTCTGCCAATTTCTATACCTTTACACTTTCCATATCAGACCCAGCCTTTAGTATTGTTTGCAGCTATGAGAAGCAGCCTCTCCTTCAATCCTTAATATCAATCTGTCCAAAGAAGAGATATTCGCCTGATTTATGATCTAAATATCACAAAGAAGTTTGCATGACTAGAGCATCGTAGAACTGTGGGCAAACTGTCTTTGTTCTATATATACTTCCATGGATTTTGTTCTGGTAAATTATCATCCATTTTGCCCTTCTTACTCATTCCTGCCAAGGAGACACGATTATCGACCCACATGCATCCCCTTTAGGCGCGTATACAGCTTGAAGTTTTAGGAGGGGTAATTTATAGGTTTTTCGGCATTAAATAAATCTGAAGACCAAAAATAAAAAAACAGATAGGCATTTTCATTTAGCACACAGGCTGCTTATACCCTTTCTCGTATAATGTAATATTATGTGACTTTAATGTTCAAAATCCGCGGACGTAAATTTTAAATAATTTTTGTCCTATAAGTGGGTAATTACCTCCATTACCCTCCCGCTCGTATACGCGCCTGATCCCCTTCCCGTCCAACTGCAAAGACCTAGGACCTTTGTTCTGTCCTTTATTCTCAGAGTATCCCGATAATAGAATGTTTTACCAGCAAGTGCTTGTCCTTCTTCTCCTGATCTGTAAGTCTTTAAATTCCGCATGTGGCTTTCGTGATATGCTCACAGATAAAAGCATTTGATTTAAATTTTGGTGCCTGCCTCGTATAAAAGAATCGCCCAGTAGATATTCTCTATAGTTTTTTTAGGTTGCATAAAAAATACGGTTATTTCATACAAACTGAAATTTTATGTATTATAAATTGTCAAGTAAATGGTTAGAACGCATTTTAAAGGAACTAATATACATTCGGGTGCGCTAAGAGTATTAATTTGTAAACGCACCCGGTTCGCTGATACCTAATCCCGAATATTCTAAAATTTCGTCGTCAGTTGACATTTATTTGACCTTTAACCGGTGGAGGTGCTTTATGTAGAGCCCCGGGCTTACAAAAGGTGTTCAGTTCAAACGGTTCTTCACTTTTCCAATATGCTTTTGACAAGTATAGTATAACGTGACGCATACATCCTAATTGCTGCCCCTCAAATGGCCCTCCTATTCATGTCTTATGTTTAAGATCTAATTAAATAATTATTTCCATATGTAAAACTTAAATATTCCGGGAACACGTATAGGAATCTGAGAGAGTATTTTTCTGATTACAACGTACCATGTAACCAATGCACCTATTTATTAGATATCTAAAGGAGCCACTTTTGCGTGAACATATTAGAATTAGGTCAAAATTTGGTATTGGATGAAAATGTATAACACAAAAATTAAGCGTAAAATTTGTTTTTGTATTAAAAATGAAAATCTTAACTCTGTAATGAGATGTCACGTCAAAATTAGACCTTAAAACAAAGAAATGACACACTATTTATTTTTAATTTATATAAAAACTATCATTGTAACAAGTACAGACAGTAAGTGACTTAAACTAATTATAATTATGCATCTGACAAAAGGCACTGAGGATGGCTAAAGGCCAAACTTGAATGAAAATGTTATGAGCTTAATCAAATATTTTGCTATTCAATATATAATAATTTCCTAATATCTGGAAACATACGCCAATGGAAAAAACGCTGACTTTTCTTCTCTCATAAGCAACACAAACTCGTGCGATATACCAAAAACATATGGTTCAATTTTCTCTCGAGAATTTTGAGGAAATGTTTATTCACACATCGATGACTTCCCATCTCTACTCTCCATCTACTCGACAAAGCTGTACCCTTCATACATTAGGCATTAGACGCCTGACACTTCCATGTTGATATTTCCTGGTTTTTAGTATTTTTGTTAGTATGTCGTATTTTCTTCCATACGAAATATCTTATTTTAACGAGAATAATATTTCTTGAACACGTGTTAAACTATAGTGACGTTCAAACTAAACACTTCCGGAATAATTTAAATTACATACAATTATTTGAATATCTCGATAAACAAATTTAAGCCTAAACACCTCAAAATCCCCAAATATATCAAATGCCTTACATAGATCAATTAATATAAAGATTAATTAATGAATATACTAAATATCCTAAATAACTTTTAGTTATGACAAACGTCTTGACTTTAAGTGCATGCAATTAAAAAACTTCTATTTTTGGTAGTGAAAATTACATGTAGCGTGCCTTAAACTACAGGTCTTAATTTAGTAATTAAAGTAGTATAGGAGAGCTTTCCTATATGTACAATTTTTGAGTTTCAATCTCAACATATGTTTCGGTTTTTTAGACCATTTTCAAAAAATTTCCAAATGTAAACTAAATTAGAAAGCATGTGGCTAGATATTTTAATAGAATACATTTTATTAACCTAATCTAGATGGGACTGTTATGCTTACAGAAGGTTGCTAACCTAATTTTTATTACACTAGACTAACTATTAGGCGGTCCAACAAAACAGCTGACTGCTGTCAATATGGCTGGCGTAGTAGTGTAGTGTTTTGTTCCATATGAGTCCGTAATAATTTAAAAGCAAATTTCAAGTATTTTTTATAAATATTTAGTGCATTTTTTATACAGGACCATTTTTTACAATTGTGTGTTTGCTTTAAACTTGTGAATACTTTTTGAAGCTTCGAAATAAGAACGCCGAAGTCGCTGAGCGGTGCAAACAAAATATTTTTATAATTAATTTGTGGATCCAAAACTTTCCCCCAGTGACAAATATGGACATTGTTAGTTACCCAGTTGTTCAATTTAAATTATGTATATCCAAGTTAAACTTAGTTCAATCTGTTTTAATATTTTGTACTGCATCCAGTACATATATTTTTTTTATAAATAAAACATATATATCAATAAAACAAACATGTTTTTATTTAAATAAATTGTCATGCATGTCAGAGTGAAACAATATATAACATTTTCAGAGTGAATAGAATATGAATAAAAAGTTGTCTTTACAATAAACCTGATGACGAGTGTAAAGGAACTCAATGTTTATCAGTATAATGAAACCTTTACTCCTTACTAGACTTAAACTTACTTATGTCTAGAAAAAATTATATACTTACACTCTAGGACAGATTAATACCACGAAGCGAGCCCCTAAAAAAAATAGTTACATTTTGTTACCGTCTTATTTTTTTCAGAAGTTATCGAGAAACACAAAATTTTAAAAAGAGTGTATAAGCCTTTAACCTACTTGTAATCCTGAGTCTTGAATTTCCACCCTTCATAATTTAAGAACTTCTGTCCTGAATGCATAACAAGATCTTTCTTTATTCGGTCATAAGTTAAGTTAGGTTAGGCACTTTTGGCAAATCTTAATATTAAGTTAGTAATACCCCTGTATATGGTTATCGTAGCTTCATTTATTATACATTAAAAAAAATTGTAAAAACTGTAGACCACACTCGCGCTAGGATAATACCAATAAAAAAAGCATACATTATTTAGTTCCTAAACTACATAATAAAGTTCCAGCTTCCACATACGATGAATTCATTAAGTTTAAGATAGAATATAAAAAAATATTTATTACTCGTATAATGAATTTAAGAACTATGGGTCTTTTAGGTAGGATTACCTCACTTTCCCAAACAAAAAAAATATTGCAGAGTTACATAAAGGTTAAACTTATGTAAAAAATCTCTTTTAAAATGGCACATACAAATGCTGATAATTATATAAGTTCCCTAAAACATAAAAAAATCATACAGCATTAAAATATGTAACCGTACAAAATGTAATATAATTTTTTTAAACAACGATTAGATTTTTAATCAGAATCTCGATTGAGAATCATCATAATTGTTAACTAGCTAGATTAATTTTAGTTTTTTAGTAAATGATTAATATGAAATGTTTTGCACACACTTGGCCTAATTTAACTTAGTAGTACGTAAGTCCTCTTCTTATTGCAGTAATCCACTTCAGCCACATCCACGAAAGTTGATTCCATCGTTTTCATATCTAAATTTGAAAATTTTTGAAACTTACAAATTAAAGTAACAATGTGTTTTGTCCCTCTACATCCACAATTTGCAATGCAACAAAAAGAAGGCATTTTAAGGTAAAAAAATAGAAATAAATAACAAAACTCCCATATACTCCCACGTGAAAATTCGATTTGTTTGTCCTACGCCCGTAAAAAACAGCAGATCGGTGACGTTCAACTGACAGATCGTTGGAGTTCCCAATTACTGAATTGTTTTAAGCAGTTCCAGTATAATTAGACGCTTTTATTTAAAATATGTAAAAGTTTTAAGTTATTTTAACCTATAAAATATTTATTATCTCTACAATAAGCGGAAATTTCTATGTTTTATAATATCTAGACTATAATTCTCATGTTCCTTAATTCTGATCAAAATATTCTTTGCCATTTCCTGATAAAAACTACCAAACGTTTACGTTCAACGTTATTTTCCTTTATTTTTCATGGTTTTGTTCGGCACTTTTTTAAAATATAGGTTATATTTACTTAAAATGCCAAAATTATCATAAACTATAGTATTCTTATTTTCAAAAATACTGTTACACCCTACATTATTTAGTTTTTTGTATATTATTTGGCTATATTATTTCGGAATGTAATAGAGTAATTTAAGAGTTTTTACAAATACGTTGATAACATTATAGAATTGTTTTTGACAACTCCAGTATTAAAATGCATTTTGCCTCTTATCCCGACTTAATATACCCACCATTGAAATATTTCTGTACCTAATTTCCAATTAATCAAAAATTTTTATATTGATTACGTTGCCACTGTGCTGGTTAGGAGACAAATATGGCTTGAAAATATATTATGATTATGACTTAAGTCTGAGTTAGTTTCTTGATCTAATTTGGTGTTTAACGCCGACTATAATTTAGTTACCACTGCACTTGGCTATGAAAAAATACTATTTTTATTTTCCAGTATGCCGCGATTTCTAGTAGATAACAGCGCCTGTTGTGTTTGGTTTATGATTAATTTTAAAATTTATCTTATTTTTCTTTTTTCTTTATGTTTATGTCAAAAAGCTAAACTGGTAATTATTTTCTCATGCCTTTATTACCGAAATATGTTTGATGTAAAATTAGGTTAAAGAAAAACTAGTTTCAATTGCCATTTAAAATCATTTTCTTAATGTGTTAAAAAAATATTGTTCAGTGGTTGTTGTTTTTTCTTTTGAACAGCTCCTTTATCAACATATATCTGGCAACAAGCAATAAGCAAAAAGAAACAAAACCTTACTCTTAGCTAATAATAGCAATTATTATCTAAATCTTATGCATAAAATGCATCTCTGTAGAAAAGGAAATAAAATGCATAGGCATTGTCACTGTATAAAATCTTAAATGCATATTAAAGTGGAACTGTACTCAGATCAGCTTGATATACCACATCACCTTACATTTATACGTTTACACTTTTCTTATTGACTTTAACTACACTACAAAAAAGTACCTCTTGATTTAAATGCAGCCGTTAGTAGGATCATTGAAGTAAGAATATATTTTTTACAAAACTTTTGAGTTTAAAGAGTCTATATTCCTAAATAAAAGTCATAGTGTTTTGAATTAAGATTAATGAACTCTTAAACTAAAAAAATATTATCTTCTCACAAGAAAAATATTTCTTTGACAAAATACTTTTCTCTTTTGAATTAAATTATGTGCAAAATTGAAATTACATAGCTATGCCTTTATGCAAGGTGATTCCTGTTAAGTTTTTTTTCAGATGCGTATAAAATTTACGAAAGTAACAAAGTTCTTCAAATGTATTTAGAATATCCCAGCAAGGAAAACACGTGATTTGAAAATGTCGCTTATTTTATTGATTCCATAAATCATTGCCATCATTATCAGACTATTTCATCCACTGCTGGATATCGGAATACCTCTAGCATATAACTACGATGTATGTATTGTTTTTATACACAAAAATATATAGACATTTTATCATCGAATCCGAACGACACTATTTGAGAGGTGATATTAGCATATTACCCATGGATCGTCTCTTACATTTCTTTCTAACAAACCATGCCCCCGCTCGAGGTCGATCCGGGAATCTTGGGTACCAGAGGCAGATCCAAAACCGTGGCGCCACGCTTGCCATGAATTTCCACACTTAAAATATGAACCTTTAAATAATCTTGAATACATTTATTACCTCCTATTATATAAAGTATGTTTAAAAGATATTAACTTTAGTGGAGCTAACTAACACGTGTTGGAATAAATAAATTTTTATAGGACAAAGACCTTTGAATGCTTTAAATAATAAAATGTACGTACAAAAGTGATTTCATTTTTACACGAGATTTAAAAGAAAAGAAATTTACATTAAAAAACTCCCGTTCTAACGGTGGTAAAAAAAATATATTTTTCAAAAAAAAGTCAACCAATTTAACTTTCTTGTATACACTTTATTGTAAAATAAGTAATATACTCCCATCATGATTTTCAAAATTAAAAACATAACAGGAAAACCAAACAGAACAATAACAAATTATTTACGTCAGATGCTTAATTTATTTTTAATCGACTTTGCCTGAGAGATCAAACTAAACAAAATGAACGCCTAGCACCTCTTTTTTAACAAGTTATTAACTTCTATATTTTATAGAGCTTACTGCATCACATCAAGCGGGGCCTACCATTCCCTCGTCATCCATCGGTTCGAATACCTTTTAATATAAAGATATTGCCTTAAGAGAAAATATTTTATTGTAAGTGCTGCCCAAATTTCACTTGGAAGAAATAAATATTTTACTAGAAGAAATATTTATTTAAGAGAAATTGGAGATTAAATCAAAAGCGTCACTTTTCTTGTAGCAAAATCATCTTGCATGAAGAAAAATTTCTTTGTTTTTAGTAATTATTTGTCAACAGAACCGGCGGCTTTAAATGAAGGTATCCTTTTTTTTATGTGTAGTCTTTACGCAATTAGGATTACATTAAATGTAAATAAGGAACAGAACTAAAAACCTACTAATTCTAACAATAGACCTCATATTACTTATAAAATAGATCTTGGTATAAATAAACACAATTTTATACATTTTGATACAATAATCTGCAAACTATGAAGTACGCAGTCTTAGAACTAAAACCAAAAGACAATATTTTATTATAGAAGGCAGCTTTGGCAACCTCTCCCTGTCTCGCGCTCGCATAATTTCTGGCAGTTAAGTGTATATATATTTTAAAACCTTAATAAACGGGAGATTAGACGGCCTAAAATAAACATCGCTAGCTTCCTCCCATTGCTTATTTAAACGGGCCTAGTTGCACGAATAGATAATGGAGGAATGGTAAAAGCCGCGAAACAATTTAACTGTATAGCCATTTTCAAATTCCACATTTCTCAAGAGAATAAAGAATATTTTAATTATTTTGAATTTCGTCAAGTACTTTAGTATTTAAGTAAACGCACATATTATCCTGCTAATTATATGTAAAGATAATGGTGCAACTGTAAATCGGTGTTAGAAATTCCTAGCAGGTGATAAATAAAGGGTTGATAAAGTGCTTTTCACGAAAAATGGTTCTGACTAAATAGCTGCAACAAAACTGCATGGGTCGATCCCATTGTCAGGCACGTAGCCACAAATTAAGTTTGGAGATCCAGTCCCCCTGGACCCTCGTGGCTACGTGCCTGCCCATTGCATAGGCAATGTAGTAAGGGCTCAGACTTTATACAGGTTGGTCCAGAAGAAAAAAATTATACGACTGCTGAGAGCTACAATCTAAAATTATTTTCTATTATACAGGATTGAGGATAAGTTAGCCACAAACCAAACTTACATTTTTTAAATAGAACACCCTGTATATTGTTTTATTTTCAGATTCCTCCCTTTTTGTCCCTTCACCCAATATAGGGCTTATTGGGTCTATACAGAGTCATTTAAGATTTATGGTCACTTTTCGAAAATATCATAGGTTCATTTGACGCCCTGTATTTTTTTAATGAGAGCATAAATCATTCTAGCATCGCAAAAACTTCCAAATGTAGCCTTTTTTTAACTGCTGTATTTTTCTTTAGCATTCTTTAATAATGGTATACAGGGTAAATTTAATTTAATTTAACGCCCTGTATGTTGTTATATTTTCAGATTCCTCCCTTTTTGGCCATTCAAGATTTATAGCCACTTTTCGAAAATATTAGAGAAACATTTGACGTTAAGAGACCACCTATTTCAACTAGTAATGCGAATAAAATGAGGGTTTTTTGTAGCGTTATAATGAAATTTATAACGTCAGCAAATCTTGGCTCTCTTTGAATTTGATGTCGTGCCCAGTGACAAATATCTAGTAAGCCTTATTTTTACAAATGAAATTAAGTAAACTGTTAAAAATACAAATTTAAATTGTCGAGTAATGCTAGTGCTTGAGTTTTGTATTAAAAACCGAGTCCAGTTTATATTGTAAGAGGCAAAGATGAATTTTAATAGACAAAAAACGATGGATATGATTTATATGTTATGAACAATTGAAAAGAATTGTTTGTTCACGACAAGAATGTATCACGAAAAGTATCCTGATAGAAGTCAACCACAGAGAAGCGATTTTGAAAGGCTTATGCAACGGTTTGATGAGACGAGAAAACTGATCAGCAAAAACTGTTTTCAGTGAGGAAAACGAGTTAGCGGTAACCTTAAAAGTTATAGAAGGCCGCATATTGCTCAAGAAGAATTGCAAGTCAATCAGATAGTAAGTAAAACCACAACGAATTCTAAAAAAAAATTCACCCATACTACATTCAGCTTTAATAATTGTATGGGGATGATTGTCACAGGCGACTAGATTTTTGTCACTGGGCACAACAATAAATTCAGAAAGAGCCAAGATTTACTAACTTTGTGTTATTTACTGCGAAGCAACATTTCACAAAAATGGAAATGTTAATAGACATAACTTTCATTACTACGCTACCGAAAATCCTAACTATATTCGCACAACTAGTTAAAATAGCTAGTTTCTTAACGTCTGGGGTGGAATTGTCGAAAATTTTGTCATAGGTCCGCATTTTTTTCAAGAAAAACTTTCTGTACACTGATATCTCCAGTTTTTGACGGGATATTTTAGAACACTAGTATACCACATCCTTATTATCATCCGTGATCAAATATGGTTTATGCAGGCCGATGCCTCAGTTCACCATACGGCTGACATTCATGCATTTTTTAATAAACAATTTGAAGAACGCTGGAAGGGAAGAGGAGGACCGATTCCGTGGCCTCCTAGATCTCCTTACTTGACAAGAATGAACTGTTTTCTTTGGGGTTTTGTTAAAAATTTAGTCTATCAAACACATCCAACTACAAAAGAAAATTTGAAGGAAAGAATCCGAAGTGTTTTTAATAATATTAATTTCAATACTTCAAGAGATGTTAGCGAATCTTTTGAAACAAAACGGTGGTAATTTCGAACATCTAATGAAGTAGTTTTTGCTGTTCTATACGATTTGTTACTTAGTATTGTTTTTTGATAGTTATTTTTTTTATTCATATATTCTAATTACTCTAGGCCCTAACAACTAGATCAAACTTGCTGTTAAATTGACCTAGCTAAGTCCTAGCTATCCTTACTATTTTAAAATGTGTTTGGCTTCTACCAGGATACTCTTCGTGATATATTTTTATCGCTAACAAACAATTCCTTTTACTTGCTCCTAACATATAAATCATATCGATCATTTTGTAATCACCACCAGTTTTTTTACTAGATCATTGTAATACTAACATTTGTATTTATGAAATATTTCAATTAAATCTTTTTTTATTAGTGATAATTTTTATTTTTTGATGTGTTAAATTTTTTCGACCCATTCAAACTGGTATGAGTAAATTAAAAAAAAATAGATATTGAAAAAAGGACACTTTGCAAAATTTTGTCATAATAGATTGAGATGTCGACCTCTAATTTTTTCCTAAAGTGGTCACAAATCTTGCATGTCTCTGTATACAGAGTGCGTCAAAAATATGTGCCATACAAAAGTTGCATTTTTATTTAAATAGAGGACCCTGTTATTTATTGCATTTTTGAATTATCCATTAAACGTTTAATTCAATTTACTAAGGAAGTTTAACTTATACTTAACTTAATTACAGGGATTTCGAATAATTTTATTTTTTTTAAGCGTGAATGACAGCAAGAGTAATATACGTAATGAACTAAGCAATACAGTGAAAGTTTCAGAAGCTTTTATCTATCAGCATTAAGATTTCTTGGCATCTAATATAATACGGCGTGTTTAGAAATCAGTGGTATACTTTTCTCAAATTCAACCAATACTTTCTTCGTTATTTAGATGAGACCCCCAATATGACAGGAAAAGTATATTCCTTCCTTATCAAATTTTATTAGGGTTTACCGAGGAATTTCTTATACAAATGCAATATAGTTTTTAGGTAATGTGCGTTTTGTCAGTAAGTGTAGTAGTACTGACTTTATTTGTTGTGTCATTATTAATAATAGATACAACCTGTATATACATATAATGTAAAATCCAATTATCTATTAGACTGTAGTACGTATACATAAAGCTAGCTTCTGTAGTTTCGCAGTAAACAGGGCTATACAATATTCCAAATACTTAATTTCAAAAACTCCTAGCCTTGTTGACCGTTGCAGCACAGCCCGAAATGAAATATATATAATAAATATTTGAAATTCATGTATGAAGTGTAAAAAAACTCTATAGGCTGAAAAAGTGTAAAATACAGGTATAAAAACGTAATACAGGTTGTTAGATATTTAAATTTTACGCACTAAGTTACGAAATACAGGGTGTTATCATATGTAATACTTATAAAAGTAATTTAATAGACGGTTTCACTATTAACTACTTACAAAAAAAAACCGCAAAAATTAAAAATTATAATATAGTTTCTCTTGGTGTAAACATATACCGGATGACTTAGTAGAAATAACGAAAATAATGATTAAATTTATGAAAAGTGTATCATGGATTTTTGTACACCCCGTATAATATTGAATAACAGTCCCTAACAATGACAAATCAAAGCCTCCTAAGCGTGCACTTTACTACTTAGACGATAACGTTGATTATTTCTGGTGTCATTCATACTATGAAAAAATCGATATTTTAGAATAAATCAGATTTTTTTTAAACTAGTTATAGGTAATATTTAACAAATGGAAAATATGCAATAAAATACAGGAAAATAAATTTAAAAAATTAATTTTTTATGCCACGTATTTGTGTCGCTCCTTTTTTTACCCCTGAATAATGTTAAATTGTAATTCTATCCTATCCGCATATATCTTCTTACTCAGATATAATTCAAAAGAAAGTACCGTACAGAAGCTAGAGATTTTATGATTTCTTTTTCTAGAAATTTGCCATCCTATCTATTAAAACTGACAACAAAAAAAGTGAATGTTTGAAAATAAAATAATGCCCAATAAGCTAGCCAGATTTTTAGCGTAATTCCTTCACTAAACATATAGCACCGAGTGTCCAAGAAAGAATGGGTTAAAAACATATTTTCAAAACAAAATGTTAGGGAAAACAACACCTAAAATATTTTTATAGGGAGATTTTACCTTAATCTAAACATAGTTACCTAAAACCAAAACATATCAGCCCGAGAGCCAGCGATCCTATTTATTTGCAAAAAATGTGCAAAGAAAACACTTTTTTTCTGTTGTTCTGATTATGTGTAACCATAAAATGATTTGCGGTAGGCACAATAGCAGTAGCTTATAGGGTAGGTCCAGAAGGATACGAACAGGAAATGAAACCGAATTGTAGATAGAAGGACCCAGATGCAAGGTATTTTGAGCATGAATTTTAGAGAAGTTAGAGACTGAAAAGGTGGCATGCAATATCGAAGAGTAAGAAAGTATCGTAAAGAAAATTAAGAGGACGAGTGGTCATGTTTTAAAAATATCTTTGAAAATCTTTAGCAAGGCGAAAAAAGCTGGGTTTACTTCCAAAAAATTGGTGAAGTTAAGGTTTTCAGGAAAAGACTGGAAAGTATGTTAAGGAGCAAATATTATTTTTACAAAAGGGTGTAATATAGAAAAAAATCGTTTTCTGGGCTTGCAAATTACTATAGTACTACAAAACAAGAAACAAGTTGAAAAAGCAGTTGCAGAAAAATCATTTTGGAAAACATTTTTATGCAAGACTAATAAACCAGTAATTCCGAGAATAACTCAGAATAAAAAAAATTTGAAAAAAGAATGTGACTCTTTAGAGGAGGAAATCCTTCTTTACGTTTATTTTTTTAACTATTTACTATTTAAAATAAAAGTGTATTTTTCACCTTTCGCTTTTTTATATTTTTAAATAAAACATGACTTTTTGGTAATTGCGCGTTTATTGAAACTAAACCTAATTTTTTTTTGTTTTAAACCATGACAATTTGTGTTTAACTCTAACCACTTTCGCCATTAACAAAAACCAAGTTCCTTCAAAAATAACTTAACATGGTTCGGTGTTTTTTAATACCACAGGAAAATTTCAACTTTACTAAAATAAACTATACCTGTTTCACCTTACCTCTTTTCGCCAAATCTAGTATGCTTGTTTATTAGCTTACCTGGAACAAAAATATAATGTTAATTCTGATGAAGCGGCAACAGACAATGTGTCTTTTTAATATTATGTAATATGCTACTTTCAATTTTAATTATTTTCTATTGTTTTATTACACTGCGCAAAACAATTAACTCAACGCCTATAATTTCGTCCAACTTTGAATGGAAATTTCTCGAGAATGGTTGATCCGATTTTGATGAAGTTTTTATCGAAATTTAGGTTAGTTCCTTGTGAATATTATTTTGATATTAAAATTCAATGTTACTTTGTTCCAGGCAATAATACAGGGTAAAAAAGAAAGACATGTTTTATTTACCAAAGTTTAAAACACCCTGTAGATCAAATCAGATGGATTCAAGAGATCTAAACTAAAAGAATGTTGTAGCCCAGTATGTTTCCAAAAAATCGTTTTTTTATTCGCTTCAATAGCACAATTTTTGCCTCAGTTACAGGACTTATTGAAAAGTACTGCATTTACTGTGTTTTAAATGAATTTACCAGTTCATGTTCAAGTTCATTATTCTACAGGGTGTTTTAAACTTTAGTAAATAAAACATGTCTTTCTTTTTCACCCTGTATTATTGCCTAGAACAAAGTAACATTGAATTTTAATATCAAAAGAATATTCACGAGGAATTAACCTAAATATCGATAAAAACTTCATCAAAATCGGATCAACCATTCTCGAGAAATTTCCATTCAAAGTTAGACGAAATTTTAGGCGTTGCGTTAATTGTTTTGCGCAGTGTATTTACCAACTAGAATAGGTTACTTGGTATTAATTTTATTGTTGTTACTAAATATAATTGGTATCCATTAATTAAATTTTATTTTAATCAGTTTTCGTCATATAAATTAAGTGAAACAAAAAGGTCTGTCTGTATAACATTTATATTATCCAAATCCAAAATTATAGCAGAGCGCTTTCGACTAACTAGCCATAATCAATGCTACCTTGGTCTATGCTACACTGTTTTGTCTTGGCTTTGCAGCTTCCCCAGTCTAAAACTGCAATTCATTAAACATTGTACTTTAACCCAATTGGGAAAGTTGCCATAAGCTAAGAGGCTTCATGCAGTGGAGTACTACCAGGATTTTCCGAACTACCAGGGAGGAGAACGGCATCAAGGGCTGAATGACTGAGGACTGAGGGCACTTTGTCGACAACCTTCGATCCGTGGTATACAGCGAAGCGGCTTGGAATCGAAACCTGAGATTATCTCAGCGGCCCGTTTTTGTTTTAGTACGTTTAACCTGGTGAAGCCGAAGGAAGTCTCTCTTTTTAGAAGATTTCTATAACTGTGTCAGAAGCCATGACCTTTTTTTTCCCACGCAAGTGTACCTGTTTGTTTCTTTGACCACCCTTGAACACTCTTTGAGGCGGTAGCTATCTTTATATTTCTTGTTTCTTGAATGGTTCTTATTCCTAATTAATAATTTAACCCTTTGGGATTTTCAAGTAATCAAGACAACTTACGTAACGTCATATTCACGAGTCCACTTGTATGCCTAAAAAGTTTTTTATAGTGAATGAATGAAATTTTTATTTATGATCACAACTTTCATGTTTCTGTTTTAACTAGCTACACTGTCTGAAACATATTATTGTAGTATGCCTATTCCAAATGTTTTAAAATATATGAACTAATAATTAAAAAAGCTCGCAAAGCTTTTCAACATTTTAACATGACTTATAATTACTTCATTAACACGACTCTTAATAATTTATGTGCTTTTCTGATTTATAGATTTTGGAATTTTCGATTTTAAATCAAAACGTTTAGACCAAATTTGTTGAAAAAATATTTTAGTTGGTTATGTTAAAATTTAAATATATTCTGCGATGTCTTATATCTTTATTTGTATTTCAAATTACCCTAATGTATTTCTCCAACGTTTCAAGTAAATTTTAGACATTCATCAAGGGCCTAAGAGACTCAGTTTTTAAAAAAAGTTTCGCTAATTTCTTTCTATGTTTAACTCAAATGAGCTATGCTATATATAAGCATTCCTTCTTTCGAAATATTTTGCAAATAAGTTTGAATGAATTATACTCAATCCTATATATATATATATATATATATATATATATATATATATATATATATATATATATATATATATATATATGTCACGAACGGGAGTTATGTTTTGGAGCTAACTGTAATGGTCTGTCAATTATTTGACTATACTGATGAAGAACTTAAGTCAGAAACAAGTGTCTACGGTTGCCTAAATTTAATTGTGCATTAGCGGTCACTGACACACCTGAAACTCAAATTTTATTTTTTGTATATCTTTTTCCTTTTCAGAGATTTTGCAAAAACTAACATGTTAGTTTAAAAATAATAAAATAGTAAGCAAAAAGGTTACTTCATACGAACCGCTAACCTTTACCGTTTAGTCCCAAACTAGAATTATAAAGTGAATTATCTAAAAGTTGTTTTCCAAATGAGAGGAAAAAAATTAATTTACCAACCTTTAATTCAATTTAACAAATTAACATATAGCAAAGTCATTGAACAATTAAATACGATGATAAAAATATATTTGCTTTTATTTAATTCTAACTAAATAATATTTTTATCACTAAATAAATAGTTTAAAAAAGGAATTCAATCGCATTACGTTTTTAAAATGGTCTTCGTTAATTTCTATACATTTTCTCACACTTTTCAGAAAATGTTGTCTAAGTTAAAAAAAACTCCGGCCATATTTTGAATAACTCCGAATCTATTTATTAAACTTTGACATAATTTTTCTCTATCATTTAACGGCGTTTTATAAAGCAGAGCATTTAAATGTCCCCAGAAAAAAAAATCTATAGGATTAATATCTGAATAGCGGGGTGTTAGGCCCTATAATACATCCTCATAATTTCAATGATCGCATGTGGATTCTCATGAGCCCAGTAATGGATGTTACGAAAATCGATAGTACCATCCCGCGTGAATATAGCTTCATCGGTGAATAATATTTCATATTTTGCACATGTTCAACCGCAATTGCCTCATAAAGTGCTTGTGGGTTTTTTACATGAAAAGAGTAAAGACCTTACTGATGATCAACTTTCCAAACCGTAGAATTGGCAACGCCCTTTTCTAAAGCTCTTCTGGTACTTATACCTGGATCAGCTTCTGCTCTTTCAAGAGCTTGGCTTCGACTTTAACACTTTTAACGTAATTTTACCAGTTCAACTCTATATCATACTTAGTTCTGGCACAAAATTTAAAATCAATCTAATAAGTAGTTTTTCAAGCTGATTTTTTTTCGATATCTTGGATTTACCAGTTCATTTCGACGTAATACTTGATTTTTTGTGCAAAATTTGAGGCAAAGTTCATAAGTAGTTTTTTGTAATAATTTTTTTTAACATTTCATTAGGCCGCCATTTTGCTGCTTCACATTGGATTTTTACGAAAATGACCCTTAAGTTTTGACCAAAAATTTGAAGTCAATCGGATAAGTAGTTTTTTTAGCTATGGCGCGAACAGACCGACAGATAAACCGATAAACATACCGACAAACAGAGAGACCGACAGAATTGAAAATATAAGTTTTTTGGCATCCACGGACTCCGAAACCTGAAGATTTAAAAAAATTCGGAGGAAATTTTTTTACGATCACAATACTCTTACGAGGGAAATATAAACGTCTACTCAAACCAACGCAGAACCACGGGCGCGGTTGCGCAATACATCAATATATAATAGTAAATTATGTTATGAACTTAGTATTTAAATACTAGTCAATTGTCAAAATGAAATTTATTGTATATGGCAAAATATTAGGAAGTAATTTTACATTCATTCGGAACTTGCAAAAAATAGTGATTTTTATATGTAAACGCCTTCTCACTTTAAGATCAGGAAACTTTAGACTATTTGCGTTCCCATTATTTACTAGCACAAATATTAAACCGTATCGTATCATTTTTACCTTAGCTATATCACAGTAACAATAACAAGAATATTTAATTAGTGTGCGTAAAAATTTACATATTTAATTAAAAGCGTCCTAATAAAGGTATTCATTTAAAGGATCTTTAACAAATACCTCGCTAAGGAAGGAATCAACCCTTTCCGCCTCAATTTACATCTTTATTTCAACAATTTGCATTCTCACCCCAATTTCATTTGAAGCCACTTTGGGCCATGCCTCCACCAAGTCTATAAATAAACCACTATCTTATCTGACTTTAAGGGATAGGGGTGACTCGTATAAGTGGTATAGTGTCGATGAAACCACACATATAGGGAATATCAAGCTTTGTACACGATTCGGGAGGACACAATTGGACATATTATTCTGGAAAATAATGAGTAGTTTTGGGTCTCTTGTGGAATGACGGTTTGTCTTATTTTCACAGGTATTTGAAATGCTGCCCGCTATCAGAGATCGTTAATTTGAACAATATTTGGCTTAAATATATTCAGTGAAGATAATTTTATGTACTTTCTTGAATTGCCATATAAATTCTATTTATTGTTATTCGGCAGGTATTAATTTGCTTTTTGTAAAGTAAAAATAACTGACAAAAAAGAAATTTACCAAAAAGATATTGCTCGGCATGTATGCGTGTATTAAGAAAATTATTGTAGTTTCTTCTCTATGAGAGAAAAAACAACCCTAAATAGGGTTTCACTCGAACCTTACCTCCTGTATAATAGGATAATAACAAAAAAAATAAAAAAAGGATCAAATGATACATAGTTGTGCGATTGTGGATAAGTAAATTTGTGCAGTTATAACAAATCATAGATTTCCCCTCGACATTTTCAGATAGCTCGTAGCCATATTGTTAATGGGGTGTCTAAGGATTTATTTAACAAGTTTCTAGTTATTAGTTCAACTTTGCAAGTAATAAAATGTGCTGTACGTGTTTTCCGTGTTTTCTTTAATGATCTGTACACCACTATTTAGACTGGCACCCGCCTGGCCAGTTCATCAATTTTATTGTTGCCTTTACATGACATATAGTACCACGTTATCATCTCAAATTTTCAGTTTCCTGTATCGCCCGTGAAATTCGATTAATAAGATACAACTGTCAATGTAGAACAATCTACATATGATAAGAACGACGGCCATAACTTTTTGTTGTGTTTCAAAGCCACCTTAGATCAGAAATGTAATATTTTGTCGTTCATTAGTCTAAATTATGAAAATTTAATTGCACAGTTTAAATGGAAATATCTCAAAATGTATTTCTCGATTTGGTATGGGTATAGGGTATTATACACGAAAAATATTTAAAACCGTTCGGAGATTTAGAGTTTGATTAGGGTTATAGGTTGTCCCATTAAAATAAAACCAGAAAATTCCGTTTGAAAGTGGTTTTTCAGTATATCTTTATTTACGTTTTGTCTAAAAATAAAACGTAAATAATGACAATTTCTGGCCGAATTGCCCGTGATATTTTTATACTATATACTATACTAGTTCTTGCCGTGTTAATCTTTTCCACAGGTGGCTATATGCTGCTTCGTGGTAATAGTCCTGCTAAGATTTGGGTTTTACTCCCGTTGGTGACTCTGGTGTGGTTTTGTGTATTCATTCCATTTATTGACGAATATCAGCACGAGTAGAAGAACATAAACTCAGCATCAGAAATAAACAAACAACATCTACCTTATTTTTAAATCATCAGGAAACAGGCCACAAAATAAACTTCGAAGAGTGTAAGGAGATTGCCAATATAGAGCACTATCGGACCAGAATAATCCGAGAAGCCATAGAAATAAAAAAACAAGGTGATTTAAATAAAAGGGACGAATCACTAAAGTTACCAGCAGTATGGAAATCAATCATAAATAAACCAAAAACCACAAAAAATCAAGCGGCATTAGTCCAACAACAACAACGTCCCGAAAATACAAACAATGACGCACAATCGTTTAGATATAACCTTCGGCCGAGGATGGGGGTACAAAAGGAAGGTCCGCTGTCACTAACACTTTCAGTCTTCAATCGGACGCGAAACAGAAAGCTTCTAAAATGCCAAATGCGATTTTGGCGAAACGTCAGCAAAATTGTTCTTTTCAAAACGAGAGTGATGAACAGATGTACACCCGGAATGAAAACACATTATATTTTTCCATCCATGCAGGACTACGAATCAACACACACACACACACATATATATATATATATATATATATATATATATATATAACCAAAATAAGGAAAATATATACCGCGGTTAGAACTAGTATACAGCAGAAAATGGATTCTTTGGGATGACCGCTAATATATATATATATATATATATATATATATATATATATATATATATATATATATATATATAAATCAGTGACGTGTTTATTCAGTCCCGTGACAATGTATCAATCTCAATTTAAAAAATCATAAATACGCTTAAACACGTCAACCGCACTTTTACCTTCTTTTTAAGGATATTGATATATCGCAGATATCACTGATACCAACCTTTAGTGTAGGGATCAGTGATTTGAATGTCAGAACAAAGAAGTAAACAAATAGATAATTTACAACAATTCTTACAAACATACCAGGAAAATAACCGATATAGTTAGTTCTAACTAGTTTGCTGTATCTTACTACCAAAATATATTCCAAAACATTAACCAAGAAAACTATAAAAACGGTTTAACTTCTGTAAACATCTTACTAGTGGTATATATGTACCCAACAAATGTGCAATAATATTGGTGGTACTATTTTTTAAATAAGGTTTTAGTTAGGTTATACTTATCAAGTCCAGTCCCACAAAGTGTTGCGTTATCATATTGAAAATAAGCACGGTCTAATTTCAAAGTCTATTAAAGTGGATCTTTGGCAGGTCTGTCTTCTAACAAAAGGATATTACATGCCGGTTAAAATAATATAATTTTGGTAATATAATATGGGTTATTTTTTAGGATAAACTATTATTAAACAACTCTATATTTAAAGTTGTTTAAAAGTAAATTTCTGTTATTTGAACTTGATGGTTTTCTTTTGGGTAGTTTACCACAGGGTTAAACTAAAAAAATAATCACACATTTAGCGGTATGCTACAAAATCATCAACAACAAAACACTTACTGAAGTTAACATTTTATACAAAAATATAAGAAACAATTGCAAATGTCACTATTTACTGGATAATTTCAACTCTGATCCAATAACTGTAATCCCAGCTTTTCCGATTCCTAGAATCAATTTTAGCTTCCTACCACTTTCAATCACGTGATACTAAACTATCACACAACACAGTTTTCTCCCAATGTGTAACAATAAACAGCCTTTAAAAAAAATGTTGTTCCTGAGTAGGTACCTAACATTCACTCCGTTAAACATCCTTTTCTATTGCCTTATACTATGTTACTAGTATAAAGTATTCATTTAGGTAGTTTCAACATTTATAAACAAACGAAGTAGTCTCGATGTAAGAATAAGATATAATCTGTATTAACACGAACTATATTTATTTATAAATTAGAAACAAACGAAAAATAGTTCACTACAATTAAAAAATGTTACTTACAATCATTAGGACAATCTAAGTTGTCCCTAAAAGACTATAAAACAGACCCCTAGATAAAACTAAATTTCCTTAGTTTCCTTTATTATGCGATCTACACAGAGAAGGACCTACTAAATTAGCTGGCGCTGTATAAAGTAATGATATATTTGCTCAAATGTATTTCAGATTTATTAGAGGAGTATACAAAAAGGTGTAAATAAAAGGGTAGAATCCTATTCGTGGAATAATTTGATATGAGCTTTAAATAAATAAATAAGTAGCGCATTTTATTATTTGTTAGAAGAAAAAAACTCATACCCAATTGTTCATAATAAAAAAATGTATATATATATATATATATATATATATATATATATATTATATATTTACATATTACACTTTTATAGTTAAATTGTTAAATAAAGTTTGTAAATATTTTAATGAATATCTAATGTAGAGTTTAAATCTTTTGCAAACCGAATGCCTTCTTTACATGAAAGAGCTGCTTGGACCCTTTATAACATTGTTTCCAAAATCCCTTAAATTTCCCAGAATAGGTAGATTAAGCTAATATAAATAAATAAATAATGCCTTTATACTCGAAGTTTTAAAAAAGTGGATTGGCCAGTACTCTCTTTACACCAACCAAAAATTCCATTCGAAGATGACACTGTGAGTCGAAACAATTGTCATGGTTTTAATGTAATACAGTGGAAATTAAAGTTACTGCTTAGTTGCAAGTACATTATGGCCAATATTATTAAAGGCATTACTACAATAAATAGATTCTAGCTACGCAGTAGATCAAACAAGGTACGGCAACGTTCAGGCCCCCTAAATCTGAGAAATTAACGCGCAATGTTGTCAAGTGTGTTGAGGAAGCCGGCAGAGGGGAGTACCGTAGTAGAAGTAGTTTTTAGTATACGCTACCAAAAATAGCAATTTAACGGACTCAGTGCGTAAAATAGGTCTTTTAGGGACCTTTTTTTTGTAACGTGAGTTAAATACTTAATCTTTTAACTTTGTTTTTGAAAACAATTTTTTTTAACAAATTCCTACTGGGCCTTGAGACAAGATAGCTTCGATTGCAAAGTATGAGGCATCCGTGGTTAAATTAAATGGTTTTGAAAAGTCTTGGTGTTGTTTGGCAAAGTTTCGAATGAATTGCCTGTAGTAGCCTACGAGTCCTAGATATGCCTTTATTTCTTTGGGATTTTTAGGGATTGGAAAGTTAAGAATAGCTTCGATTTTTCTCGGGTTTGGTTTTATACCTTCTGGGGTAACCACATGCCCTGCCATGTTTTACGTAGAAACTCTGATTTGTCTAGCTGTATTTTTAAATTCTTTTTTTGTAATCGTTGGATCGGTAGTTTGAGGTTGTTAACGTGCTCTTGTAAAGAAGTGGAGAAAATTATGATATCGTCCATATAAACAAGACATATTTTTCCCTGTAAATCCCGCAGGACATTGTCCATGACCCTTTGGAATGTGGCGGGGCATTTTTAAGGCCAAATACGAATATATTCGTAGTGGCCATTCTCGACGTTAAATGCGGTTTTTGGTATAGACGAGGGGTCCATTTCGATTTGATGGAACCCTGATGCTAAGTCAAGGGTTGTAAAATATTGACATCTGCCAAGTTTGTCTAAAATATCACTGATATTAAGTATTGGGTACCTACCATCAATGGTTTTTTCATTGATTTTACGATAATCTATCACAATTCGCCATTTTTGTTGACCTGAGGCATCTAGTTTTTTAGGAACTATCCAAAGAGGTGAAGACCAGGGTCTTGAGGATGGTCTAATTATTTCATTTAGCTGATTTGTCTTTGAATCTCTTCTTTGTGAATATAAGGATAGCGATAAGATTTGGTGTGGACTGGGATTTCATCAGATGTCTTAATTTCGTGTTTAAATTGATTTGTGAAAGTCAATTTGTCGCATGGTTTATGAAATATATTCGGAAATAGAGAGAGTAAATTTTGCAGTGATTTTCTTTCTTCAGGGTTTAAATGGTCTGATCTTATTCAGGAGCAATCGATGGGCGAATTAGAATCTAAGGTTTCATAAATTGTATTAATTTCGGACACAATTTGTTCTATATTAAAGATTTCGTTCTCTGTTGCGTTAAAAGGGGTACATTTTTGTTCTATATCATGTGGGTTGAAATATATCAGAATACTGTGATTTTGTTTTTTATCTCAAGGATAACATAGTTATTCTGAACTTTTAGGAGAGAGGATGGGATTTTGTTCTAATGTGCGGCTTGTATAATTATGAATTATTTGGCAGGGCAGTGTAAATACGTTTTAATACGTTTGTCTTGGCTGGAATTTCGACTTTTTGAATATCGAAATTGTCTCTGTAAGATATATTTATTTCATGATTATATAGGCATTTATTTGTCAAGTCAATTTTTAGATTTAGTTTCCCTAGGTCTTTCACACCTAAGATACCATCGAAGTAATTGTGAAAGTTAAACAAGATAAATTCTAGTTCGTTATCAACGTTAAATTCACGAAGAATTTTTGCTTCATTATAGGTATCAGTTTTGCCTATACATGTAACTAAGGTGTGTTTGGAATTAAATATTTCGTTAGGAAAGTTTTGTTCTGCAATTATGGGCCTTAAACGAGAAGTGTGGCTGCCGGTGACAATAAGTAATTTTAAAGGTGGGTTTTGGATTTTTATGTATGGCAAAGAACTAATTCGAAAGGCATTGATGTCTAAGAAGGACTGTCCTCTAGGGAGGCTCCGTTTGAAAAATTTTCGCTGGTCTCGGTATTGTTTTGTTGTTCAAGGTTGATAGCGTGATTAAAATATAGGTTATCAAAATTTTCGTCGTCAAAGTCTTGGGGATAATGTGTATTATTCTCGTACATATTCTCGTATTCGAACTTATTGTAATGGTTTCTATTTGTGTCAGAGTATTGTTCTTGATAACTAGTATTTTGTGTTGGGTAATTATTTTCTAAGTGAGTGAGCTCTGTGAATGTGAAAGGGTGAGAGTTTTGTCTTCATTGGTTTGGTTTACGGTTTAAGTTTTGGTTTTGATTTTGGCTGAAAGGTCTTTGTAAGTTTCTAGTCGATTGGAAGCTTACCCCGGACATAGGTTTGGGCGTATCTAAAGATCTATGAGGGTTGTGTTTAGGAAAAGCGTTGGCTGGTTTGCCAAAAACTTCTCTGTTAGTGGGGAATTTATGTTGAATATGTCGAGATTGAATATTAATAGGTCCTCTGGGGAATGGTATGGGCCCGTTTTGCAAAGGGTTAGGAAATGCATTGTTTGAAAAGGCTGATTGGTGTCTGTTAAAATTATTGTTGTTCGGGTTCGTCGAATAATTTTCGCGAGGATTAAATGAACTAAGTTTTGGTATGTTGGGTCTAGGATTTGGAGTTTGCATATTATTATGGTATCCTAACATTTGGGCTCTATTATTAAGTCGTTGTTCTACAAGAGAATGAATTAAAATAAGTCCGTAAGTATCGTCGAGATCTCTGGGGTTATTAATTAACAAAACATTTCTTAATTCGCTATTCACGTTGGCCAGTAGAACAGTAATTGCAGTTTGTTCTGTTTGTTCAATTAAAGCGATTTTTGTAGCTTGAACTAAGTTTTCGGAATTAATTTTAAGGGTTATCCTATTTTTTAGAATTTTGGGTTGTAATAGTGTATGACTGTCAACTTTATCTCCAAATTTTTGTCTCAACTCGGATTTTATTAAAGGCCAAGTCGCTAGTTCGGGATGATACAGTAAGTGATCGCCGGCTTCGTCAATTATTTTGGATTGAATAGTGGCGATTATGTATTCTTTGAGGGATTCGTCTTGGGTAGTAATGTAGTATCTATTATAAAATTTGTCTATAGAGTTGATGAAGAATTGTAAGTGTTCAGATCGACCTGAAAAAGGTTTTAGGGTGTGTGCAATTCCTTTTGCCGCTGTTAAAGTCGCCATGTCGTCTAGTTTGATTTTGTTTATTAAAGTGGTTAGTTAGTTAATAGTCTTGACTGTGTCACTATTATTAGTTATATCTTTGTTTTCATTCATCAAGATTTTAAAACAGAGAAACAATTTTAGAATAGAAATGAGAAGTTATTTATGTAGCAATATAACATTCAGGGAACACAACAAATATAATATGGGATATAAAAAATGTCGATAGCTAATAAAAGTTAAAATCATATTCCAATTCACAAAAATCAAAGGTTTGGAAAGGAAATATTATCTTACTCTCGGTTCCTCCGAAGTAGCTGTAGCTTTCCTACCAATGAATGGGGGTGGATCTTCCTTGATTAATGGTTGAAGCCAACGGCCAGGCAGCTTGTCTCAGAAAGTTTGCACTATGCACCTTCTAAACTCACTTTTGCTGGTCTTCAAGGATCCTTTACGACTGCGCTAGTTAAATAACTTAATCTTTTAACTTTGTTTTTAAAAACAATTTTTATTAACAAATAAACTTCTAAAATTATACAGTAAGGACGCTGTTAGGAACAGGGCACTATTTATATGCTAAGGTAAAGTAAACAACGTAGATAAGTATATATATAAGGGCTTTTCTGGCTACATAACTCGTGTACCCAATTAAAGTGTTTTTGGGATTCATCTGTTATTTCAAACTCGACTTCCGCCTTCTCTGGAAACGGCAACGATTCGTCCAAAAAAAAAAAAAGATTTTAGTTACTTGTTACAAAAATAACTGCTGTTATTTATATTGTTTCTGCCTTTTTGTTGATTATGAAAAACCCGCTTGTCTTATTTACGATGTGTTTAGTAAGAAGAAATTATTTAGCTTCTTTTTGATTACCTAATTTAAAAAAGGGACCATTGCTTTTTGACTTGTTTAAAAAATGTACATGGTAAGCCATTATATTCTGACACGTATCTACAAATTTTATTAACGAAGATAGAGAAAAAGTGTAAATATAAAACTTTATGGTCTCTTTAAACCTATATGCCCTAAAAATGTAACGAAATACGATTTTTTAAATGGAACACCCTGTATTTTTATAATTATTATCAATGTTCTTTTTTTCCTGATTTCAAAATTCTATAGTTTGACTACTTTGGCGCAACCCGTTTTTCAACTATTTTTGTTTAACTGTAATAAGTTTTGCATTATATTATAATATTACCTTAGACTTATATGTGGCAAATATTGTTGCAGTTAAACTAAAATAATTAATAAACGCTTTGCGCAAATATAATCAAATTATATATTTTCGAAATCAGTATAGAATGGTCTTTCATAAAAAAAAATATTTTTTACCCTACACTTTCTGTATTTATCTATTATTATTTCAAATATTTTAATCGCAAAGTCACTACAGATATCATCTGTGATATTTAATAAAGCGGTTGTTGTGATGTGATGATTACGGAAACCAGACTGTGTTGTAGGTAGAATGCTGTTCAGGTTTATAAGAGAACTTAATTGATTCGTCATAACCCTCACTAACATTTTTGGAACGGGTAGGAAGTTATTAGGCGATAATGTAATAAATAAATAGATAATGTTTAGACAAAGGAACCACAATGGCAGATTTCCATTCCATGAGAAGTTGACCCTCTAGACATTGGTTAATAATTGTAATATGTCGAGTTAAATAACAAGTTATATGAAGACACATTTTCTAGTTAACACCATCGCTACCAACAGCAACAATTTTTATTTTGTAGGTAATTTTCTCTACATAATCTTGAAACTCGTGTAAACAGGGAATCTTCTTCTTCTTCTACATTACATATAATGGAGAAATCTTGGTTACGAGGGGTATCCGACAGAAGCAAAAATGTACACAAGTAATGCCAAAATGCCACTTTTTTAAATGACTGCTACGGAATGCGAAGAACATCCCGCGAATTCCAATAACCATGACTAATAGCCATACGACTGACTTTATTTGCGAGTGATAAATAACTACTGTTAATGGCTGCCAACGACTGTCTGTGGCTTCTAGCATCTGCTTTTGGCTGCCAGCGACTTTTGACTACCACCGACTGTCTCTAACTGCCGCATTTTTTCGGTATAAATTAATTCATAAAAAAGTTGAGACCAGTAGCGTAACCGACGGAGGTGGCAATGGGGACAGGTGTCCTTTCCCCCTTAATCAATCCAATATTTTTTTTACGTTTATATCATTATTTTGTAAATGTTTTATGTTATAATCACATTTATCATACGTGATAAAATTGTAATTATTTAATTTTAACATTATTTGTTGTCATTTGTCGCCCCTTTTGATTTAACTTAATACAATATTTATGGTCTTAACTAAAAAAAATAATAATATTCCAAAAAAAATACGCCTCTATTATGTAAAATATGAAGTAATTTTCCAAATTTCCGCCAGTATTTTGTTACAGTCCATGGGTGCATTTTTGAAATATTAGGTCGACTGAATTTTCATAGTTTCGTGGACTAAAGTGTCAACAATGTGACGTGAATAGAATGTCTGTCAGTTCACAGTCATCTAAATTGCATCTAAAAGCCTCCAGTAAGAGTTTTCTTCTCTGTGCACTTGTACACAATTGTTCCTTCCAGTGGCGGCTCGTGAGTATATTGAAGGGTGAGGCTACATGAGGTTAATTTTGTTTAAATGTGAATAAATTTCCACGTCACCCATGAGGTATTATTCTGCGACGCGTTGACCTTTTTTTTTAATGGAGGTCATCCCAATAGCCCTACTAAACCATTAAAAACTAAAAAAATAAACTCTAAAAAAAGTAAATAAAAAATAAACAAAACAAGTAAAATATGTACACATATCACTAAAATATAGCGGTAATTGCGATAATAAAAACATAATTTAGTTTATTAAAACTTAAAATAAATAGTTGTATGAAATAAGATAAAAAAACTACTTTTTGTACATTAAATCTATACGTCTGCCTTTTAAGGTTGCAAATTTATCTATAATTTGGTCGTAAAAGTTTTGGTCTTCACTAAGTTCTGACAGTAATTCCTGCTCTATTGACATCATTGCTAAACCCGAAAGCCGTTCTTGTGTCATTGTGTTTCTTAGGTAGGTTTTGATCCGTTTAAGACATGAAAAATTTCGTTCGGCCGATACACTTGTTGCGGGAATAGTTAAAACTAAATTAAAAAGCTTATATGCTTCCGCAAAAATTGCTTTAAAATCTTTAAATAACAAAGCTAGACTTTTTTCGACATCTAAATTTGAAAATTGTTCATCCCTATACAATACAGAAAGCTCATTCTTTAATCTATCTCTGTCAAAAATGTTTGGATAATTTTTTAATAAATTATTTAATAAGTCGTCTGGAAAGCATTTAACATATTCCGAATATTTTGTGCAATCGACTAAAGCAAAGAAATTTAAATTATTTAAATTTTCAAACCGCGTCCCTAATTGAAGAATTATACAATCTATTATTTCGAAATATAATATTTTATATTTAGTAAAAATATCAAAGTCGCTAGAACATTGCCCTCGACGTGTGTTAGTTGGCAGAATAGTGGCTTTTTTAGCAATATTGAAAAGTTCTTTGAAATGGTCCTCGTTTCTAAATTCAATAATTCGTTGCTTGGCAAGGTTTATTTGCGAAATGCAGTAATTTATATCTAAATGCTTTAACTGTAATATTTGAAACAGTACATCAGTGCAACTAAAAATTTGTTTATAAATATGCGTTAAAAAGCAAAATTCGAAATAATTAAAATGCTTTAGAAATCCTTTTGCACCATTAATAGATTCTGTTCCAGAAGTTAAGTCATTAATAATAGTTTCAAATACTATAATTAAATTGTCCCATTCATTAGCAACACAAGTTTAAAATTTTAGACCGTGTATACCATCGCGTTTCTACAGCTCGCGGAATTCTTTTACCTACTATCTGATTAAGCACAAAAGACCGTTTTGGTGATTGGTGGAAATAATTTGGTATTCCTAATAAAGTGGCAAAAAATATACGACTTTGAGTAATCAGTTTTGTTCCCTGCTGTAAAACTAGATTTAATCTGTGGGCGCAATTATGAGTAAACATAGCTAAAGGAGCAATAGATATAACTTTTGTTTGAATCCCATTTATTTCACCTGACATAACACTAGCCCTATCGTAACACTGCGCGACCAATTTATTTTTAAAGTCATAAGGCTCTAAGCTGTTTTGTATTATATGAAAAAGGCTCTCTGCTGTTCTATTATCGCTAACGTCAAAAAATCCTAAAAATCTTTCTTTTAAAGATCCGTTGGTCACATACCTAACTGTTATCGAACACTGTGATTTTTCTGTTATATCAGTACTATCATCCGCAATTACGCCAAAAAAAAACAACAATCGGTGTCATTGATTTCTTTTTTTATATATTCTTGAATATAGTCATGTATGCAACCAATTAGTTCATTTTGTATAGTCTTAGATTGTCCCGTAAAAATATTACTAAATTTAGCACAATGTTCAGTAAGTTCGGCATTTCTTTTTATTAAGCATGCAAATATTTCCTTAAAATTGCCACGGTTAAAAGAATCTGTTGTTTCATTTTGACCTCGAAATGCCAAGTCCTGTTTACCCAAAGTAATAGTAACATCAATTAAATAATTTAATAATAAACGGTTTTTTCAAACATTTTCATTATAAACAATTTTATTAAGACTTGCATTTTCTTGTAGTGCATCCGCAATAGTCGCCCTATTTTGCTCCAGTCTTGTAAGTGCTACCGAATTTTTAATATGCTCTCTTGAACTTTCATGCGATTTTACTGCTCGTGAAAAATTTTTTAAATCCGAATATCCGCCCCCTGAACTCCAATTATTTTTGACGCAACCTAATAAAATACAAGGCCAACAATATAAGCTTTCTTTATAAATACTTCCGCATAGCCACCTATAAGTTTCGTACCAAGATATTTGAAAAGTTCTTGAATATTTTTTACCTTGCCTCTTATCGTTAAATATTGCTAAAATTTTCGGCGTCGGACGGCTACCTAATATCTGTTTCTTTTCAGTTTCGCTTCTTCTTAAAAAAGGCGTTTCAATTAATGAAGCAATAATATCGTGAATAGGATTCATTTCAAAAGCAAAAAGCAAATACAAAAAATGGAACGGTCCAACTTACCAAATCAAAACAAAACAAAAACTTACTCACGCGTATTTATTCACCTTAAAAGACAGAACGCCCTCAATCAGCGATTATCGCAATCTATTTCCTATTTCTTTCTCAGCCGCACGCACCACGTAAAAAGAAGCCGTTGAAATATTTCGCTAGTCATGTGATTTAAATAACCAATAAATCCATATC
Source organism: Kuschelorhynchus macadamiae (assembly GCA_030620095.1). Classification (NCBI taxonomy): domain Eukaryota; kingdom Metazoa; phylum Arthropoda; class Insecta; order Coleoptera; family Curculionidae; genus Kuschelorhynchus; species Kuschelorhynchus macadamiae. The sequence continues at coordinate 686,578 of JAUTXW010001892.1, forward strand.
CAAGCTACAGATTTATCGCCTCAAGAATGCAATAGAAAACGCGTGCATCGGCAATCGCCATCCCGCTCTGTCGTAATCAGGTGACTCGCCGGCATCGGCACCGGCCGTTGATAAATAGGTCAGAAGTCGAAACTTTCCAAGCTAAAATTATTTCGCCTCATTCGAGAGCACTTTCTTTAGGAATGGGTTTGCACGGATTGCACGGTCGGTTTTTTGATGTGGTCAGAATTTATTTTCTAAAATATTTATTATGGGATTATATTTTGTTTTTTTTTTAATGTTATTATGTTGTAAAACTGTTAAAAAGTATATTTCTAATTGGTAATAGATAAAAAGTTATATAAAAAAATTCTCTTTTCCTTTATTTTGGGGGTGAGGCGCGGCCTCAGAGGCCTACCCTGACGAGCCGCCACTGGTTCCTTCATTAATATCAAAAAATGGCTTATGGCTAAGCGGGGAAATCAGCAAATTTGAAATGCGCAACTTTACATAGTACCAAGCCTATTTTCTGAAATTTTCTTATTATTTTTATTTAATTATATTTTATGATATATTTAGTTATTTATATTTCATCTTATTTAATCTTGTTAAGTCCTGTTTTGAACCTGTATGTATATCAGCGACCCCAAAAGTTTCTTGCGTACAATACAGTTTTTAACTTAAATTCTTCTAATCATAATAATCCTGGTAACTGGGATACCTGTTCAGTCATTCAATCATTTTTTCGCTAACTCAACAAATCGTAGGTCAGGACCAGGCTAGGCGCGTCCCACTAGTGGCATTACTTGTACGTTTTGTCGGCGTTTGTTCGCAGTCACTAGGCCCAGTCGTAGGCATTCATATGGCAGTCGCCGACATTGGCGGGAAGTTGCTCGAATTCGTCAGGGGTATTCATCTGGCTGTTAGTGGAAATTGATCGCAGTCATAAAATAGTTAACTACTTTAGACTACATTAAATTCCGTTAACGGATCAATCTTTTACGTTTGGACAGCCGGCAAAGGCCTGAGAGTTAAGAATAATGTACCGTTACATTAAACTATTTTTGCCTTAGTGACTTCACGAACTGTATTACAGATAGAAAAGGCGGTAGTACGGCTATATACGATCCATATTATATTGCTACAACTACTAAATATTAGCGATCCGTAGCACGGTCTTCCCCAGGTAGTCATCCAACCACATTGATTATCGTCTGAGATCTGGTCAAACGCAAGTCCCTGCCGTTCTTTGTTTTGTTTGAGATTTTCGTTCCCTTGACCCAACCGGTGGTTATTTTTTAGCTTATCGTTCTTGTTTTCAGTACTAATGAATTTAGGTAATGGATTAGGAATATATGTATCATAACAATATTGCGTATTTCTTTTATAAAAAAAGATAATTTATTTTAAAATTTTTATTTTCGCGGTGACATATAAAGCACATGTGGAATAATCGAAAATGTAAAAAGGAGAAAATGTGTCATTACTTGTAGGGAAACAATAATAATGAACTGTGTAGATGAATTTAAAATAAAATAAAATATAATTCAAGCAATATGATACAGTAGAAGAGTTGTTCTCACTATACTCGTTTAAATGAAAGACAACCATTTAGATATAAAATAAAATAAACCAAATTAGATATAAAATTTAAAAAAATATTATGGAGATTCATGTATTTTACGTTAGCTGCTTTTCCTTAGAATTTATCTCTTTAAATACATAATATGGTCTAATACGTTAAGAAATATCTATTTATTACTACCTACTGGTTGTTAGTTTGACGTCTTTTTCATAAGTCAAAGTTTTAAAGTTGTTTAAAATATTTTTTCCAGCACTTTTTTGAAATCGGTTTTATTTTTTATGCTTTTTTATTTTTATAATTTTTACATTTTTATTTTTGATTTTCAACTTTTTATTAATTTTTTCAAAATTTACTTTTGTTTTATTTTGAAATTCTGCTTTACTTCCTAACTATATCAAGGGCGCTTAGGAATGTTAAAATTTTATGATTTTTTAAATTTATTTAGATTTAAAAGAACGTAGTGTGAAAACTCTCTTCCACCACATACTATTTTTAAATACATTATATATTCACCAACACAACATTATTATTTATTATCATTTGGATACATGTAATTTTAAAGACCTCATTCAATTACGTTAAGTATGTGCCAAGTGGAAAGGTAAGCACTTTTTGGCACTACCTGCAATATTAAATTAATTTCTATTACGCTTGCCATGTGACAGTTATATTTTTGGTACTTAAAGAAGTCTGTATTCTTTTTCATAATAAGTTTCAAGTTTGATGTTAACACGGAACCGGTGGCTTCCTAATTTTGCTTGTGTGCAGTGTTGATCAAAAACATGTAAAGTTATTAGAAAAATAACGTATTATCTTCTTTATATAATTTAATTAAAATACTAGACCCAGTTGATAGCATGTAAGTTTAGGTCATACAAAAAAACTACCGACGAAATTTTGTACGATAGGATAAAATGATATTTGCCTGGTTTTAAAAATGACTATATCAAAATTAATCAGTTTATGATCAGACACGTCTTTCATGTTAAGGACCTAAAGTTCACGAATAACATTACAATTGCAAGATATCATTATATCAATGAGTCTACCAAATGTATCAGTAATACGTGTTGATTCCTTGGTAAATTAAATAAAACCGTACTGGCTAAGAAAATTATTAATTGAAATGAAATTATAAGGCGTCTGTATTAAAATGGACGAAATAGGAAAATCGGTTTCTCGCAAGATCTACCTAGTAGTGCGATATTTAAATGATAAAGGAACTGACTAAGATTTGTATTATGAGGCCTATATTGCGAATCCATGCAAATGTTTTACCTTTTCAGAAAGCCAAATTTGTTCCAGGGGACCAAATTATTTACCAATATTTAAGAGGGTACATTTAGGAGTACATTTTTAGAAAAAATATCACGCCACCACCTCTCCCACACCGATTTTACCTGAAAAATCATAAAATCAAGAATTATTAAACCACAGTCAGGAACACGGGGACTACAGTAACATTAAACGAACTTTCAGCCACCCCATAAAAAAAAACAAAATTACATTTCGCAAGGACCTAATTTTAAGATGCAAAAAAATGTTAAATGCGAGTGGCATGGTGCTTTGTGACCCACATATTTACCAAAATATTATTTTCTGTAAACAACAAAGCAAATTAACTTATTTAACAAATAAAATCCAAGGGGTAGTGATTTCTCTTTTAACAAATAAACGCATAGTGAAATGTATCGAAGTTATATAAATACCAATGCATGTTAGTAAATACTATCTATCATTGTACAATATAAAATGTTACTACATCCAACGTTTTAAAAGCAGACGTAGGGAGGTAACAATATTCCCAGCAATATCCAACAACGAATTAACATATCTCAGTATAATGACCTAAACCAAAGAATCATCTTACGTTTTTGTACTAAATTAAGAGTACTAAATAAAGAAGGCCTTTGCTCAGATTGCGATACTAGTAGATATATTAAAAAATTATATTTTACAGCAACTAATGTAAGTACATATAAATGTTTTATAATATATTTTCTATTGTTATATTTATTTACTATTGTAGCTACCGTAGTAACGACAAAGTCGTTATTACTTTAAGGCATCTGTAGTAACCATCACGTTTTGATTATCACGATTATTCCAATAATATATTTTACCTCCAGAAGCCTAAACGTTATTTTTTACAAACTTATTATTTGCAGCAGTAAGTAAAAAATATCTTGCTTTAGCTCGAAAACGACAAAATCAGAATTCTTCAATGATTTTTGGGCATTACACATTTTGTTACGTTTGCAGCAACAAACAAGATCCAGTTTACCCACATAGAAAACATTCTCAATATTATGGGTTATCACAGCACTGCCTAATTTAGTGTTAATACATTTTACAATGAATCTTCTCAGGCCAGCCAACGAATCCCATATTATTAATTTTATTGGTAAATAGCGTCGTTTCCATATTCAATTTTTGCACAACTTTTTAATAGCTCAGAGTCAATAATAATGTCTTGGTGTGAACCGCAAAAGCCATTGTATCCAATACCATATTATATTCGATTAATATGACTGAAATAGGACAATATGCTATATTGTTAAAACCAATAAACATTTTAATAAAATAAATAACGTTTTTGACAGCAATTTACTCTGGGGAATGTATCTGAAATATGTCAAGTATAAATTATGTTATTATATTTAACTTTATTGCTACACAAAAATTATTTGTACTTTTGTTAGTAAAATGGTTCTTCAATAGATTAGCTAGTTATATAAAAAGATGACAGCTGGTAAATATTCAAAATTTTACATGCATATTTACCTGCGTATAAAATCATTTTTATAGTGCAGAAAGCGGATCTTAGGCCGCGAAGAAAGGGGGAGGATTGTCGAAAACAGTCCATTTCCATGTATATATAGAGTTTTAGCTAATCATCAATAAGTAAAGCATTTCTATAGTTACTCGCATTCTTTTAATAGCCCCAGATTCGCTCGGCAGACTTTAGTTCTGAGTCCCAAAAAATTTTTTACAACTTTGCAGGTTAAGTGTGTTTAGATATTACAAATGACAGTTACAGCGGATCTTTTTTGTGGTGCTATGGTCCAATATACCGAAGCGCCCAAATACAAACGAAGTAAGTTAATTATAGCAGTTATACGATAGTAATACAGAAAACGAAATATTTCAAAATATGGACAACCTAGGTAAAACCACTTTTTAGTTTCTATTACCTAACAAATTATATAAATGTTATACTTTTTGTAATAAAATTTGGCAAATGGTCCTTCTAGAATTGCTTTATTCGGATTTATGTATGCGATGCTAAGCAATTACCGCTAGAATCAAAAAAATACTTTAAATTAGTGCTTACGTTTTACGGCATTTGAAAAGGATCCATCATCCTAAAATAATTCCCAATTTATACAAATCGTGCCTTTCTACTCCTTCACATCCATAATTCAATTCAAATGCGAATAATGAAATGCAAATATTCGAAAAGCTAGCAAATATTTGTAAATAAATGTATAAAGCTGACTTTAGACATAGAATTACATGAAGCCGAATCAAATAATCGCTGAGATTATTAGATTAGATGAGTTTCTAAGAATTGAGATGTAAAAATACTTTTTTGTTTTCTCGTTATAATTTTTTTGAACATAAATTTCTCTTGGAGAAAACTAAGCATAGATATAATTTTAAATAAAATTTGCCCTCAACGTCGAAGTAATCGGAATAAGCCTTTAAGGTACCTCGTTGAAGTAATCGGAATAAGCCTTTAAGGTACCACATTACTCCTCCAGTTCTCCGAATATAATTTTAAGTCATCTAGTAATGACTTGTATAAAGCCAGGAATAATGGAATGCAGCTTACTTCAAAAGCACTATTTTTATAAAACCAGCGCGATATGATAAATTTTGTCTCTGAAATGTCCAGAATAACTCAGTCCTAAGCCCCACACAAATATATAAATATTTAAGAAAACGTTATTTTAAGTTGCCGATACGAATAATGAGTTTTGCACGCCAAATAAGGTAAATATTTTTTCTAGATATTATTTACTATTTCACTTATATTTAAAATAGTCTATTTTCAAATTGTAATATTTACAACATAAATCTAGGAATTAAAATAATCTTGTATTTAATTATGTTATGTGTATATATATATATATATATATATATATATATATATATATATATATATATATATATAGAATTCAAACACAAATTATTACCAATATATTTGATTGTCAAGTCAGATTTATCGAATATCTAAGGAGAAAATTATTGTTTTTTAACTTGATGTAAACAAATACGAATTTTAGTATGTCTATTATATCCAAGAAATTATATCCTTTCAAGAGAGGATTCATCATTCAGAAGTTGCACTCTAAGGAAGTCCAGATTACAGGTCCCGATTAATACCGCTTAAGTGCTCGCCAGGAATACGGCTGTCCACGTAGCGGCGTTCGTTGGCTAATGTAATAATTATGAGCGCCTTTCCAAGCTCAACCTCGGTTCACCAAACACCCATAAAATCAAAGCCGACTTACGGATTTCAACTTGCCCAGGTATAAATTCGACGAGGTGCCTCTTTTGTCGACTTGCTCCGTTAAATCTCTAAAATGTAATTCAATGTATTGTAAGAGAGAATAGTCAGAGTTGGACTTCTGATAATTCCTCCAACGACTGATATTTTAATTCTTAGCGCTAACGAATTGCAGCAGTAGGTTGAAAGAAGAATTATATAAATATATATTTTTTTTATATTGTTATATAGATACCGAGTTGCTTCCCAAATTACCAATGCATTCACTATGTTGTCAAAGAGGTAGAATTTGAAATGATGCATGAAGAAATAAATGACTACCTAATAATATTTGGTTTAAAAACAATAGAACCACCATAAAATACTCGTAAAATATATAATAGAGAGATGGGAAGCCGGCTGAAATATAAAAAATTACCAAAAGTACTTGGAATATTCCTTCTTCGGAACGGTGAATTCTCAGGACCAATTAGAAACAAACATTTGTTTAACACCATGTTTCAGGGTATAGAACAAGGAAACCTATGAACATTTTATCGAAACAGAGAAGACAAAAAGAAAACATGCTAACTACGATCCTCTTAACAACACACCCGAAGGGATTCAAACATCAAAGTTAATTATTTACCATCAATGAAGAGCTATAATATCTTTGAGGCATCAGGTAAGACAATTTGAAAGATATACACTTCCTGCAAGTAAAGGACGTAGAATGTTTCTATATGGTCAGTAGAACTATCATAAAACACAGTGGTCTGAAAAAGAAAATCAAGTATGGGAAATAAAAGTACTGTGCAAAATAGTAACAGTAATAGCTAAATTTTAACATAATCTCCAGTGTTTTTTATTTACTAATTACATGATATTTTTGTGTGCATAAAATTGCATCATTTTCAAGTTTATAGACGTATATTTAAACTTATTACCCTGCAAAATCGAATACTCAGGTATAAGATAAATGTATTTCAGTACTTCTATACACACAAAACCTAAAAAAAAAGAACTTGAAAAACCCAAAACTAGACATGAACACATGAAATGACACAATTTACTTCGACATAACCTGTAATCCTTGAAGAATTTGCATACCGTACCCCTCAATATGTGACCCTAGCATGGGCAGTTTCTTCATTGGTTTATTTATGCAGAGAACACCCAATAAAATTTCATAAAAATACAGCGTTTGAAAATCATTTTAATATCATGAAATATAACTTCATATTTTATTATTTTAATTATTTTCGGAAATGTTAAGCTTTATTTGTTTCAGGTGCCACGGAACATCTTCATTTTAACAAGCTGTAGCCGGTACGATATTCGTAATGAACGCGCGAAGTACACGCGGACGCATGCGTCGGTAGTCAAATTCGTGAAACAGACAACGCGGCTGTTATTTTATGTATCTCTCTTTATGCATATAGATAATTTCTATTTAACGTGTTCGGTGGAATTTATTAAAGAAAACTCACATAATAATAATTATTAAAACGAATGAACCACCTCGGCCCGAGATTAACTTATTTCAAGATTATACCATAAGAAATAAAAGTTTTAAAAGCATTTTAAAAGTTGAGCAGTATAAGAATAATTCGTGGGTATGCGGGTGTGATAAGTTACAGGCTTTATTTTGCTTTGCTTGTTTAGTTTTTCAAAAAAAAAAAAGAAATAGCTACAGAATGAACAAAAATTGGATGGATCTTCTGAAATTCATTTAAAAATGAATTGCAGCCGTCGAATATCGGTAACGTTAATGTTGGTCAATTATCAGATTCTGGCTACCGAAATTCCATCAAAGGATTTAAGCAACAAGTTCCGAAAAATCGCTATATTTTTTCTCGGCTTATCGTTTGCGTAAAAATTTGCGTGGTACTCGAACTCGCGTTGCGAGAACATGGCGAGTCATTAAAATGTTTGGATCCAAAAATATACATGGGGCGTATTGATTTTGTAGCAGAAATCGATATGTCTAAGAAACAACATTTGCAAGGAAATAATAACAACTGATAAGAAATCATGGTTCTTGGGATTAGACAAATTCGAATAACTATATAGTAATTCCAATTTGACACTGTCTAATCCCAAGAACTATGATTTCTTAATTTGCCAAAGCTGTGAAAGCTTCCGTTTAATGTTAACCACTGATATTTCCACACTACATTAGCTTGTTATTATTAAGACATGAATGACATGGACAAATTCACAAGTTTTGCAAATTTTTAAAATCTGTGTCACATATTGCCAATGACATCGCCAGAGAAATTGAGAAAAAGTTGGAATTACTTATTATTTCAGCGAATCAACTAGTAGGTCAAAGCTATGACGAACCGGCCGTTATGTCGGGAAGGGAATAGGTGTACAAAGTATTATAAGAAAAGAAAATTTATACGCATTCTATGTATATTGTTATGCACATCAATGTAATTGAATTTTACAGAAATTTTTTTTGCCAATTTACATGCATTTCCAACTTTTCTTTCGAGATCAGCAAAACGGACAGTCGTGCTAGACATAGTGAAAAAAAAAAGGATTCTCGTAGCACTAACAACAATATGGGATTTTAACACGCACACTGTAAGAGTGGTTCATGAAAACAAAGAGCACCTAAAAACTTGTTTAGGAAGTATATTAGACATCACCAGAAATAACTGTAATACAATTAATCAAAGTGAAATTTTCTTGGGTTATTTAAATAATGAACATTTTATTTATTGACTTACGTTTTTGCTTAAATAATAGCACACTGTGAAATCATCTTTAAAGAATTTCAATCTCGGTCTTTGGATACTGTTAAAATGAACGGATTTTTAAACAGTTTTGACAAAGCTATTACAAATATTCACAACTTAGATCGTCCAACGCCACCACCAAACAAGCGTAATCAGTCGATGTCATTTTCTGCACAAACAAAAGGAATGTGTGATATCCTCATTAATCAGGCCAAAGATCTCTTCCAGTTTACAGATCATCTGATGACATCAAAACTTTTTTTCTCTGAGAAATTTAAGAAATATGAAGAAAATTTTCCTACAAATGCTTTTGATAAACTTACACGAACCTATATAAAAACACGAAAAAAAAAGCAATTAGACAAAACATGAACAGGAACAAAAGATGTGTCATATACAGGTATCCCATATCTTAACCTAGTATGACAGCAAAATGTGTCGTTAACTCTCACAACTTTGCCTGAGTATCGGAATATGCAATAAAATTTAATCATATGTAGACGGAGGAGTGGCAAAAGAAAAACATAAGTGGTAAGATACATAATGAAGTAGGTGTGAAAAGTTTCTATTTCAGTAGACAAACAAATGGGATATATTCAATGTTACTATTACCAGTTACGTGTCGATATCTATGATATTTAGACATCGGGTAAGACGACACCCAACTTAACCGATTCCAGGTAAAACCATATAGAAAAATATCAAAATATTCAGGTAGGATGCCACTTAAACAATAATAAAAATATAGTAGAACAATTCCAACTATTTGTACTTGCCAAAAAATACATAAAACTATCAAATACACGATTATTTTTATTATCACTTATGTGGTAACGGTAACAGAAACCAAGATAGTATAAAAGTCCTAGTATTTTAGCATGTTAAAACAATACAATCCTTATCTTTCCTTGGTTTTTTGTTATCGTTACAGCATAGACTACGATTAAAGAAAATTTTTCGTGAATCTGATAATATAATAAGTTGACGTAAACTTGAAACAGTTGGACTTTTATTCTACCAAGTTTTTATTATTGTTAAGATAGCAGACAATATAGCTTGAGTAGCATCGTTCCTGAATATATTTTATTTCTGTATATTTTCGGATCTATATTAATATCGTGATACCTGAGAGAAGCAGGTTGGTAACAGCAGTTTTGTTTGTCTTCCTAAATTGCAACTTTTAACACCTACCTATTTGTATCTTATCGTCCATATCTTCCTGTTCTTGTCGCTCGATTAACATGTATCTCTCTGGGAAATTTGGTAAACTATAACTACTACCCATGTTTTAGCAGCCTCTCTAGCAACGGCGTACGGTTTTCTCAAATCTCTAATATTATCGTACTTTTACCTATTAAAATATGTTTTGCATTTTCCTTTCACGCTGTATGCCTGACGAATCTTATTTTGTTAGTTAAAATAGTATTTTTCAAATTAAATTATTATTTTCTTATCATAAAAAATAGTTACTCAGCAAACAAAATTGTATGATACTAATGACAGGGCTAGTTTCGCCAAAAATTTCGGAGAGCCCAAAACCCCAGTTTCAAAAAAGCAATATAATTTTACTTAAAATAAAAATTTTATTCAATATCATATTAATCAAATTTAAAGAAATATTCCTGACCCATCCCTGAATCAGGGGTAATTCAATGGGCTCTCTCGAGACGATATAAATCGAAACCTGACACTAAGAATCGTAACTGATTTCGAGTCCTTCAGAAGACAAGAGGCCGTTGGATTAGGCGAGCGAGCTCATCCGGAAATTTTTATTTAAACGTTGTTTGGAGGATCGGTTCTTGATTAAAAAGCTAATTCTTAGTTTGGATAGAGTGGCCACGTCGGAATTGAAATATACGCTTGCTAAATTAAACGAAGTTAAAAATTTAAAACCAGAAAATTAATCAATCCATGGAATATGCGCCTATATTAAAAACTAAACTCTTGGCTTTTCTCATAATACAAACTTTACGTTACGTGTATAAATGTATATACATTTAGAGTGACAGAATGACAGTAGCCCAAAAAAGTTTTGGGAATAGAGGGACATTATACCCTACCCATACTTTGAAAGCAATATGTTGTTATCCAATTGGTTTTATTATAGGTTTTAGTACATTATATGTTAATCGGTGTAATTTCGTCGGACTGCATAATATGCCATTCTCTCTCGAAAAAAAAAGATAGAATAACAATATTAAAAAATTTACTTTAAAATATTATGGAAATTGGTTTTCAAGTAAATTAACTAAAAATTTGAGGAATGAAGAGAAACTCATACTGATTATATGTTCTCATTGCCACAACTTTATCATATGACCAGTTTTTGAAATATGGGGGTTTAAGGTTGAGAATTATAAAGTTTTCGATTTTGTGCTTCGTTCTTAATTTTCGCTTTATCAATTATCATTATTTATACAAGTTGCAGAGAAAAAAGAAACAGTTTATTCGCTGTAATTCCTAAAAGTTAGTGAAAAAGTTTTAATTTTAAATATACACGATTGCCTAAAACACCATAGTTACCATCGTTTTACTATACAATAAATTGCTGAACGATGTTTCCGAATGACTGGAATTGGGAAGTCCAACTTGTGCAAATGATTGCGGGAGAGAAAATTAGCAGGTCAAGTGGAACCTCCCAAGAAAATTCCAGGAAGACCAGCAAAAATCCTTGATGAAGTCGCTAAATGGGCAATTCGAAGAAAAGTTTACTCTTTTTATTTTAAAAAAGAAATGTCCACTCTAGATACAATTTTGATGGAGGTTGGCCCAGATCACAGTACTCGTTTGATAACTAGAAAACTCTTATGGATAAATTAAAAAATATGGATTTTCTCAGGGAAAAGCATAACAGAAAAGCACTTTTACTGGAAAACGATGAAATTGTTTGCTGGCGATAAAAATACTTGAGAAGTATAAAGCAGTACCCCAGAGAGCAAAAAAAAATGTATATCTTGTTCATGGCAAAACAAAAAACAACCAGTGCCCGCCAAGCTTTCAATGTCAAGTTCAAGGCCTGTCAACGGGTATTAAAGTGCCTTCGAGAAAAGGGAAGAGACTAATTAATAATTGCAGACATTGGAACCGAAGAGGGATTTTTAAAAGAAGTAAACTTTTCAACCGTCCGGACGGAAGATTACGATGAGAACATGAATTCGGATATTTTCGAAGACTATTTTGGTGAAATGATAAAATATGTTCCGGCTAATTAGGTAGTGGTTATGGATAACCAAAGCTTTCATTTACGGCGCATAGAGAAAACACCAACTTAATCTCGGAGAGAACAAGAAATTATAGACTGGCTAACTACCAAAGGTATTGATTGGCGAAAACCAGTCCAGCATGTGATTAAACAGGAGGAGAAAATGTGGAATCTTGATAACCTAATCGATCAGACAGTCGACCCTTTATATATAAAGTCAAGAGGCTATGAGATTCGTTCTATAAGTATCCAACCGAACGCCTTTGGCGTACCATTTTCAATGTTTATGAACGGATAAAAATAGGCAAAAGGCATAAATTGACACAATACCGGGTGGTACTACCTGCACTTGATGAAAAAAAAGAATTTTGCAATTAGGTCATTATCAATACCATGGAAGTGGCATACATTATTGATGGGTCACCCTGTAGAACTTTTGCTGACCTAATGAGGTTTTATTACTCTATACATTTCTGAAACAGACTGCAATTATTTGGGAAATTATATGAAAATGACATTAATCTTTTCAAATTTATTTCAACTTTAATGCCACAAGGAGCTGCAACAATGTTATCAATGAGCGTATAAGCCGTGGAATATGACAGTCGTATATTAAAAATTAAATTTTAATTGGGTCAATCAAAGTCCGTATTTCAAAAAAAATATATTTATGTTTTGCCATGTTTTTTGACAACAACCACGTAATTGTGTTTCAGGTAAAAATATTTATTAACAAATTTAATGTTATTATCCACTTCATTCGCATTATTTTGAACATACCGAATTATCTCATGTGGCCTATAGTAGCCAGTATATTAATATTTTCATCCCTTGTTTTTACAAAAATGTTTCTTCAAGCTAACTGAATAATAAAACCCAGAAAAATCAGTAAAGTCAAGTCTGTGATTTATGAAAGGAAAGAAACAATATTCTAAAATATATTTGTAATAAAATTATATTCAAGGTAATTAGTTTCTTTTAAAGTGGAATGAATAAAAAAATAAATAAAAAACGGTCTCAGCTATTATTTGAAAACTTAGACGTATTTAAGGTATTTAATTTTATCCCTTTAAAAATTCCCTTGCAGAATTTTGCCTAGGGTAATACGCTTTTTATCGAATTTACTTGAAAACATAGAGCTGAAGAATGTTATAGCGCCTTAATGCTAACATATTTTTTAATACAACATCCAGCATTTGTAGAATCCCCAGTAGCATTTGTAATGGTAATATTAAAAAAAAAACGATCAGAAAAAATTACAGTAGCAGGATTTTTTTAGGTCTATCGAAAAAAAAATTGTATGCCCTAATGCATATATGGCAAGATTTAAAATCGTAGTGTCATGCAGCCATAACACATATTCATTTGTTTGTATAATAGCTGCAACATATTTCTTGTGTATGAATAGAAGCAATAGAAAACAGTCCAGTTTTTTATACTTACTTAATACTTCAAACATACATATTTTTAATAAAGACAGGCGGAGTTAAATAATTGTTGGATAGAGAGTCTGTATAGTAGTCAATCATATAAAGACTTATCGCAAAAATTGAACTGTTAATTCTAATTAGACAATATTAAAAGCCTAATTTTTTTTGATTTTTTTCAAATGTTACTTGGTTGCTCAAGAAAAAGCTTGACCACTTGACATGTTATTTTTTTTTGTAATAATAAGCACATGAAAAGTGCTACAAGTGAAAATTAAGAGATAAGCAAAAAATTTTTAAAAAATTGCAACTTTAAACCTTCAAATCTCAAAAGCTATTTATGGAATTAAATTGTACCCAGAAGTACGTTTCTATAGGTATTCTGCAGATCTTTTTATAGATAATGAATTTCCCTACAAAAATCTCACGAGAGATATGTCATCTCTATATTCAATAGTTTAGACATAAAAGCAACACACTTATTTCTGGGTACAACTTAATCCCATAACTAGTTTTTCAGATATGAAGATTTAAAGCTGCCAATTTTCTAGTTTTTAGTACTTCTCTCTTAATTAGAATAATTTCGAATAAAATCTCATTTCTTATAGATTCTATAATGATTATGTTCAAGTATAAAAATATATTTTAAAAAATTGTAACTATATTGAATATATGGACAACAGTTACTCTCTAGTAATTGTGAATATCATAAATTTTAATATATTTTAAACTACTGACTCTTAATTCAATGCTCGGATTGCATTTTGTTTTCTGGTTCATTACATACAAATTCAATCTCTTTTCGGCAATAAGTTTAGTCGTTGGCGACAGTAAAAATAAAAATTGTTTGTAATAAAAATAAAATAAAACTGCATAATTTTACAGCTAGAAATTGTATCGATTTTTGGAATGATCTACCTATCAACCAATTAGTGTCTAATATGATATGGGAAATAAGCAGAAATAAGAACAGTCAATATCTAAGAACTGGAATGTGTTCTAATCAGTGCAATCAGCAGGGAACGTGCTGAATAAATTATAAGCGGAAAACTTAATATTTTAAAACCTTTAATTAGAAATGAATATTTTAACTATGCAAGTGAACTTAACAAACAAATAAGAATTAGTTTATAAAACAGATAATAACGATTTCCCAAACAAACGAAACAAACATTTAAAAAATTAAGTAAATGTAAATATACTACAGCAATCGTTATCCTAAGCCACAACCTTAATCAAATTATATAACATAACGAAAAAGAGTCTAAAAATATTTTAACTTCGCAGAGTAACACAGTTTTAGAAAATGTTCCATCCCCTAAAATTTACTTTCAATTTAAACAGAAAACGGGCTCTCGCAGTGACTTGATTTTGGGGTTTGGGGGGTTTTCTGATCATTTCATTTCGGAGTTTAAATTAGTTTTCCTTCTAAATAATTTGATTTCATATTTGATGTCATTTTTCTAAAGTACTTCGCTAATATGAAATCGAAATGTAGAGTTTATAACACATTTTTCTATTTAAAAGTCGCATGGCGCCACTACAAATTTGTCAAAAAAAAGGAAAATTTATATATTGAAGATTCATTATCAGACTCTATCTATTGATCATCAGAGTAACTGAAAAAAAAACATTTTCATTCTTAAAGATTTCACTTAAACTGTATTTTGAAAATGTTGATGCCCTTAAACTATTTTCTTATCCAGTCCCCTGTTTCCGTCGACTTTCACTCTCCGAAAAACTATAATGTACAGTTTCAGAAATAATTATACTTTTTGTTAATTTTGATTGTTTTAGACTTTCTGTTTTTTTTTTTACGTTCTAATAAGTCACTTAAAACTGATGCAGGTATCTAGACTTTATATTTATTTTCTTTTTACGATCTTTAGGTCTTCGTTTCTGTGCCTTTTGGGAACAGTCTTATTTGTGCTTTATCACTACGCTGTTCTAGCTGCTATATATCCTGTTGATTAAGTTGAAGTTGAACTATATTTAAATAATTTAGAAGTGGAGATCTTTACTGCATCTTCCTGTAATCCAGACAATATTGTTTTGGCTAGTTTGGGGTTGGCTAGTAACCGAGTTTGCTATAGAATCAATTGTTTAAAATGTCTCCCAACCTCTTTCAAGGCCTAGTACCTTGTTTTTTAAAGAAATTACTAATTTTTTTTGTTTCGAAAATTTCTGAATAAAAGCTCTGTTAATTAACTCTCACCAATATCTGAAGTTACCATTTTTCGTTGGTTTCGAATTTAGCCAATTGTCCTAAATTATTGCAAGTGCGGATTTAAATGATCTAAATACCTCAATATCTAGACGTTGCATCCAATGCGTAGTATGGGTGTATGTCTGTGTGCAGGTGTGTGTTGGTGTGTGTGTTTGTATCTATGTCTTTGTGCGTGTGTCGTGTGTGTGAGTGTGCGAGTGTGTGTCTTCAGACGCGTGCTTGACGCAATTTTGTCAGTGTGTGTGTTAGTCTGTGTGAGTTTTTTACTTTTGGTAGACAAATGTTTATAGGTTTAAGAAAGGTGGGAACACCACTCTCGTCCAAATTATAAATTTTGACCCCTGAAAACTTAAACTTTTAAAAAACTGAAAAATAATTATCAAAAAATGCATTGATACGATCTTTGTTGTATTTTGCATTTGACATGTACTTTCAGAAAATTTAGGATTTTGCACTTAGGTATCCGTAAAGCAAGACCAAATGCAAGTGATCTAAGTTGCCCGAACAAGAAGCTCTAATGAAGATCGGAACATCCTTGCATGTAAGTCACCAGTTCTTGTTCCTTTGAATTGTAGAAATCTTTATTAAGAATGTATTTGTTCAGAAGAGTTGTCATAAAGACGCTCCCTGAATTTATTTTTGAGAGCTTGAACTCCAGAAAGAAATGTATTTCTTTTAAATTATGCCATTATGCAATAGTTCGAACCATCCCTCATTTTTAAAAATATATTTAAGAGCATTTTCCATTGCTTGCTAATCAACATCCGCCCTATTTGTATTGCGAATATATTTTCGTGACATATAAAAATATAATTTTTTATTATTCAATTCATTCCATATCTCTAGGGATGATGGTAAAATCATACCAATGCAATATGGTTTAATCTTCCCTACGTGCCATTCACATCAAAATTAAAGACAAATGAAAAACAATAGGGTTATATCCGATAATACTCTTTAATGTAATGCCAGTATTGCTCTAAAATCGAAAATAAAATGTTAGTTATAAGTAGAAACAAATTCTTAACTTAATTGGCAAAAAACAAACGCTCACCAGAACGTCACGTGCAGGACTTAATTTAATGTGTTGCCAAACTTAAAGAAAACGAAATAAAAGTGACAAATACCGCGAAATTTAAATTGAATAGGAGATAATTTGACTGCTTGAATATTTCCTTTAGGGTATAGTCGTCCACACTCTCCCTTACAGTTTGAATTGCGTTTGCGATGTCAATTCATTTTTAAATATATTTTTTTAATGTAGTAAATTAGTCTTGTAAATGTTTCTATAAAGCTGGCACTGTTTTGTTTTCTTCGTCTCTCGAAACTATTTTTCTAGTCGTTTGAATTGCCATTAATGCGGCCTTGCAGAAAACTTTAAAAAGTGTTCTTGTTTTGTATTTTTCTACTTCTCATCGGGCTGTTTTTTTTTACACATTGAGTAAGTCTTATTAGGTTTTGTTCTCTAGATTTTGCGGCATCCCATTAATTTTATAATTTGTACTACCATTTTAGTAGTTTGCTGTCTACATTTCACTATAAATAAAAACTGAAGTAGGCCAATTTATATATTTTATAAATTAAATACGTATTTACTTATAAATAGTTGCTTCAATTGCTTGTAAATTAAATTTTGTCAGCTAATTATAAAAATTTCATTGACGTTTATCCCATTTCTCTCACCCTAAAAATCTCATAAATATTTACTAAGTTTGCGTGCGATCCCCTTATATCTGTTTTTCTAAATATTAGAGTTTGAAATCCCCAAAATGCACTAGACATCACAGCTTTTACAAAATGTCATAAGTCGTCCCACTGGCTCCTTATCATTGCTCCATTTACCTTCCCCTAACAAATAAAGCACTAGGCCCGTATCGTCTAATATTTTCCCGGATTTCGCCGTTGATTATCCCTAATGGAGGCAAAATGGAAGCGACTCGTATGACAGACAGTTAACTTACCCAGAGACCCGGGGGATGCTAAGCAATATCCAATTAAAAAATAAACTATTAAACCCTCAAGTAACAGAAAGCGAAGGCGAGGTGAAGCTTTTAAATATTTCAAAACATTTCTGGGTTATTCAACTTAGTTTTGGCTGCAGTTTTGGTACAAATATTATCATTTTAGGGCGAAAGCAGTGGCGTATTTAGAAGGCATTCTGGTGGAAGATGTCACTTTCAGAGCTAACAAAGATTAATAATATATTGATTTTAAAATGAGTGATTATATAATAAAAATAAAAATAATCTTAATATTCATAATAATAACGTTTATTATTTAGTATAAAATACAATTTACAGTTAGGAGATACAGATAAAAGTTCATATACAATATACATATAGCAAATTTAAATTATGTATATCAGTTGGAAATGTAATTTTGTAATATAAATATAGGGAAGATTCCAAAATTTTATAGTAAAAACAGGTGGAATGTAATTTTCGCTTATTGTTCATAGTGAGTCATAATAGGTCCTTGAAACATGATGCTTAAAACGAAGCTAAGAGTTGAGCATTAGGTCTAGACTCTTGGCTTTTTGCACTACGGGTATAGGTTTATTATCAATTTTTATATGAAGTAAATTTTCGATTTGATTTAAAATATTCTGATTACTAAATAGAAAAAATCAATGATTTATTGGGGTATAATTTTAACGTATGACCAGAGTATATTTTAAAAATTCAAATCTAAGTTAATATTATTGTTTGCTCTAATATAAACTAAAGAATTAAAAGAGTAGAAAAATTGAGTGTCATCCTCATATTGATGATAATTGCAAAATTTTAGACAAGTATGAAAATTGTTGGTATATATGCCAATTAATAGTGGGACCAGTATTCTCCCTTCAGGTACTCGAGTAACAACATTAAGAGGGTCTGAAACGGTGTGTCCAAATTTTACCCGTTGTGAACTATTAGAAAGAAATTGCCTAATAATATTAGAAAAAGCACTCTCAGAAGAAACCTATATAATGTAACATGGAAACTAAAATGGCATGATTTAAAAAGTCGAATGCTTTTGTAAGATATAATAAAATCAGACCTGTAGTTTTATTATCATCTCGAGCGTCAAAAATATAGGCTGTAACATCCGCCATAACCGTAGCACAGCTAAAGTTTGGACGACATCCGGATTGTTTTGGTGGTAGTATATTATAGGTGTTAAGAAAAGTTTGTATTTCAGTTTCTAAAATTCTTTCTAAGAATTTTCTTTAAAATGTAGAAAGTATACTAATAAAACGGAACTGACTTAAATCTTTAGGATTATCGACTTTGGGAAGTGGTGTAACAATAGCTTATTTCCATATTTTAGGATAATACCACTGTCCGATGCATTAATTTATAATATGGACGGTCCAATATGTCAAAGGGGTACCCTCGGGAGTTTTAATATTATTAAATATATTATTAGAATAAAAATTAATAAGATCGATGTTAGGAGGGGTATTACTTTTAGTTGAGTTTGTAAAGAATGAATTAAAGAAATTTGTGTCTTTAAATGAGTTATTGATTTCTTTTACCTTTGATGGCCGCAATTGGTTAAGTTCCGACCATTTTTCTTTTATTGTGCTGTGCTGAAGTTTATGTCGGTAGTATACTATTTATATAATTTCGTATTTGCGTGTAGTAACTATTTTTATTGAACTAATTTTTTTAAAACCGCGCAGTGCCTTATCCCTTACTTTTTGAAGACGTTTAATATTATCCGTAATCCATGGTTTGTATGTTTTTTCCCGGCTAGTAAATTCTTTAATTGAGGCATGATGATCATAAAGTGCGATAAGCTTTGAGTTTAGAAAAATCTAATTTATCATTAAATGGAATGTTTTCTAAATCACGTTGAAAATTTTCCAAGTCGATACTTTTTAATGGCCTATATAAAATTTTAACAGGTTTCTCAGAGTTTGAAAAAATATTAACTTTGCAAAAAACCAAATAGTGATATTTGAGATAGAATACAATCAACAACCCCCATAGAAAGTATTTAATCAGAATGTGTGAAACTCAGTAAGAGACCGCCAGCATCTGCTACTTTAGTAGGATCGGTTATGATCTGCGTTCGACTAAAGGGTCTCACATACGATAAAAGTCGTCTTGTTAAATTATTGTCTAAATCAAGATTATTATTATTATTATTAAAATCTCCAATGCAAAATATGTTATCGTAACATGAAAAAACATTTGCTTAAGTGTCCTCAAATTGATTTATTAAGTCGGAATTAGGAGGTCTATAAATAATAATATATATAGGTACGTTTAAAAAAACAAATATTTTGTTTTTTTTAAACATACTTAATTTTATTCATTACTTTCGGAGAGCATAACCCTATATTTTAAATAATTCTTAATATATCCCACCATGTCCTCACCCCGACGCTCTAGCCGATTATTTCGCTCCAAACTATAGTTAGGTAAACGGATATTTTCACTTGAGAAATCAGTGATTAACCAACTCTCTGAGATACCTATGATGGTAAAATCCTTATCGGGAAGAAATTGTTTAAAGTAGTCAAAATGTGGAACAATTGAACGAACATTTATGTACGATATATCAAAAGGCATCAGCCAATTAACTAAACTGAAATATTTCTTTTGATGATCTGTATATGAAAATTAGCTGACAGGACGTAAGAAAAGGTAGTAATGGGTACAGGAAGCTTTGAAGATCGACACTACATTGATTTAAATCAAATGCACATTGACAAATCAGCATCAAAAGAATGGCTAAGAATTCGGTTACAATTCCCAACAATACCAACAATTACAAGTAGTTTATAATAAGCATCCTAATATGTAATCGGATGTATAGGAAATGCCACTAAAATTCAGAAATCATTTAGCATATGACATCACGGTGCACTTACTTGTGAAGTAAGTGATACTCGTCATCATGTCATTAACGGGTCTTATACCCAAGACCTTGGAATAAATCCTGGTGAAAATAGAGCTCTATAAAAGCTGAATAGATATAGTCAAAAAAAATTTACAGGGAGGATTTTAAATTCATTTTTTTTTAACTCACCTACTCCTTTTGATACGATTGTAATCGTAAAAAATCACAGTCCGAGATTTTCAGATTTTCACATTTCGGGGTCTCTAGATACCGAAAAACATATTAGATCAATTTCCCCGGTCTATCGGTACGATCCACAGTTTGCTAAAACATTTTGGAGTAAAACCATATATTTTGAAACACCCAGTATAAAACAAAAAAAAAATAACAATTGGAAGGGTATTAAAGAAGTGAAGATGTTTGTAAATTTTGTCTTTGATTTTATACCGGGTGTTTTAAAATTAAGGGTTTTACTCCAAAATGTCTTAGCAAACTGTAAAATTTACCGATGGCTATAGAGTATTTTAGTGGCATCACACTGGTAGCCTCAATCTTCCTTAACATTTTCTTTTTAAATTCACTTCAGGAGATGACTTATTAAATCAGATACGTTGTTTTGAAGCAAACCTTGTTTGTATTAAATCTTACGGAAACATACTGTGTTATGAGACACTTTTGCGGCCTAGTGTATTATACTTTCTGTTCGAATTTATTTTATTTAGTTTAATTTGATAATTGATAATGATATTCAAACTAAGAAACTATGTAAGTAATATTCAGCAATCGTACGGCCAATCACTATGTTTGGCTAAACGAAAAGCGAACTTCTTTTTTAAAAATTGTTAAGCACATCCCAATACTTATTATTCAAAATGTGCGATTATTTTTTATTTTTAGTTTTCCTAATTTCCTCTCTTAACCAATCCCATTTTTACGTCAGTTATCAACCAGTAAAGACAGTTTTGACTTTTCTCTTGATCTACCTGTACGATATTTTTTACTGCTTTATTAATATTTGAAACACACCACTAAAGAAGAATTACTTTTAAGCCCTTACCCTATATTAATTTACCGATTTTGTTTTCTTAATTAAATACAAATTAGCAACGGAGAAATGTGGTTTCATCATTATTAACCAAAGAGGCATATTTAATAACAGCGCTACTAATAATAAAGTAGCTCCTAAACTTAATTAAGGAGAGTAGAAGATTAAAGGAATAACGCTCCAAAACATCGAGATAAAGTTAACCCTAAATTTGCTTCTCTTAAGAGGACATGTTTTCCACCCATTTTAACTAAAATGGGAGGTATATGTCGAATTTAAATATTTTACTTAGTTAAGAAGCAAATTACAGATTAGTTAAATTGATAAGGTTTCTTAGTATAAACCAGTGTATATTGTATATTGCTATATTTGTAACAAAAGTATAAGACAAGTCTAATTTTGCCGAAGAAATAGAGAAAAACATAAAATAGGACAAATAATTTAAATAAAAAAAATATATAAAATGTAAAAACAAAACTATTTTCCACAAACATTTCCACTATATTTCTTGAAAACACGTAGTATGTTCAGTTACACAGTACCTTCTTCGGACGTTACATCTAGAATGAATAAACTTTAACAGGAAAGGAATATTTATAAAACTAGGTGTAATACAACGATTCGAAAATGTTAAACATATAAAAGACTGGGAATTTTTAAACAGTCATAAACTTAAACTACCTAAAATTACTAAAATATATTTAACAACCGTGAATTATTGTTATATTATTTATATCTAGAGACTCCAGTATGTTCAATTTATGACCTAATTTCCTTTGTGTAAACTTTTAAAATTTTTACCAAAACCATGACCGGTCTCAATTAAGTGGTCTGCATAATTGGATTCGGTACTTTCCTTGATAAAACATTTACACTGCTCGTCAATTCTTTTACCAAAATATCTGCCTGTTTGACCTACACACGTTTTGTAAAAATTTCCACAATTTAGTTGATATTTTATCATATTTTATTTTATTATTTTTAATGTACCTACTTAAAGACGTAATGGTTTTATATAGTATTCTAATATCTAAATTGTTTAGACATTTGTGTATTTTAGAGATAGCATTACCTACATGGGATCAAAGAAAATAATAGCTATTATTTTCTTTGATAGGATATAACTTTGTAGGCAGTTGTATTTTCATTGATAATAGAGTAAATCATATTTTTAGTTTTTATTATTTTTTTTATATAACTTTGTAGAATTTTATCAATTATATTAATTGAATATAAATAAGTGAAAGATTAGTCTGCGAGTGATACCCACTCTGAAAGACAGCTAATTTATGTTGAATTGGATGACATGAAGAATCATGTATTGTAATATCCGTATGTGAAGGTTTATGATACACAGAAAAATTATGTTTATTATTTAATCTTGTGATGGTTAAACCTAGGAAATTTATACTGTTGTTTGATTCTAAAAAAGATTATAAATTTTATATTAGGATGAAGGTTATTAATATAATCGAGAAATATATTTAATTGCCGTCCAATGCCTGTAAAACATGCTAAAACATCGTCAACATATATATAAACAGTATATAAAATGTTAAAAAAAATATGTTTGTTGATTTGGTTTTCTAAAGTGTCCAAAAATATTTCTGCAGGTAAGGGGCTTAATAGATTTCCCATAATTAAACCTTCTATGTTAGTATAAAGTTTATTATTAAATTCGAAGTAGTTTTGTTTTCAATTTGGAACAGTAAGTGTAATATTTCTTGTTTTTTAACACAATTAACTGATTTTTTGTTTTAAAGATTTTCTACTAATTTGACGGTATCTTTAGTAGGAATACTAGGAAACAGATTAGGGACGCCAAACAAGATTAGTTTCGCGTTATTTGGTATAATTAATGAATATATTTTATTACTACAATTTTGGTGGTTGTGGGCTCCTCATTGTATATTTACGGACGTCTCTATCATCAAACAAACTATTATAATTTTAAATACAAGTTTTAATTTTTGGTTGACAAAGATCTGAAAGATTAAAATCTGATATTTGCCTGGGTTATCACCATTATCCATGCCTATCCTATCAATAGCAACTACAGTGTTGCCTTAGTCAGCTTTCGTAAAGAACTTGTACATACTCAAACTCACCAGTATCATAACCATTGTTGATCCTGCCAAATATTCTAACCCTATGGCGCGGCGTTCCAAAATTTTAAAAATTATAAATTTGCTAATATGGACGGTACCTAATAGCGATGTCAAATTTGACGTCCAGTCAGGAATGTAACATCATATCTCGAACGAATGTTTTTAACAAAAATATTCGAAGTATTTGTGAAAAATAGTTTTGATTTTCATTTGACACAATTTTATTACGTATTTCCTTCAAGTAACGGCTGACAAAATGTATTTAAAAAAAATAGGATGTTAAAGTAGTTTAAGAATATAGCTATAAAAGTATGAGTCACATAATGTTTACATAATATAATATAAAAAGACGCCTCGTGTAATCGAAGGTACCTCATGTAATCGAAGCAGAAACGTCAAATAGTAATTCCAATGTGACACGGTCTTATCAAAAGTTATTATTTCTCCATTAAATCATATTTTTTTCGATCGAAATTGCATTGAATTTTTGGCAATTTGCAGATATACAAGGTGTTCCCTTATAAGTGGCCACATAATATTGGTTTAGTTTTTAGAGAGAGAAAAAGTGGTTGAATATAAAAGTTAAAGGTTTTATTAACGTAGTTTATAGACAATTATTATCTATGTATCCCGGATATCTCAATGTGCAGCAGATCCAACATGATTTTTCCAAAACGAAACTCCCTTTTATATTATATGTTCGTAAGATGGGGCTCTTCTTTCTGACTTGGTTTGATATCTTTAAAGACACTCGAGAAATTTGACAAAAATCCTAGTTTAAGAGGAACAATGTGTGAGAAAGATACGGAAGATCTACTAGGATTTAACTGGAATGTATCTTCTTATGGCAGATTTTTTGACGCATTTATCGTGCTCTTTAAGGATAAAGATATAGTTAATTTCACGAAAAATGGTTGTGATTCAATGACCGAAATAAAACCTACCTGTGTCAATCCCATTGTGTGGACAAAGCTTGGTATTAAACAAATAAAAATAATTTAGAGGGCCGAATTGTAATAAACTCTAGGTGAAAAAATTGTTAGATTTCTTTTACCCGGAACTTCCCTCGTTATGATTTATTTCCATTTGTGAGGAATAATGAAGTGTGGCCCAATTTAGATCAGTGCATAGTCACAGTATATATGTGTGACATATCTTTTCAAACATTTTTACTGGGTGCCATTTTGCTCCATCATATTGGATTCCTACCAATATTTTACTAGTTTCCTTCTACCTATGCCACTCTTGACTTTTGGGCATAATTTAAAATAAGTAGTTTTTTCATTGACACATCCCGCCATTTTGTTACCTCATGTAATTTGTACCAGTTTATCTTATTTTCACATTTGAATTTTATGCAAAATTTAAAGTCCATTAAACAAGATTTTTTTCGTTGATTTTTTTAAAAAATGTGCCGCGAACGAGAGATAAAAGGAATTAATAAAACATATTTTTTAGCAAGTAGGGAACCTCAGAGGGTGACTTTTACATGATTACAAAAATTTTATTTGGCCGCCATTTTGGTCGCCTATCTTAAATTAGTATCCACTAGTTGATCCCTATACCACAATTAGTTATGGCATACAATAAATCCATTAAGCAATTTTTTCAGGGTGAATTTTTAAATATTTTAATAAGCCGCCGTTTTGTTCCGCAATCTTGGATTGATACCAAAATGTTACCAGTTGATTCCAACATAATACTTGATGCTTATGCCGAATTTGAGATAAATTGGATAAGCAGTTTTTTAATAAAAATTTTTTAACATTTCACTCGGTCGTCATTTTGTTTCGCCATAATGGATTTTTACCAAGATTTTACCACATGATCCTTAAATTTTGACCAAAATGTGAAGTCAGTGGTGTAAGTAGTTTTTTAGCTATGCCGCGAACAGATAGTCAGACAGACTATTATAACTTTAAATACAAGTTTTAATTTTTTGTTGACAAAGATCTGAAAGATTAAAATCTGATATTTGCCTGGGTTAAGGAAATCTAATGTTTTGTTAATGTAGTCTATCCTATCAATAGAAACTACAGTGTTGCCTTATTTTAATTTTACTTAGAATCTTTAAGAATTTTTTAATAAGTGTTAAACCTTCAAATTTTCAGTTTCAGCACCTAATAATTCTAAAGAGAAGTATTTTTCGGTTTGTTTTTAAACTGTAAAATATTTTTTTAGAAATATTTAATAAAGACCAAAGGTTATGGTACGAGCGGGGATCGAACCGCACCTTTGGGTCTCTAGCCCATTGCTCTAACCAATTGCACTATCGCACCACTCATAAGCAATTCGTTAGAACTTGTACATATTCAAACCCACCAGTATCATAACCATTGTTGATCCTGCCAAATATTCTAACCTTATTTCTCAATTAAATGATATTTTTTTCAATCGAAATTGCAGAAGTTATTCTTTGGCAATTTGCGGTTATACAAGGTGTTTCCTCATAAGTGGCCACCCCAATATTGGTTTAGTTTTATGACAGAGAAAAAATGGTTGAATATAAAAGTTGAAGGATTTATTAACGTAGTTTATAGAAAATTATTATCTATGTATCCCGGATATCTCAATGTGCAGCAGACCCAACATGGATTTTTCAAAAAGGAACTCCCTTTTATATTATATGTTCGTGAAATAGGGCTCTTCTTTCTGATTTGGTTTGATATCTTTAAAGACACTCGAGAAATTTGACAAAAACCCTGGCTTAAGGGCACAATGTGTGAGAGAGATACGGAAAGTCTACTAGGACTCAACGGGAATGTATCTTCTTATGACAGGGTTTTTGTCGAATTTATCGTGCGTCCTTAAGGATAAAGGTATAGTCAATATCACGAAAAATGGTTCTGATTTAATGACTGAAATAAAATCTACCGGTGTCGATCCCATTGTGTGGAAAAAGCTTGGCAATACCCAGACAAAATAATATAGAGTACCGAATTGTAACAATTTTTAGGTAAAAAAATCGTTACATTTCCTTTACCCGGAACTTCCCTCGTTATGATTTTTTTCCATTTGTGAGGAATAATGAACTGTGGCCCAATTTAGATCAGTACATAGTCACAGTATATATACCTTTTCAAATATTTTTATTGGGCGCCATTTTGTTCTATCATATTAGATTCCTACCAATATTTTACTACTTTACCTTCTACCTATGCCACACTTGACTTTTGGGCATAATTTAAAATAAGTAGTTTTTACATTGACACATACCGCTATTTTGTTACCTCATGTAATTTGTACCAGTTTATCTTATTTTCACATTTAAATTTTATGCAAAATTTAAAGTCCATTGAACAAGATTTTTTAAGCTGATTTTTTAAGAAAATGTGCCGCGAACGAGAGGCAAAACGGAATTAATAAAACATATTTTTTGACAAGTAGGGAACCTCAGAGGGTGACTTTTACACGATTACAAACATTTTATTTGGTCGGTTATCTTAAATTAGTATCACACTAGTTGATCCCTATACCACAATTAGTTATGGCACACAATAAATCCATTAAGCAATTTTTTCAAGGTGAATTTTTAAATATTTTAATAAGCCGCCGTTTTGTTCCGCAGTCTTGGATTGGTACCAAAATGTTACCAGTTGATTCCAACATAATACTTGATGCTTGTGCAGAATTTGAGATAAAGTAGATAAGCAGTTTTTTAATAATAATTTTTTAACATTTCACCAGGCTGCCATTTTGTTTCGTCATATTGGATTTTTACCAAGATTTTACCAGGGCATTTCCATATGATCCTTAAATTTTGACGTCAGTGGTGTAATTAGTTTTTTAGCTATGCCGCGAACAGATAGACAGACAGACCGACAGAATTAAGGAAACATGTTTTCGGCTTCTAAGGACACTGAAACGTGAAGATCTGAAAAAATCTCGGAGGGTGATTTTTTTCACAATACAATACTTCCCTTTTACGAGGGAAGTAAAAATATGTAAAATTTCTTTTGTAGTAGGTTTTAAAAGATAATTTAATTTTTTTCAATGTTTACCTATAGCAGGTATTTTAAATATATTTCTGAAAAATTGAATCTCAGTCTTTATTTCTCACGAAAAGCACTTCAGTATATTGCGATATCATTTTATGAAATATTCTACGTATAAAACAGCATTATGTGGGAGCCACAAAAAACATTGATGGTGCTACTTCTAGTGGTCCGGTGAAGAAAAAGCATTTAAAGTAAGGTTGCTCATATTGAACCGAAATACGTAAAAACGGCTGTAACTTTTTGGAAAATTAAATAAACTCTCCGTGATTTAACAAAAACATGTATTGGGTAAATAGGGCTTTAATACTAACAATACGCAAAATTATAAAAAATATGCATTAATTATTAACAAAACATAGAAACATAACTATGCGTTATGTAAATGTTTGCATAACAAAACAAAATGGAATTATCCAGTAAAACAATAGTATTAGACAGTATCCATAAACATGATTATTCGATACATGCGTCACAAATGAATTTCATTCTTTTTGCATTAACTCCCACACATTCACAGTGAAACCATGTTTTGCACTTCATACACTGAATCATGTCTTTGTATTCGGTTCTGCCACACTCTTTGCACAGCCATCCATTATCTTCTGTACTCTTAAGCTTAGTAAAAACTGAAGGGCTAGATGCTCCTAAGTATTTTAGAGGCACAACCTTTTTCTTGTGTTTCCGGATTTTTTAATTTAATTCGAGAGCTTCTTTATACGGACTGCTAGTAATCTCTACAGCTTTTTGAATACCTCTTACTTTTTTATTGGGCGGATGACTTATTGGGGATGGTAAAGGAGCTATTTTTTCTAAACTAACGGACAATGTTGTTTATTGGTGTTGAACAGTTCTGAGTTTGTGACCAATTTTTTTTTAAACTGATAAGTGTAGGTTTTCATCTTCAGATACTTCATTTTCTTCATGAGTTTCTTTATCCTTAGGACTCAGTGGAACAATATTGCTGAGATGTTCGGAAGCCACAAAATCACTATCCTTGAAGACATGTTTATCAATTGGCCAAACATCTGCCGCTTTAAATCCATTTAAAGCAGTTTCTACCGTAGCTGCCCTTCCATAGGCATCACTAATTAACCCGGCTACCTGATACTGTGTTATTGTGCGTCCAGGATTGCCTCTAAGCTATTTTTGATGCTTGTGTGTAACAAACTTCCACTGGCTTAAAAAAACGCCCTATCAAGGGGCTGAAGCCTGTTAGTAGTGTGCCCAGGCAACTGCTTTAAAATGACTCCATTTTCTCTTGCTAGAAGTAGTGCTTCAAGGTTTTTACAGTGGGTGGTGTGTCTATCCAGCAACAACAACACTCTATCTTGCTTTGTCGGATGAATAACCTCAATAAAATGTTGTCGCCATTTCACAAAAATTTCACTTGTAATGTAGCCTGAATCCGATATCTCGATCTGGCACCCAGGTGGAGCTCCATTACTTAATTCTGCAGTGTACCTCTTTCGCTTAAAAATTAACATTGGAGGTATATACCATCGTGCCGCACTAACACAACACACTACTGTAGTATTCACACCCCTCTCACTACTTGCAACAGATCCGACAGCTCTTACGCCTTTTGTAATTAAAACTTTCTGACATTTTTTGGCTACTGTTGAGAAACCTGACTCCTCCATGTTAAATATTTTTGTTTCTTTATTAAATCCTCTTATACGATTTAGTGATGTAGACTGAGGTCGACGCAGAGACAGGTTTTGAAGAATCGCAAACATAAACTGATCTATAATTAGGTAACTGTTTCCTAAATTGAACTTGTTTCCCAAGTTGAACCGCAGTTCAATTTAGGATACCCTTGATGGTTCAATTTGGGCAACCTACTTTAATGTAAAAACCTAACCCAAAAATCAAACACCGTCAAAGGATAAAACATTTATAATAATGGCAAAATATACTTTAAGCTCTACTCTATTTTATGAAATACTCACTCTGATTACTACCTTGGCTTGGTGCTATAAAGTTGATTCGTTAAACCACAAAATATTTACTTTAGAACACGTGAAAAACTTCAGTTTGCGATAACACCACTAAGTAGGACAGTATGTTTGTGGCACTGGCTGACTAATGCCTTCTTTAGGTACACTTTAAAGTACACGGTCGTAGATGGTGCTACTTGTTATAGAATATCATAAAATAAGTGCGGTTCAATTTGGGCGGTAGTTCAATATGGGCATCTTTACCCTATCTGTTGATGCTAGGGAAATTTTAAAAACTCTTTATAGTACTTTACTTAACAGAAGACATGATACTAGTGCTGCCGGAAGTGAAATATGTGATTTAACTAAGAAAAATCCGATTGCAGTGGAAAGAATGATATGTCAAGTCCTATCACATCAAGAAAAAGCATAAAGATGCCGGTTTCAACAAATGTCTCGACGATTGTGCATTGACAAAAGCAATTACTTATGGAATCTCAGCAAAATGGCATCTTGAGTATAATAGAGTAGCAGCAATTCGCGAAATTCGCAATTATGAAACCGAAATAAGCTACAGCATCACTATCCTTTGGAGAGATTTGTCTAAAATAGGCTTCAAATATGGTGCAATTGACAACATTTGTCTTCCTAAAATAAAACAAGCCACGCTAATATCAAAACATCCTTATTGTTCCCGTTCAAAAATGACATGATGGTTTTCTTAGGACCAATGTCGAGTGTTATGGCGGTTAAAGATACCAGAACTGGAAAAGTGGGCTCATCGGACCATATTATTCACCGTGCAAAGTTAATGTTATTTCGAATTTGTTCAATATACCAATTGCAAAAATTTAAACGTCGATCCGCATCGCCACACTTGTTTTTGCACGACGCTCCATAGAAGCCAAAACATTAACATCATCTATTTCTTTGATTGATGTTTGTTTAGTTTTTTGTTGATTGGTTAACGAAGTCCCAATTTTTTAATATTGTAATGATTCTTAATATGTTAATAAAGTGGTAAAAATGCAATACTTTCTTTAAGCATTTGTATCTTCTTTTAAACAGAATGATTCGAAAATATTTAATTAAGAAAAGGTATCACACTCGAAACCAGACCATAATGAAGCTAAATTTTCCTACGGGGCCTTGGGGACTGAAGGGAAACAAGTAAGTTTTAATTCTTCCTTCTATAATGATCAAGCAATCTGTATTTTTTGAGAACTAATGTTCAGGGTGACATTCTCAAACACAGCTAAAATTTCATCAAATTCGGAAAACAATTGAAAAAGTTACAGGGCGGAATTTATTGGCGAGGAGTGTATTAACAAACTTGGAAATTTGAGGGAGAAATTTACTTCGCCTTTAAGTAGTAATTTGATTGTAACATCTCTCATGTTATAACCTAGCTGATGCTATGTGAGGTTTTAAAGATAAGATTTTCATTGATATATATGTTATTTACCCAATTAAAGGGGTTTTATATATTTCTGATAAATTTTATCAGAGGAAAAATGGAAACTTATCTGCTTTCCCACTGTAGTAGTTTGTCTGAGTCTTGAAAACTTGTTAGTTATTCATTATAATCTTTAAAATTGAAACTTCCATCGCACTTTTGCAATAATAATTTAAATATTATATTTAATACATTTTAAGGGGGAAAACCTAAATGTTATATTTCATTCTTAATTATTGTATCTTATAGTCTAGCTGATGATGAGTATAACTTTTTTGGGCTTTGTCTTTACTTACCGTAACCAAACTGTATATGTTGAGATTTCAATTAACTTAACAATGAGTTGGAGAAAACTTAATTCTTTCACACTTTGTTTTTTCTGAGCTCCTCTAATGGTCAGAATTAAATTAATATTTTTTATTTCTGCACAACTTCTCCTTTTTTGGGGGAACAGAGATAATTAGAACAATTGTAGGTTGTCTTTATCTTAGACAATAAACGTAATATACTTTAAATGGTGTATTTTTTTCATTTAATTGAGAATAGTTAAGGGCGGCTAAGCATTTGTTTTAAGTTTTATTTATTCTAAACTAAAACTTGGTGGCCCTCAACTTAACTATTACACCTATAATTTGACATTGGTAACTTGGAAAGGTATGGAGCAAGACTAGACCTAGCAGTAGTCATCATTTGTGTATAATAATTGGTCAATATTAGGTGAGCATATCTGGTTCTAACATTTCTTAATTATTTACCTACTCTCCATCATACTTGTAAATTATAACGTTTCAATAAGGTAAGGAAGGTTAAGAATATTTAATGACTTTGTCTATATATGACAAAAGTGGGTTTAAATTGCTGTCTTTTGAAGCGTTGGAGTAATTCTGAAACAAATGAGAAATACAATTATCAAGTTTTACGTTCCAAGGAGACAAAGAGATAATGATGAATTTTAGAAAATTAAGCTGACAACAAGCCATATTCTTTAGGCATGATACTGTATTAATCCTTTTACTATATCCACACCCTCCCTTTCCACATAAAAATTAAAGTAATTGTTCAATAGCTTAAAATACGTAGGAGACAATATTTATGAGATATTATACATATACATCACTTTAGAATTTCAAAATTAATTCGAATTTATATAATTAATAATCGTTAATATTAATATTTTTTATATATCATTGGGATTATAAAATTGATTTTGAAAATATATTTTTTATATTACTATACGTCAAATTATACGCCTCCACCGATTTAAGAACCATCTTTACCCGAGGCGTAAGTCTGTGTACAAGCTAGCCAGTCTTTAGAAAAATGATTTATAAGTCCCTATAAGGCGGCTAAAGTTCTGACTTAAAAGTCACCAAAAACACTTAAGTCTCCCAAAAATGCCCCAAAGTCAGTTAAAATTTCTATAGAGGATTTTAAAGTCACCTAAATTCAGTTAAAGTCTGAATTTGAAAGTCATCAAAGTTTTTTTAGGTAACTTTATTTATGTTTTACAAATCAAAATGGGAAAATGAAAAATTGTCTTTAACGAAACCATAAATTATTGCTTTTTGTAAACTAGGTTTATAATCAGACCTTTTGATGCCCGAATAAGTACATAAATAATTCCTTCCGGTAACTCTGAAAAAGGTCCCGCTAAATCAC
Organism: Kuschelorhynchus macadamiae; assembly: GCA_030620095.1. NCBI lineage: Eukaryota > Metazoa > Arthropoda > Insecta > Coleoptera > Curculionidae > Kuschelorhynchus > Kuschelorhynchus macadamiae. Next base: position 719,273 of record JAUTXW010001892.1, read on the forward strand.
ATTTAAATCTCTTATAAAAGTCGAGTATTTTAAACAAACATACCGACTAATATTGTATTAAAGGAAAAACATATTTCATGCCTTAGGTGGAATTTCGAATAATTTAAAAGCTGTTGACAACTGAATCATTTTAAAATATTATTTACTTAAAGAGATATTTTAAAAAAGTAAAATCACATTTCACTCCTCCTCGCCTCTTAGTGCGAAATGTCCAGAAATCCAGAAATTCATTTTTAGGATACTATTTTTAAAACCGTTGATGAAAGAATCGTCTTAAAAATCTCATTTAGAGATATTGTAAAAAAATTAAAACATATTTCACCCCTTTAAGGGTGAGATTTCAAAAAATCCAGAAGTCGGTTTTTAGATAAATATTTTCGAAAACTTGACAAAAGAATTGTTTTAAAAACTCATTTAGTTGAAAAGATATTATTAAAAAATGACAACACAATTTAGCTTTTTTCGCCCCTTTAAGAATAGAATTTCAAGTACCAGAAACATTTTAATTATTGTTAAAAGGTGTTAGCGAGAAGGTTTTAAAAACTTATTTAGTTGAAGTGATATTGTAAGAAAGGAAAAACACAATTCAACCCATTTCAAACACTTTTTTAAAAAAATCCAGACAAAATTTTTAGAGACATATTTTTGAAAGCCGCTGACAAAGTAATTATTTTAATAACTCATTTGGTTAAAGAGATATTGTAAAAATTTAATAACAACATTCACTTTAGTTCACCCCATTGAGAGTGGAATTTCAAAAAAATCCAGAATTCACTGACGAATGAATTACTTTAAAAACTATGTATCTTAAAAAATAAAAGGAGAAAACGCATGTCAAAATAAAAAAAAAACTACTCTGTATATGTGTTTTATTATTATCGATTTTTTTTTTGTAAAATTTTTTTTTTCTTAAAAAATATTGTTAAGTTTCAGAAAAACATGAAAAGGCCAGTTGTTTAAAAATAACTTTTTATTTTGTCCTGTGTCAAAGTAGAAGTCTAGGGCAACTACTAAATATAATTTTAATGCAACCTATTCTTCTGAACACACGCATTGCTTAATTTCTAAAAATATATTAATCATCAGATATTACGTACGTAATTCGAAATACGATAGACAAGGTTATCAAACAACAAAACAAAACATCAATATAAATCTCAACATAGTTAAATAATCAAAAAGAAATTAACATTTTAAATTCATTAGCAAGTACCAGAATCTAAAAATTATTCCACCCAGATTTAAATACTCGCACTAATAATGATTCCTAATAAACATCTAGAATGTTGTCCTGATGCACACCCGAATATCCTATATATAAGTAAACGATGCTACAAACTAAACACCTGCTTATTGCTATTTCAAGAAAATTTCCTTGGAGATACTTAAAAGTCCCCTTAAAATATTCTAGATCACTTTAAAATTCAATTGAAGTCCACGATTAGCCTAAAATCTACTAAAAGGTTTTTCATTTATAAGTCACTCAAAAGACTTATAATTCATTAATAACTTGCTTAAAAGAAAATAATTAATTCAAAAGTCATTTATAATTTACAAAGACTTGTTAGTGCGTGTACCATTTTTTGGAATTATCCGCATTTCGCTATTACCATGGAATAAAGCCAAAATTTTTTAAACTCGGGGTTGCAAAAATTTCAGTTGTAGAACCCTCGATAATATCTAATGTACACTTAAAAATGTATTTAGTAAATTAAAACTTAGTCTCATTACAAGTTTTGTAAAATATTAACGATACCCCAAATACGTGCGCATTCTGGAAGAATTATCTTAGCTGGTTAATTTAACGCAGATACATATATTAAAATATTCATGTTATCAGTTAAGGTTTCAACATTTCCATTACCAGAATCAAGCGATGCCTGGGGCTTATCAAACGAATAATAAATTTAAAGCACGAAGGCGTGTCAAATGCGGATTTAAATCTCGGTGGAATATTTTCCAATCCCTCGATCATTATTAAGGGGGTAAGTGATTCTTTTTGATCGAACTCTTATTACCCAGAAAAATCTGGGATATTTAAATAGGGGAGAAGTGGTGACAATTTATATATCACAATGCAACCGTATAAAGTGTGGAATATTTAACTGGAAAAAATCTATATGAAAATTACCCAAATTTGTAAAAACGGTTTTACCCGCCAAACTAATAAACATGGTAGTCTTGATGGCGCACATTTGGATACCGCACTCGGTAGACTTCACTTCAGTATCAACGTTAGCATTACTCACTTAACTTAAAATATTACATTTTTGTGATTTATCTTCACCTCTCTATCCGACGTAGATGTAATGGATATTTGCGTATCCCAGTAATGCGTAATGTGTTACCATTGCACTAAAAAAAGATCACAATAGAATACAAAATATCTCAAAAAATATATGGGTTGTTACTTAAAAAATTCAACCTCCTAATACACAACTTGTTAGGGCTAAGGAAAAATCGTTATACAGACATAATAAAATATGTAAATAAATATTAGCAAAAGCTAAAAATGTTTGGACATTTAGACTAGGGTTGTTGGAATTGACATTCGTAAATTCGCAAATAAATGTACGATATAGAACCTTAGGGATAATTAATGAACTAAAACATCCAATATGTTTCTAATCTTTAACTTAAATACATACTAAACTAAACTACAAATAATTAAAAAAACAAGAGTCCATCACAAGAAAGCAAAAATAACAATATCTTAGCAGATCGAACTGCCTGTTTATATGTCAATGACAATGAACATAAGAACAGAAAACTGTTTAAAAGTCAGCAACAGATAACAGGTCAACCCGGATAATCTAATACACAAATGAATTAAAGAGCTGAATTTGGTACATAAAATCAATATTTGTTGGCATTTAAAAAAACAGTAATGTACTATCTTTTATAAAATGCATAATTACGGGTTTTAGTACAATTTTATAAATTAAATAAATTGCTAATTTTTCAAAACATTTGACTAATTAAATATTTTAATGAATGTATGATACTATTATATATATTTATGCAGACACATACTATTATATTTTTTTTTTCGAACACCTATTAGAAATCGAAAAGTCGTTTTATTATATTTGCAGGACCCCTTATAAGACTTTAACCAAAAGCGCTCCAGAAAGATACTGTAACTGTAATAACGGTACCGAAGAGAGTAACCTAGAGAGAGTGATTATCAGAAAAATTAAAAAGTGATAGTATCTGAAAAATCGTCGGGTTTGCATAAAGATTAAGATCAGATTCTTCCAGGTAATGGCCAGAGCTATTCACAGTTTTAGGCTTATCTACAATTCACGGGACACTCTGTATATGTAAACATACTTAAACAAAAATTTATTTTTTAAGGACTTTAAAAAAACAGTACAAATAATCTGTGAAAAACTGAAGATCTATACTTTGACTTTCGAAGGCTGAAAGTGAAAAACTAATGACTTCGTCTTTATAAAGATAAGACTAATAACAAAATTAACTATTTTTTCACTTATAATATATTTTTGTAGATGTTGCAGCTAAGTATGTCTAAAACTACCTGTAATTTGTTTCGTGTTAACTTCATTGAAATGTATGATTAATGAGAGTTCTAGCACATATAACCGGATTTCAAGATATTAACATAAATACAGAACAAAAAACTGTGATTCACCCTAGATTGACGGACATGGTACCTGTAACAGATATTGCGAAGGAATTGGGAGTAAGCAAGAAAACAGTCATACCGAGCTGTTAAACTTTTTAAGAGAAATCCGCGAAAGTGGAAACCAATTTCTTCGGATCCCCCATCACACCAAGACGAACCGTTAGATAATTTATATGAGAGTAATATTTTTTGTATAGAGAACCAGAAACATGAGTAAGACGAGAGATATTGCAGATTGTTCAGGGAACACAACTGTTGATTTTCGAGCTATTCTTTATCGTGATTCCATCAGTTGAAGTGATATATGGCGATGATCACATCTTCCACCACGACAATGTACCACAATGCAAGATTTGGTCAATAATATACCTCAGAATCCAACGTCACGTCTTACCGTAAAGGTAAAGAGGCCATCACAATATTTGGGGAAAAATAACAAAATCTATGTATAGGCATCAATAACCAAGAACTCCGACAGGAGATACTTGTAGCATGGAATAGAATAACTCCCGAATTTACATTCTATTTAATGTTAAGCATACGTCCCCTACATGCCGTCATCGATAGCAAAGATGCAATGACGAATTATTAATTATTATTTATTGTTATTTTTACCTATTTTCTACAAATAGAGGTTAAATATTGATGACCATATAATATAACCGAAAATATAATATTTGAATAGAGACAATGGCTATATTTTAATCATGATCCGATGAACCTGATAATGAATGATGAATAATGATGGCGTAAAAAATACCAGACACACAGAAAAACTTCATCGTATATACTCTCATTCACTTTTTCGAAATGTTTTTCCTAATAGTCTAGGAGCAACATATACTGTATTTTACTTCCGTCGTAAAAGTGAAGTATCGTAATCGTGAAAAAATCACCCTTCAAATTTTGATCAAAAATTAAAGGTCATATGGGGATGAACTGGTAATATTTTGGTAAAAATCCAATATGGAGAAAAAAAGAACAGCCTAGTGAAATGTTAAAAAAATATATTATTAAAAAACTACTTATCCAATTTATCTCAAATTTTGCACAAACATTAAAGTATTATGCTGGAATCAACTGGTAAAATTTTGGTACGAATCCAAGATTGCAGAAGAAAATTGCGGCTTAATAAAATATTTAAAAACTCACCCTGAAAAACTACTTAATTGTTCACCCTCTCAGGTTAGGTTTTAGCGTCCCTAGTTGCCAAAAAATATGTTTTGTCAACGTCGCGGTCGGCCCGACTGCCGGTCTGCCTGTCAGTTCGTGGCATATCTTAAAAACTAACCCATAGAATTTTGATAAAAAATTAAGAGTCACATGAGGATGATTTGGGAATATTTTAGTAAAAATCCAGTATGGTGAAACAAAATGACGGCCTAGTGAAATGTTAATAAATTATTATTAAAAACCTACCTATCCAATTTATTTCAAATATTGCGCAAGCATCAAGTATTATGTTGGAACCAATTCGTAGCATTTTGGTACGAATCTAAGATGGCACAACAAAATAAAATATTTAAAAATTCAGCCTGAAAAAACTACTTATTGGACACTAAATTGTGTGCCATAACTAATTGTGGTATAATCTTTTAGTAAAATTGCGGTATTAATCCAAGATAGACGAACAAAATGGCGGCCAAATAAAATGTTTGTAATCGTGAATAGTATCACCCTCTTAGGCTTTACATATCCTTAACGTTTTAGCGTTCCTAGATACCAAAACATTTTTCATTAATTCCGTCAGTCCATCTGTCGGTCTGTCTGTCTATGTGACAGTTCGCGGTATAGCTTAAAAACTACTTACCCTATGGACAAATTTTAATCAAAAATTAAAGTTTGTAGGTTGCTGACGTAGTAATATTTTGGTCTAAATTTAATATGGAGGAACCATGCTAAAAAAGTTTTGATACAGTGGTGTTTTATTTGAGGTTAGGATCCAGTAAAAAAGCACAAGTCTTTTTTTAAATTCTACGTTCCGCAACTTTATTGTTGCATCCTCGGGACACATATAGAGATTCTATGTCCTGCATGAAATCCATATTATTAGTTCTTACCTACTCCGTAGGTATTTCCCACATATTACGTTTCTAAATGGTTTTTATTAACGATCCTCTTGTGGTTATATTAGAGTGGGGTATTATTTAGGGTTAGGATCCAGTCAAAAACAAATCTTTTTTAAATTTCCAAAGTTTCGCAACTTTATTTTGAATCCACACATATATAGGTTCTATATCCTGCGTGAAATCCATATTATCAGTGTTTACCTACTCCGTTAATCCGCAGATATTTCCCAGATATTAAGTTTGTAAATAGTTTTAGTTAAGGGTCCTCTTGTTGATATATTAGAGTGGTAATTTATTTGGGGTTAGAATCCAATAAAAAAAAAACAAAAATCTTTTTTTAAATTGTCTACGCTTCGCAACTTTATACGTTGCATCCTCAGAACATCGACAATCTAAAAAAAGACTTGTTTTATTACCGGATCCTAACCCCAAATACTACACCACTCTAACATAAAGGTCATCTCGTGATACCAGTAGTACTCTCAAGGGGCAAAGAGTGGAAGCCAAGATGCATTTCAAAAATTAATAAAAAGAAAATATTAAGGGGGCAGTTGCAGTCAGTTAGCATTGAGAAAATATCGCGTAAAATGACCAAAAATAGGTAGTTTTCTGTAATAGTCTGCGAAGTTATAAAAAGGAATTTGACGATCAGAGTTTAACACATATCTTCTAAAACACTTCTAAATTAACTTGAGTATGTTGAATTTTTCATTTTAGCCTTTAAAAGTAAAAAAAAATCTGTTTATATGTCTAGTAATTTTTCGAAAACAATAGCGGTACTAACCTTGAGATTTTCCATGCTCAGAAGTAATTTCGTCAAAGTCCAAAATACTCAAAATGGAGAGCATACATATAGGTACATTTCTGAAAAAAAAAATTATTCGAAAAACATAGTAGTTTTTTTCCAAACTATCACCAAAGATAATTACTAAAATCTTGGAATATTTTTCGGAGAATAGGTTAGGTTGGCAATTGCTGTTGGTAACAGGTAAAGTTTGAACCCCTACCGCAACAGGTCGGCCCGAATTTTTCAATATTTTTTAATAGAAGGGAGAGCGCAATGACGTCAAAGAAAATGGAATTCCGATTGCGTGTTGTCAATGACGTCAGATAAATAAAAATTTTAATCCCTCGCATGGTCTTTCGTTTATTTTTTATCAGATTCTATGGTTTTTGTTTTAAATAACGTTTAGAATATTTTAATACCTATCATGTTGGAAAAACTAAATAATCAATAGATTTGAGCAAATGGAAAAACATAATTTTTTAAACAATATTTGTATTTTAAGGGAGAAAATCGATCTTTCCTTGAACTATGTGGGATATTAAGGAAGAGGAATGTATGTTTAGGTCATATCTAAGTTAGTTACGGTGGGTTCGTGTAACAAATTTTAGTTTTATCTTTTTCTTTAGTTAATAAGAATTCACACCTTTATTGGTCGTTTTTTGTCATGTAACATAAAAAAATCAATCAAATTATCATTCTTAGTGGCAAAAATTTATGCCTAATACTAAATTTTGCAAAGGATTTCTTATCTCAAAATTGTTTTATTCTAAAAAATGGAAATTTATAGATTTATTTGAACCTGCGCAAAGAAAACGAATTGATGTTTCATATAGGTATTTAGTAAGGTATACCTAACTGGACATTTCATTTCAAAATAAACAAGTTTATAAAATTAAACGTCCTCAAATGTAGTTTATCGTTTTTATATCGGGTATGCAAAATAGTCCATTGTATAAAAAACAAAATACGCCTTGAGCGGGCGAAAACCCTTGTCCCTTAAACTGTTATGAAAATAGGAACAGTTGTATAGAATTTAAAGGTAAAGTAGGTATAATACCTATATGTACTATAATTCTGCCATAGCACAAAACATGAATAAGCACGATAGTTATATTTTTCCTTTATTCAGACTCACTTAGCTATATTTCTGATAACAGAATGAATTGATAGTAGGTATTGCTACATGTATAGAAAAACCCTCGGAAATAAAATATTAGCTTAGAATTTGGAAAGCGTAGCATGCTGTTCCAATTATTATAATTGTTTCTACTCCTTTTTGCAAAATTACAAATAGCTTTTTATGAATAATTTATTTTTTTAGTCATGAAATGTTTTCAGTGTTTTTTTTTTCTTTTTTTTGATTCCAACTTCTACAATTTGTTATAAAGGTCAGAAAAAAATAAACTTCAAATACAAAATTTAAAAAAAAATTCCGAAATTCTAAACATATTTAGTCTGGTTTGAAAATTAGAAATCTTAGAATTGCAATATCAGTGAAATGAAAATTGTTTTACTAATGGTTTAACTTCTAGTCTAAGCAGATGAAAAAATTGTTCTGCTTTTACAAAAAAAAATTTGTTTTTCAAGTTTCTGATGGGATTTTTCATTCTTCTGATAGGTCTAAAAGATAGCAAGAGAAAAAGTTTGAATATAAAGTTTTTTCTTTTATAAATATTGAAGATGGATGAGAAAATATAAAAAGCTCTGTTTGTGGGTTAGTAAT